>JADKLZ010000003.1:26673557-26689614 GCA_021533235.1 Biomphalaria straminea
GGGCGGAACTTCCCTAGTATTTCCAGGGCTGTGTCTGTGACTGCTGTGTTTAGCATATTGTGTGTCGAAATGCTGGTCACTGGTTTCAGGATATTGAAGGTTGCAAAGCGTCCTCGTACTTGTGCCTCGAATATGGAAGCTGCTTGTTTTTTGCTTTTTTTCAGCGTATCCAGGTCAAATTTTATCGTGGTTAGTCATTGTTTTGCTACCTTTTTTTTTTAGGTGTCATTTGAAGGTCATCATAACAAGGTCATGGTCGCTTCCAATGTCAGCTCCAGGAATACTTCTTGTTTTGGCCGTATGGATGCTTGCCTATAGTTATCAATTGTTTTTATAATGTTAGTGATGCGGTGACCTTTAAAGGGGACTAATTCATATTATACCACGACTACAGTCAAGTAGGCTTACAATTTATTACCCTTGTACGAGATACAAAACACAATTATTAATCGCCAATGGTTAATTAGCTAATTGAATAATTGATTAATTTTTAAAATTGAATCTGTGTTGTCATGTCAAAAAAAAACAAGTGTACAAACTTTAAGCTTGACACGACATAGGGTGGATACAAAATAACGTTTAAAATTTTTTTACCAGACTGACAGACAGACAGACAGACAGAAAAGTGAGTTAATATAAGCTCCGTAAAAACGAGCAGACACTAATATTAATAATTAATATTAATTAATAATATTAAAATGTATTCTCCCTATATGTAGAAATGCATGCAATGTATTCAGACAGGCGATATCCAAGACCTCGTGACTTGGATACACGTGATCACAGGTAACCATGATTCGAATGAACATTTTGTATCCAGGGAGATAGTATTGTATTGTAGGTAGTTTGTAATTCATAGCTTCTTAGATTCTTGCTGAAAATGTCGAAACCAGTCTGCTTACCTGCATTGCGGACATTTGGCTGACTTGGCCCCTTATTAGTGTAATAAAAACTACTTTGGGCTTCAAGCGAAAGCGCATATTCGATAATACAGTAAAAGTGTATGGTATTTTAAACCGGCAATAAAAAGATAGGGCCCTACTATTTATGAATTTTACTTCAGTTAAAAAGTAAAATTATCCGAACAAAAAAACAGTTTTACAATTCAAGGGACATAATTCACGAGTGCTCTCAATTATATTTTTTTCCGCAGTTCTCCTTTTTGATGCCGTTATTATTATTATTTTTTTTTAAATTTGTTGAAAGCACATCTCTGAAGTCTTTTTGGACATTTATTTTGCTTTTAACTATCAGAACTTACAGGTGCTATACGGGGACTACACCACTTTGTTGATGAATTTCTTTGTTTTCATTTCTTTGAGAAATAATCAACACGAAATCCTAAACATTTGAAACGTAGCACGGTCTTATGAATCACACTAAATGTATCAGAGAATGTCGATCTCATCCTTCTCAACTTCGTTCTTCATTAAGAGACCCAAACAATACACTGGCCCCAAATCTCCTTTATAGATAAAAAGCTATACGGAGAGCTGCCTGATCTGGGAACCAATGAGTAGAATTGGTCTACTCACCTGAACCTACCAACACAAAAGGAAGAAGCTGGAAAACGTAGGACTCTCTTATTGAAACTTACTAAATCTAACGACATGTAATTTAATTTCTATACAGGTCCCATTTTCTAATGCCAAATTTCTCTGTTATATTGAAAAGAAAAAAAAAACAACTTAAATCATTCACAGAGTTTCCGATGGCGACACATCTATCTATCTATCTATCTATCTATCTATCTATCTATCTATCTATCTGTCTGTCTGTCTGCTGTCCTGTCTGTCTGTCTGTCTGTCCTGTCTGTCTGTCTGTCTGTCACTAAACAATTGACTCTTATTCAATGCATTTCGTCTTCCCAGAGAAATGAGCAGGAAAGATTTCATTCAACAGGCTGCTAGTTGAGTTCAAACAAAATCTGTTTCTCCGTTTTATTGTTCCCCTTCTCAATGCCCACAAATAGAACATAAACAGTCACTTATTTAAGTGGTGCTCACATTGCGGCCCGAGGGCTATATTCGACCCGTAACGCGGTGCTGTTCTTCTCACTCTGTACAATGAAACGTTAGTGACCTAGTTCTGAGGGTATCTACGATTGTTAGAGGCCGTCAGTCACGTTTATATCTGAAACAAGTAGAAAATGAAGTGAAAAACCAATTTCAAATTTTTGTAGCTTGCGAAATTGTGTACAAATATAAATAAAAGAACTAAGCGAACCATCTTTTTAAAAAACAACAATGGGGTCCATTCACCAAATGTAAATAAACAAATTTAGCCACGTCATAATATTGATAAAATAGTGAAAAATACGGATCACGTGACACCCTTACGGATTGCGTAATTTGTATAGAACATATAGAGAAAATGTTGTTTGTTTACGTTTGGTGAATGGACCCCATTACTTACTTTAGATATTTCTGTTGTACATACTATTAGTGATGTAACAAATATTTATATTTTCATTTGTTGTTTACATGTATATACATTTTGAATGTTTTTAGCTGATGAAGGCCTCATGGTCCAAACTTCCTTTGTTTTTACTTGGTCCAGCAGGGCTACTGTATTTACTAAACATTTTTAAAACACGATTTATGTTTAAAACCAGTATACTTGATATGATCTGAGATAAGGACCACTTAGACCCTTGATCAAAAAGGGAAAAACCGCTTTCAGAGTCGAAGAATTAGCGCTTGGCCATTCACCAACCATCTTGTCCTCATACATCGATGAGATGGTTATTGAATCCTTTAGGACAGTCTCACATTGATAAGATATTCATAGAAACAAGTTCATTGGCTACATATAGATCTCACCCGTCCTTTGATTTTCGTCGTAGGGACTCTGCGATCTAATCCCTGCAATTTTCACGGTGAGCAGCTGTTCTTAGGATCTCAAGAGAGAGGCCGGCACATACAGCTTATCTTGGGGGAACCTTGAATGAAAACAGTGAGACATGTCTTACAATATGACAAAACTAGCTCAGCTGTTGTCTCTCCTCAATATTGTGAAGGCCATCCTTTCTGCCAAAACAATACAATCACGCTGGTAACACGTCATGCACACCTCTATTTTGAATGGGGGGAAGTTGTTTGTTGATTGTTTGTGCTTCATAGCTTCATACATTCGTGCGGAAAACATTGAAAACTGCCTTTTCACCCGCATTGTCATCGGTGAACACTTCGGATACCACCTCAGAGTTTGTGTGATAACACAATCTCTCTTTGTAATCTTGCGGCACTGAGACATGCGTGTTGAATATTTGAATATTTGAATAATTTACTGAAACTCAATTTATTTAAGATTCTAAATGCTAAAAATCATTCAAAAAGTATTCTTAGAACTGGTTAATACACTCTGTTGTAGCTACTAGTACATATGATTGTAAACCCCCTCAGAACTATATTATCTGTGTTAAAATATTTTAAGCATAGTTCTAGATTTTAACAGTTTTGAAAAAGAAATCAAGCTTGATCGACATTTTTTCTCAGTTGTAACATGACTGAATTCCTCTTTTCATTGTTGGCCTGCATTGAGCTATAGCCTATAAGCCGAAACAAATTCTTTCATATAACAAGAGCCTCTTTTTTTTTTTTTTTTTTAGAAAGTTACAAATATTTATTTGAATAAGATCGAACATATTTCTAGAGGCAAGAATTTAAAAGACGTAAAAATAACTACTTATAGAAAGTTTACCCTAAAGTTCGATACACATTTCTCATTCTATTAATCGCACCGATTTTTTTTTTATGTATCCTCCTGAACATACCTTTTATTGAACAAAAATTATTATTTATTGACTACTAGAGCCACCTAGAAAAAGACAAGCTAGCTATTGGGAACGATTCCTGTCTCTTTTCTCTTAGCTAAACTGTTAAAACGAAATCTCCACCTAGACAAATGGCAAATACTTGGAGCAAATCGCTTCTATTAAATAGTCCCAAACGCTATGAATGAGCTCGTGTTGGGCGCCTAGCCGTAAAGATAAATTCGATTTTTTTGTGTAGTCCTGTGTGTATGTGTTTGTGTGATTGTACCTACATTTGTGTCTTCAACGGCTATCGAGTTAGACTCTTCGAGAAGTAGAAATCAATGCTTGTTCTTATAAAATGTTTGTTATTTTTGGTGACTTCCATATTGATCTATCGATTTTACGTTTGTACACAAACACACATACATAGATGATAGATCTACATGATTTCATGTCATCTAATCCTTCTCTCTTTCCTTTCTCTCTCTCTATTTCTCTTTGTTTCTCTCTATCTCTAACAAATATTACACGTACTGCTGTATATGAACTATAGCAAATGTTCCTGATTGTAATTCATAGCATCTGATATTCTTGCTAAAAATGGCGAAACCAGTTCCTGATTGTAATTCATAGGATCTGATATTCTTGCTAAAAATGGCGAAACCAGTTCCTGATTGTAATTCATAGCATCTGATATTCTTGCTAAAAATAGCGAAACCAGTTCCTGATTGTAATTCATAGCATCTGATATTCTTGCTAAAAATGTCGAAACCAGTTCCTAATTGTAATTCATAGCATCTGATATTTTTGCTAAAAATGTCGGAACCAGTTCCTGATTGTATTCATAGCATCTTATATTCTTGCTAAAAATGGCGAAACCAGTTCCTGATTGTAATTCATAGCATCTTATATTCTTGCTAAAAATGACGAAACCAGTTCCTGATTGTAATTCATAGCATCTGATATTCTTGCTGAAAATTGCGAAACCAGTTCCTGATCGTAATTCATAGCATCTGATATTCTTGCTAAAAATAGCGAAACCAGTTCCTGATTGTAGTTCATAGCATCTGATATTCTTGCTAAAAATAGCGAAACCAGTTCCTGATCGCTTTTCAATTTAGTAAAGTGTCCCGTGGCCATAATGTTGATTCTAAACGGTCTTTCATAAATCTGTATCTGTGAAAGTCCTTTTCCACTGACCAGGTCATATTCAAACAAGTGGAATTGTGTCCTTGGAATAATTTTCAGATCTTCTACACAGCTCTCCATTTTCCTCTAAAACATTTTTCTTTGATGTTACTATTGCCCGCAGAGTGTAGTCAAGTAGTTCTGATGCTCCGCATGTTAAAAACGTCCTAGACTTAGGTTTTAGTATTAGTTTTAGGGGAAGCGTGGTCGAGAGGCTAAGTGCGCTTGAACTTGGCTTGGCTACCTAGAAGGGGGCTCGAGGTTCGACACCCGACTCGGGCAGAGTTGTGTTTACTGAGCGCCTAAAGGCAGCACGGAAAATCAGCTCCTAGATACCCCCTCTCCCCCACTGGTCCACAAATGAGATTGGACCAAAGCGCTCTGAGCATGCTATAATCATGAAAGTAGCTCTATATAAAAGCTATAATATTAATAATAATATTTATTATTTTAAGCTGACGTCCTGAAAAAAAAAGTCATTATTTGTGGTCGTGTGCTCCGTCTAATGGACATCGGCCTTAAGTGTGAAACTGGCTTTTAACCCTCAATTTACTGCAATGACTTATCCAGCAATTTGATTCAGTTTTTCCATATCGTCTGGTTTAAACACATAAACTCATGTTTAAATTGCGTATTGTCAGTACCTAAAAGAATGAAGAATGAATGTGAATGCTGTTCTGTTGTTTAACCACTACCTGAGATCAGGACAGAAAGAAGAGACACTGACAAAACCCTTACTGAACAGTTCTGAACAACCCTTACTTAACAGTTCTGAACAATCCTTACTGAACAATTCTGTTCTATGTTCAAGGTTGGAAAAAAACAAAACAACTTCCACTGATGAACACATTGTCGCAGCAAAAGACTCCCCAAGGCTTCTCTCAAGTTGGACAACTGTGGAAAGAAAATGCTCTTCATCTTATGATATTCGCGGGAATAAGTTGCTGCTTTGTCAGAGAAATATGGTTGGCCCACTTAAAGCATCAAGAGACCTAGACTAGAAGTTTTCAGTTGGTGAATAATTCCGACATGCTGTCGTATTTCCTAAAATACATTTTATTTTGACAGGCTAAAGCTTACTATTTAAATGCTATAGTGTCTTTTTTTTTTTACCTATCCCCTTTGTGAGGCTTTATCAAGATTGGTTAAAATTGTTTTGATTTTTATTCGGGACATACATACTTACAAACATACATACATACGTACATACGCCTTACATTCAACTTTATAGTATAGATACAGCCATAAATGAAACGTTTCACGTAAGGAGCTAATATAATTTTGTGTTGTTTCTTGTGCAATCGATTCCAAAGTCATCACTAAAAAAGTCACAGCTTCAGACTCTGTTCTTTTGTTCAGTTGTGATACGACTAACCAACTCCAATGATGCAAGACCCACAGTACTAACAGTCTCTATCAATGTCATGCTGCATTGCTCAAAACTCCAATGAAGTCATATTACAATACTGGTATCCACCCCACACTCACACACTTAAAAACCGTCGAATTGCATTATTCCCCAATTCACACCTAAGTACTAACAGATCCTAAACAAACGTTCCCCCACCCCCCAAGAATATCACGATGACATGGCCTGCTTCAGCTTATGTCGACCGTTCTAGCCGATCTAGCCAGACTCAAATCACCTGATACAAAGTGTCTGAAGCAGTGCATTGAACTGTTTGAATAGTCTCCTTATGATATTCAATGAATCGGATTACTGTCAATATGATAAGTAGGCCTTTGTGTACTTAAAACAATTCAGAGACAGAGACGAGAGAACTGTGACCCCCCCTGTCTGATTGGGCTGGCCAAGTTATGACACAAACAAAGATCAATAGACAATCGTAGATTGAGATGATAGATTTAAACACTCCAAGTGGTTTGAATTTCATGAATAATCTTAATGTTATAAGTGGAATCAAAATGACAATATCCCGTTTATATTGTATATTTTATTTGATGTGCTTATCTTAAGTGCAAAAAAAATTCTCATTAAGGTGTGGAGTTCAAAGCTTATGTTTTACCTCAAATAACCTTTTTAGGCAGACTACTGTTTCTAGTTCATATATATGACCTACATAATTGCTTTAGTTCAGGAAAAAAAAAGTAAGATTCTTAGCAAACGATTGCATAATATATAGAACAATAAAAACAACACAAGATACTGACATTTTACAATAAGAATTAGAAGAATTACAGAAAGGAGAATTTTATTTCACCCAGAAAAATGCCTGTTATTAAGAGTAACAAAAAAAAACAACAACAAACAACAAGCCCCTAAAACAAAACAAAACAAGATTACAAAGAGAGCTTGTGTGATACACAAACTCAGAGGCGGCCCCCGTCGGAGTCGGATCCCTGTCAGATCCGCCTATTCGCAAGATGTTTCGGATGTTCCTTCTAAGTCCCTGGCTCAATTCCTGTATGCTCCCATCCTTAAACTATCGCAATATTTCTGAAAGAACAGTAAAGGTTAAATCATATTTTCAAAAGCCTTTAGTGTTTTTTTCTAACCGTGACGGACGGACCAACCAACAGACAAAACGCACAAAAATATGCTTGTTTTATTCTAATGGGGGCACTAAACAATTTTTTTTTTAAAAATCTGATTTTTTTAAAAATTTAAGAAATTAGTTTAGAATTATGTCATTTCCGGGCTTTACGCTAGTACACGAAAGCCGCTGCTAAAAGTTCATTTAAAAAAATGTGCATGATATCTACATGCCGGAAGCATTTCTTATACTAACATTTCCTCCCTTACATTTACGTAATTGTTTTAGAATTAGTGTTTTGTTATTAAAAAATCGCTTGCATAATTAATTTTATAAATTAAACGGTTTGCTTTTAGAAAACTAAAAGTAGCCGTTGCACCTAAACTTTTCAAGCCGCATTTAATGGTGAACAAATATTTTTCGTATCTCTTCTAGTTTCGGCGCCCTGAGTGTGACAGACGGACATTTTGCACAAACCTAATAGCGGCTTTTTCCCCTTACGGGGGCCGCTAAAAAACTACGTACTTTATTCACGGTAAGTTAGTCACACAGACCTCAAACTCTAGGTGTAATAATAAATGAAAAGTTATCATGGAATACTGGGATCCTCGTGAGAATGGGTCCTCCCAGCATCCTTATAATTCTCAGGCAACGCCACCTGCGCTGGCTCGGACATGTTCGCCGGATGGAGGACAATCGCATCCCGAAAATCATTCTGTTAGTGCGACACGGATCTGGCTCAAGAAAACTACGACACACGTTGCCGCCATTGCGTCGAGGACGTTGAGACAATAGAGCACATTCTCTATGAATGTCGAGCTCTGCAAGATGAACGATCGGGACAAGGTAATGAGAGAGAGAATACTGGTCCATGTGTGACAAAGGGTCTGTCCTTGTACGGGGATAAGGCGACCCTATACCTTACTGCTCACTTCCTCTTCCGTGCTCTAAGGGAGTAATCTCAGCATTGGTTGTTACTAATGGGGTATGTGATTTGGCTCAAGAAAAACTGGTCGCCCCCACCTCCGTTACGTGGACGTGACAAAACGGGATTTAAAATCAGTGAACATTGATACTGACCATTGGGAAGACATAGCCCTAGACCGCACTAGCTGGAGAGAGACGGTGACCAAGAAAGCTATGTAAAGTAAAGTTTCCCTTTCAGACCTTGTGGTCTATAGGGCATATGATGTAAAGTCCAACTGATTCTGCGGCCTTCAGTTAACGAGGGTGTCATGTGGTCAGCACAACGACCAACCGCCTTTACTTTTCCCCAACTACTGTCAGGTGCCCATTAGAGCTGGGTGGGCCCAGAGGCGCCTAAAGATCCCGAAATAAAAATCCCAGTGTTCACCAGGATTCGAACCTGGGACCTTTTACCGCTAAGCCACCGCACCTCCCAAGAAAGCTATGGACAGCGAGAAAACATGGGCCTCAGCGCTTGAAGAAAAGCGTGTCATACGGAAAATGGCCAGCTCCTCTACCACCAAAGTGAAGACGCCTTGACCTGCTGTACATGTGGACGGGAGTGTCTCTCCAAAATAGGGCTTCACAGTCATATGAAAAATGTTCGAGATGAACCATAGTCGTTCTACGGCTGAAGGAAGCCAACACATCATGGAATCGCGAAAGAAGATTTCGTATTGCGCAAATATTTTGAAATGTAGCAAAATGTAAGCGTTTATTAAAAGAAATTTTTACAAATCAAACAGTAACATAAAATTAAAATGCTATTTAACCTAAGTTAAGTCACTATTAGAATATGCATCCTTTGTTTGAAATCGTTCAACTCAAGAAAACATATAGAAAATAGAACAAAAACAAAATAGGGCAGTGAGATTTATAACAAACGAATGTTCGAATTTGATTAAAGAAACACAATTAATAAAATCACTAAAAGCTAGAGACACATTAGGACAGAAGAATAAAAAGTAAAGTAGCTATAATACATAAAACACTAAACCATAATGTACAAATAGAAAAACAAAATCTAATGAACTACTCAGAAAGACACAAAGATAGAGGCACATTTCTTACTCAATACTCTAGAACAAATTCATAGAAGTGTTTCTTCTTCCCCAGTGCCATTAGAGAATGAGATGGATTGTCTGCATCAGCCAGGAAAACCAACATAGTTTATGTCATTGATTAACATGCATGACTAGATTGTCATCTTCTTTTTTTGAAGTAACGTCAGTGATCTATAAAATTTGGTTATTCATGTATTAATATTAGCTTTGTATGATATAATGTATTGAACATCACTATGTTTCTAGCATCACCTATGCCTTTATCTGTTGTAACTTATGTTAGGTACCTATTACACATAGGCTGAAACGACTTTCTTACAGTTTCAAGTTGTTCAATTGGAAGACTGTCCTGGTTTGTGACAGGCACTTACGAATGTCAGGTTCGAGCCCTGGCTCACTGTCACAACTTGCTGGAGCTAGGACGTAATAATTTCTCGTTTCCTAGGCAAAATCCAAAACTTTAAATAATAACTTCAAGGCTCTGGGCATTCCTAGGAACATTCTCATTGCCTGTCAGAGGGCGGTACTGCTGCAGACCTGCCTCATCACCAGAAAATTCCTCAGTGGAAACTGATAAAAGGAATACGATGAATTTTGTCTCCCTTTAACGAAACTCGACCCTGGCTGCGCCAGAGAATAAATTTTCGTTCTTTTCTAAAAATACTACTACTAAGTATTCCAGTTGGTAAAAGAAGACATCTGACTAGAAAACTGCATGCCAGCTGCGTTGTCACTATGCCACGGTGTCCCTATTTACCCAAGATATATTTACCTTGTACACATGCAATGTTTACCTTGTACACATGATATATTTACTTTGATCGTTTGAAAAAGTACCTTTATATATAATAGAAACTTTATTTCTTTGATTAGTATTTTTTCTGATATTCTTCTTTTCCTAACCCTTAGTCTGTTGGAACGATTGGGTACAAAACATGATCTGTTGACCGTCTTTCTCCATTTCTCTGTTGTTTTTTTTTGTTGTTGTTGTTTACTGAAATTTTTCCTCAAATCGCTGATATATTTTGTAATGGTTGCTTGGTTGATAGCGATGTAAAGCATAGATAATATGTCTAGATGGGTCTTGTGGTTATGTCGTTGTCTATTCATATGACACTTCTATTTAATAGAGTATGCAAGTATGTCTGACGCTTGTGGGTTTATTGTGGGTTTATTGCATGCTATTTCTGAATGGAGTCATGAAGTTAAATATTCGAATTTTCACCAACTTCTAACGATGTTTTGTTTTCAAATGTTGAGAATAGTTTGTGATTTTAATGGAAATACCGCGTACTCTGGTAAAACAATCATTTCGTATAATAAGTTTTTAATTCTATGTTACTCTATATTCAAGTTCTATAATAGTTCTTTTTCTTAATTTTACCCCTATTTCTGATTTTATTTGACCAGGGGGGGGGGGTATTACCACTTGTTATTAACCATAGTAAAATTATATGGCAGGCCGTGTCCAGCTCCCCAGCGCTGTTAATCCCCAATTTACTCTCTGACAAGTGATGGCAGACTGACTTCTCGAGGACAGTGAAGAAGGGGAAAAAAAGTTCCATGTAAAGCATACACAAATTTGGTTGCCTCAAAACAAACAGAGTCTAATAAAAAAAAAACAACTTACTGAACTTAATATTCATTAAAAATCGGATCTGATCGAATCATCATTAAAAAAATCTGGCTATGCGAATGTTATGGCCAGATTGTGAACGAGGAGCCCTGTGAAGCAGACTTCAAATATATGAGAGTGGTCAACTTTGAAGTAAAGACCAACTTTTATTATTTCCACATGCGTAATACGATATTTAAAAAAAAATTAGACATAGAAAAGTTTTTTTTAAAAAAAAAAAAAAATTTTTATAGTAGGTAAAAAAAAAAAAAAAAAAAAAAGCGAAGGAAGAATTCGTACTGTGCAAATTACCGGCTGGGAAGATTTGACAGCGCTGCGAACCACCACTAATGTGTTGAGACCAAAGCTACCTGTAAAAGTACTCTCTGAAAATCGTTTCCATAGTGTCATTCTAGTGGAACATCGCGTTAAATTTATTTTGAGATTAACAAAAGCATTTTGTGATTAGAGAGTTTTTTTGTTTCCTGTTGGAAAATAGTGTATGCACTTTTACGTCATTCTGATGGTTTCCTGCTCAAGACCTTATAGTGATGTTGATATTGTCCTTCGTGGACCAGACCTTAAATAGTGAAATATCCACACATAGTCTCATGTTAGTTCCATTGTTGAGGTAGCTAGTTAACCAGCAATGTGATATAACGTGTAGTCATCTTTAAAAGTAATATTAAAGCGTTAAAATCAGTTTTTGCCCAAATAAAATTATACCTGGCACCGATCTAATATTTCCCATATGATTTCCTATCCCTTTTCATTCTCTCTCTCTCTCTCTCTCTCTAACTGTAAAAATGGGATTGTAGGATTTTTGTGCTATGATTATGTTTTCAATTGTAATTAATATGTTAGGACTCAAACTACACTGTATTGCGCTGGAGATACTCATTTAAGTGAAGAAACAGATCAGAAATGATCTTTAAACACGATTAATCAGTAAATTGAAATTGTGAAAATATCAAACACACACTATAAGCACACAATTTAATTTAATTTCAATAGTAGATTTACAATGATTGGTCATGCTAAACTTATTTTGATTAACTTGTTTATCTTCTTCCCCTTTTATATATAGCGCACCAACACTAGCCTCTCTAGCATAGGAGATATAACTCGAAATCTATTTTTAATGCTACGGAAAAATCCTTGTTTATTTTTAGAAGTATGAGTATCTTGTCGAACTTAATCCTATACTCTTAAGCGAGCAATTCTTGTATATATATATATTTATTTATTTATAAATTTTATTTCGAAAACGGCTCTAACGATTTTCTTTAAAATTTCAAGGTATGTGCGTGTGAGTGAGAAAAAAATTCTGAACTCATTGGCCACATCGGGAAAACTCGAGTTCGACCGTTATTTCGATATGAAAATGTCTCAATTTAATTTTGGTCAGAATAATTTATGAATGAAATGGAAAATTTATGAATGAAAGTTTTCCATGACGTAAACGGGAAAAACGCTGCTTACGTCACTAGGCTTACCTTACTACAATGCAAACAAGAACGAGTTTTAAATTATCAATGGACCTAATTAAACATTTGCGCACCATCTTATTGAAGATTGATTTATTATAGAACTATGGAAGGAAAGTCATGAAATTAAATGTACCGATGTATGATTAGTTATTGCGTTTTAAGTGCTTAATAAATTGTTTACGCTTTAATTGCGTAGAGCGGTGTAGATTCCTCATTAATCTTCGGATTTGATGTCAAGCCTTATTATAATTATAATTTTGCTGGTAAAATTATGACCATGTGTTCATGCTTCAGTGTCTAATGTCCCGTACCAAAACAAAGGAAATGGTGATTACACAGCTGCTCTACTGCTCCTTACTTTCTCACACTGAACAAGATATCTAAACTTGGGGTTACCGTTAGGGCGTGGTGACGAAAGGCCCAGGAGATATATGAATGGAGGGATGTGTAAGAGCAGGCCATATCTTTCCATGGGATGTAGCACCAGTAGCAGTAGTATATTACCTTTCTTAGTAAAAAATTTTTAACAGAGCAAGGCTCGGCCACCTGATATTTTGTTGTAAACATGTATTCAATACCAGCAGATCTTGACGCGTACATTAAATGACACACACACACATACACACACTTGTACATTCACACTCACCAACATCTCTCCACGCTCGCACTGAAACAAAGAGAAATGTAGAGACAGTCCTTAGTAAGTACAAGTCAATTTACTTGGCAATTAAAACATTGACAACAGAACTAAATTTGTAGTGATCACAAACCGTTTGAACAAAAAAAAATATAGATAAATTATTTCAAACACAAATGTCAAAAATAAATTACTGTAAACAAGCTGACAAAATGGACACGCTATAAAATAAAATGTAAAAAAAATATAATTATTAATTTAAAAATAAAAGCAAATTTGTGGGCACAGTGAGCTTGTCATTAGTAATTGTTAAGTCTAATTTGTATGTTTTAAGAGGGAATACTGTCTAGATGTATCGATGTGAATACGATATAAATGCCTAGAGTGAATGTTGAAGGAATGAGAATTTGATCCTGTCAATGTATTTACACATTAATCTAGTGGAATATTTGTTTCCCTGTCTGTTGATATATGGATTCAAAGAGTTATGCTTCTTTGTCTATCTGAGAAATTTCCCTTGTGCATAACTGTTCAACCTATCCTGATATTGAAAGTTACATCCTAACTCTAAGTGTTTTAATTTGTAACATTAATTAACTTAGTGGCAGAGGTGGGATTTTGTTAATTTTCTTCTGTCTGTAAATCTTTTTTTAAATCTTTTATCTTCAGTAAGAAATAAGGAAAAAAAATTGTTGCAATATTTTATTTCATTTTTTACAATGAATTTCTTTAGACTTCAACACATGTGTGTATTTAGCCTGTTACATTGTTATTTAATGTAGATCTGGGCGCCTATACCTTAGCGTGTATGTAAATGAAGTCGTTCAGGTTACAAAGTTCAATGTTTTGTTATACGATTTGGACATTGATAAATACTAAGTTAACATTAGCCTATTTAAAGACATCTGCAACTTTAGTTGAGAACAATTTGACATTTGACTCTTGTCATTTCTCTAGTTAGTCTTAAAATTAGGACAAACTAAAAAAATATATATTTAAAAACTCCAAACATCAATGCAATATATACAAATGATTGTTCTACGCTGAAAATAACTTATATTTGGTCTCTAACGTCAGCGATGTTTCTGTCTAGAGAAGCACAAGTTGGTAACAGGCTCTAGCCTATACATTTACAATGGGCATGCATTTAGCACTTTTAGCATTAAAAGATAATATAATTTTATATTTAAAAAATACATTTTTAAATATGTAATAGCGAAAGACAATAAATAATGGCTTGCAAGTTAGTGTAGTGCAACGTGATAATAATTTAAGATTAATTGTTGGACTTTTAGTTCTTCATAATAAAACTTGTGTCGGAGTCTACATTTGAATGTTAATATATGAGTTTATATGTAATGATATGGGGGGGGGGCTGGTATAAATAGTGAATGTATCTGTGGGGGACATTTGGTGTGTCATAATTAAAAAAAAAGTTTATATGCGCTGGTGTGAAATTGTGTAAACGTTTTCTACAATGCAAATAATATCACATTAACACAGTCAGTTACTATTATGCTTATCATTATTATGTATTCAGACCTATATAACGTAGTAATAAACTCTCTGTACATTAGATACTAGAACACTAGTTACAGTAACTAATAGAAGCCGTTAGAAGAACAAAACAACGACATATATAATTACATTATAAGATATAAATATAAATATATTATTTCCTTAACTTGAGTGAGCATCTGTCTTGTATAGTCCATTTGTCTTGAAAAGTCGGTCTGTCTGCAAAGTCCATCTGTATTGAATAGTCCGTCTGTCTGCAAAGTCCATCGGTCTGCTAAGTCCATCGGTCTGCAAAGTCCATCTGTCTGCTAAGTCCATCGGTCTGCAAAGTCCATCGGTCTGCAAAGTCTATCTGTCTGCTAAGTCCATCTGTCTGCTAAGTCCATCGGTCTGCAAAGTCCATCTGTCTGCTAAGTCCATCGGTCTGCAAAGTCCATCTGTCTGCTAAGTCCATCTGTCTGCAAAGTCTATCTGTCTGCTAAGTCCATCGGTCTGCAAAGTCCATCTATCTGCAAAGTCTATCTGTCTGCTAAGTCCATCTGTCTGCAAAGTCCATCGGTCTGCTAAGTCCATCGGTCTGCAAAGTCTAGTTCTTATTGCTAGTTGAGAGGGATGAACCTGGAAAAGGGCAAAAGGGGGCTGACTTTGTTATGTATACATATATTTTGAGTCAGTATAATACAAATATTGAAGAATAACTTGAGATTTACACAATAATACCAGAGATTTAGTAACGGGTGTGGGGGGGGATCATTGACACAAACACGTAGTCTCATTTGTTATAATATCAAATATCCAATCAATAAGCAGCATGTTCAAACTGTCGTAGCATTATAGAAGTAAATACAAACTTAGGTCAGTTATATATATATATAAATTAATATCAGGCAAAAAACAATGGTGGATGTCATGGTATCAACCTTCCAGCACTGAGCATAAAACTGGACATGTAATATCTTTTGTCGCCGTACTTCATGTGTACATGATAAGAACTAAAAAAATAAAATGATCATTTGAAATGATAGTAAAACAAAGTATTTGTGAATACATTTTATGTATAACAAATCATCGTCTATATACATGATATAAAAACATAAATGTCATCAATAATTGACCCGAAACAATGTACACACATTCCAGAAGTAATCATTATAACATATTTACAGTGAGAGGTTAAGTTAACTTGTAAAAATAAATCTATAAATCACTTTTTTTTTTGTTATTTTCAACAAACATCCAAACACACTTTATATCAGTAAATTGTGTCTGCGTCGAATTGGGTTTGTTTGAGTGAGCGGCTACTTTCGTTTGTTTGAGTGAGCGGCTA
>JADKLZ010000003.1:26697133-26710409 GCA_021533235.1 Biomphalaria straminea
TAAGTTAAATGGCATCTATGTAGGCATAGAACTTTAGGAGATGTGTAAGGAACTCGGGAACAGATAAGTTAAATGTAAAGTTAGCTAGTGTGATGTTTGACCCTTGTAGAGTGTTGAGCCAAGCGGAAGACATTTATGACTCTTGATCAAAGGGACGGATTTAAACCAGAGGAAAGTAGTGAGAGATGGCCTCTTCACTGACCACTATGTCCGGAGGCCCACCATTAACAGAATGATTGTTTTTCGTATCCATTTATTGTGAGGGCACGAGTCGTACTCCGACCGGGTCTGGCCGGAGACGAGCCCCAATAAGCATTCTTTCGTATCCTTAAATATATATCTTCGCACTGTTCCGGAAGGATTATCGTCCAATTTCTCTTTCACCTATCCAACTCTATTTGGACATTTTCCCACGAGGGTGTCACGCTAGTGCCGTGAGAGGAGTACCCTGGTCAACATAACTACAAGACTTCTCTATATGTTTACTGTCCTTATTAAGGTTTAACAGCATTACATATATATCACTTTGTTTTAGTGTAGGCAAAATGATTTTACTGATTTAATATCTTTTTAAACTTGCACAACGGTATGGCGATGTAAGTTGCTTCCCTTTTGTTTAAAAAATAAAAAAAGTTACTTCTCTTAGAAACAGGCTGCAGCCCACACGAGACGAATACAAAAAAAGTTCAGACGTTTTCGAAAAGACTAACTAAAAAGAGACTGAGGAATCTTAAACCTCAAGTTTGGGACACCAAGAATAAAGGACCAGGCAAACTATTGATTCGGAGGCGTACGTTGGACTTGATGACTTCGGCTTAAGTTCTTGTTCTGTCATTTCCCTACAATTAATGGAAAGTCTGGACTTAGCGTCCCAGAGAACAGATTCACACATCTGATTACAAAGGTGCTGAGGTTTGTGTCACTAAAGTTATTCTCAACATGATGTATTCCTGCTTTGGACTGTAGTTTCACACTTTGTATTCGTTACTACAAATCTTCAACTCTTTGAATTTGTATTTCAAAGGCCTTGTGAAATCAAAGAGATATAACAATAGTTGCTTGCTACTGTCGCATATAAAAAGAAGAAAAAAGAGAGTAAGAAAACAGAAGAGAGACATTCTCTAATGGTAACACTGACTAGACAGATAAGTTCTCACACCACGGAATAAATTATAAATAGGTAACAGATATAGAAAATGAACAACATAATATAATGAACATAAAATCACAACCGAAATAATAAATCTACTTGGAGATAAAATATAATGTAATCTCTAGCCTAAAGACTGGTTGATATCAAGCGGATAATATCAAAATATAAAACAAAGAGTAACAAGAATAACTGAATGTCTTCTTTAGTAACAATATATGTCTCTTGATTCTTAGAATGTTGGAATGGGTCCAAGGAGTTGTACGATGCAAGAATGAAAGCGTACGAAAACTGGTTAGCTTGAAACAGGACTGTGAGTCCAACACGAAAGCACTTAATGAATTAAATATATGTACATTGTCATTAAAATAATGAATACACGGTTAATTAATGGTAGAAAATAATATCTTTTCATTAATAGGTATATATATTTGTATATCACAAAGTGAAATAATGATAACACAGCTGTATTGGCATTGCTGGAGTACATGTAGTCTTTATTGGAGCGGGTCAGAGAAAGGGTTTGATGGAGCAGGTTAGAGAAAGGGTTTGATGGAGCAGGTCAGAGAAATGGTTTGATGGAGCAGGTTAGAGAAAGGGTTTGATGGAGCAGGTCAGAGAAAGGGTTTGATGGAGCAGGTTAGAGAAAGGGTTTGATGGAGTAGGTCAGAGAAAGGGTTTGATGGAGCAGGTTAGAGAAAGGGTTTGATGGATGGCGATTTGCGCACGGGGGACGGGGGAGCTAGGTGGTCCAGTGTGGAACCCTGTACACAAGTTATCGAGATCAGAAGGGAAATATCGTTAAGGTGATCTTGCTGTAGTAGCTGTTGGCCAGGTCAGTGTTCAGGAAGTTGACCATATGTGGTCATGTAATGACCATACTGTTGCATGCGGTTAAACGTTAGCTTGTGACCATATGGATAAAGCTTTATCGTCACAGTCTGTGGCATACATATATTAGCGGACGGTCATATAGTAAGTAGAATCTGATCTAGAGGTTATCAAAATTTGACCTTACAGTATGCAGACTGACGGATCAGTTATCATAGGTTGATGAAATAGTAAGTAGACGCCATCCCTTCAACAAACACAAGTTGACTACAATGTTCCGAAATTCCTTTGCTCTAGCACGATCCCAAGCTCAAATCTTGGATTCACTATGCCTAGATCCATTAGCAGATCCATTCCTAAGCGCCACAACAGTGTGGCCTTGGCTGTTATACTTGACGATAGTGTCAGTCGGAGGCCTAAGGCTGTCCCTGTGGGAAGCCATGGGCCCGTACTGCTCCGCATAGCTCTCCGACCGCATGCGCGTATTAATTCCTCGGCACCGGAACAGAAGAATCTCTTTGAACGGAGTCCTAAACTCGCGGTTAAATCGCGCGTAGATGATTGGGTTGAGGAAAGAGTTGACGTATCCGAGCCACAGAAAGATGGCGTTGAGCTGATCGGGCACTGGGCACAGTTCAGGACCGCAGAGAGTGTTGACCAGCACCAAGATAAAGAAGGGAAGCCAGCAGAGCGTGAAACAGCCCATAATTATTCCTAAAGTCTTCGTAGCTTTCGTTTCCTTTGAATTGTTCAGTTTGTTCCTAGGGAGAAGAGCTTTGATCGTGAACCGTCTTCTCATCCGGTCAGGTTCCGTCCTTTTCGGCAGTATCTCCAGCGCGCTTTCTTCTTCCGCGTTGCCGTTGCCGTCTCTCACGCAGCCGTTGGCCAAAATGTTGCTGTCACCGGAGTCGTGGGAGGGCCTGTTCAGGAACTCCGCCCCCTTCTCAAAACTTCCTATCTGTGTTTTGGCCTCGGCTTTGGCGATTTTGGAGGAGACTCTCCAGATTTTGAAGTAGATGAGTATCATGACGGAGAGCGGCAGGTAAAAGGCACAGAGGGTTGCATAGATCTGGTATCCAATGTCTTCACTGATCTGACACTTGTAAGGAACGTGAGGGCTCTTCCAGCCGAAAACTGGCGGAATTGAAACTACGGCCGACAGACTCCACACTATGAGGATCATTAGGCCCATTCGCCGCGGCGTGCGTTTGATGGCGTACTGAAAAGGGCGCGTGATGACGAAGTACCGGTCCACGCTGATGGCGCAGAGATTCAGGATCGAAGACGTGCAAAGCAGCACGTCCGTGGTAGTCCACATGTCGCAGACGATAGGGCCGAGGACCCAGGCCCCGTTCAGTTCGTACACGCTGGCCAGGGGCATGACCAGCATCCCCACGAACAGATCGGCCACCGCCAGAGACACAATCAGCAGGTTGGACGGGGAGCGCAGCCTCTTGACGATGGCCACAGATATGCAGACAAGCGAGTTGCCCACCACCGTGCCCAAGATGATGATGCTGAAGATGCAAGCGATGATGATCTCCTGCCACTTCTCGAACGGCAGCGGTGGCCTGACAGGACCTTCAGGCCCGGCGGTGCCATTGGTGGAGTTGTAAGCGTCCGAGTCATTGGCGAAGAACGTCCGGTTCTCGGAGCTGTTGAAGCCGTAGGTGACGAACAGTTCGGTTGTGTTGAGCCCACTGTAGCTCAGGGAAGGGGTAACAGCTGGTGAAACCAAACCACTCGTCATCCTGAAAAATCGGTATCTGAGTCCTGAGTGCTGTACCTTTACTAGAACCTGTTTGAAATAAAATATAACAAGAGGTAAAGTTAAATGAAGATACAATGTCAAATTAAAGAAATCATTGATGATATAAAAGCCACAATTTTATTTGAAATAAAGTGCGTATGTTTATCTGATATAAAACAACAATACAAAATGTTATTTTTCGTTCAACTTAAGTAAAATTAATATCGGCCAACAAAATTGAATCTGTCTTCCATAGCTCGACTTCTCAGTGTGGCAAAGTTTACTTCGGTAGGTACCTGATAAATTCAGAAGTTTGTGCTGCCTGCGCGAAACCCTCGTTAACCGACGAGCATAGAAACAGGTGGGCTTTAGATCATCAACTTCTTAGAGATTCAAATTTAAATGGCACATTTACTATTTAGAAACATACAAACTGGGCTTATTTTCATGATCTAAAGGTCATTATAAAATCATTCTACAACTGATCTATTGACGTCTACTTCTTTATTTATTTGAAAATATTTTTCTTTTCGTGAAACAAGCAAAGCGTCGTAACAAATTAGAGGTGTAGAAATCTAGGCATATCTAACAAAATGAACCACTGTTGAAAGAAAGTCTCACCTGTTGGACTTCTTACGTTTGAAATTTAAAACTGTTTTAGTCAGCTCTGAGACCTACCCACCAATACAAGTGTTTTTTTTTTTAGCAGGAGAATATTCGGTCTATCCACTTGAACAGTTTCGTATCTTGAATATAATCTCAGAAACTTGAAAATTCTTGAACTTGAAAAACAAAGAAATTTTTTTTTCTTATATCCAAGTTTTAAAATCTTTGCATTTCAATTCAAAAATAGAGAACTTATTTTGTTAAATTTTATTGCATTGGTTTCAGTTGTGTTGTGATATTTAGGTTACAGATCCAAGGAATAGATTCATTTATCTAATATTGTATTTGTTGGATTTTTAATATCTCCAAGTAACGAGGTTGAAATCTGTATTTAGTTATTTCCACAAGGAGCATTTAGGAAATGTCCAAAGTTAAAATTTTCTGCTAAAGTTAAACAAAAAATGCTTGAAAGTTGTTTTTTATTAGTATGCAGAATAAAAGCCGTTCCGTGGCAGTCTTTTCAATATCAAGTTGGTATTGAATGAGCTAGACCAGTTCAGTGTGTTCGGCCGCTCTTTTGGAACCTTTTCTCAAGTCTGGACAGATCGATAACTGGGCGGTTATTGATCAGGTAGATTTAATCTTTCTATAACAACATCCTCTCATTGGCATGTTCGATTTCCGGAAGAGAGAAGTCTACAGGATCTGTCTGAGCTCTCCAAATATATACACAACTTATCCAGACTCTTGAAGTATTTGAAATTCTCGTTTGTTACATTAAAATTCTATTTTGTCGCTGGGCTGTAACAAAGCTATGCCCAGATTTGGCATCTTTACGTCTAGACTAACAGGGAATATGCATAGTTGCTAAACTTAGTTCAGAGCGTTGTTTCTGTGAGTGGCACACTTAGGAAGAGGGGAGGAGGAGAGCAAAATACAAAGAATAACAATCCGTGTATCAGAAGTACAGGGAGTGTAAAGGGGAGTTAATCCCGTGTCAGTTTGCTATAATCGAATGCAATTATCGTCCGCCAGGGGGCTCTGCTAATCTCACACGTGCAGACGACATAGGCCAGAAAAGAGTTCAAATGAAAGTGCGAGTCAAATGAAGCTATGCCAGGAAGTAAACACACACGCAACCAGCAACAACCATAAGCATTGTGGTACTATGACATGATGCCTTTGTGTCGAGCCAAGGTAAATTGTGTCAGCTCCAAACTCCAAACTGCATCTCCTGACCTACTCATATCGACATGCATGTATGTCTTTTATTTGTTCTGAACAGTTTTGACAGGGTGGCTGTTTTCAAACGAGGATTAAGTCTGGAATGTATGCAGTCACATTCTTGATTCTCAATCAATTGATGAAAAAGTTAAGTTTTGGGATCCTGTCGTTGGTTTTCTTCTGACTCCGACGCCGCCATGATGAAGCCTCCAATGGCACACTTTTAAAAGAGTTTTCTTGCCGGCTGAAGAGACACAGTCTGCACACTTTGTGTGTGCAAGAAACTGAAGGAACAAATCACTGATGGAAATCTATTCAACTCTAAAATTATTCCAACCGAATGGCGTTTAGTAGAAAGGGTTCTTTAAAAATGCAATTGTGTTGGATAGTTTGAAATGTCAACTTGACTTTTGTTCTGCTCTGAGTTGATAAGCAATTCAACGTCGTGTCGATTTGACAGAACGCTAACCCCTCACAGGAAATCAAAACAAGGCGAGATAATTGACGGGGGAGTTTCTATTGTCTGTTGGAAGTGGGCGTTGACACCCGCGGGGAGTCTGTCTCTCGTGTGCCTTAGAGAGCACCACTATTTTGAAGCCGCCGCACGGATTGATGGACTCCCACTGTGCAGAACGAGCAGATCTCACGAGAGGCCACACAAAAAGTGTTTCCAGGTAATGTTTCCTTTTCTGAAGTTGTCTTCAGGACAAGCGATGGCAGTGTTCTGTTTTCTCTATCACCGTGGCACAAGGTCCAAAACAGATATCCAATGATACACTACACTCATTGATCGTACACACAGACTTTCACTCGAGTCACTGGCACTTGATTCCGTACGAATGGATACGATGGACATTTATATTACATCTAATTATCCAATGTTCTCTTCTTGTTTCTATTATATCCAGCCAATGATTTTCTTGAATATTTGATATCCAGTGAATATCTGAAATGAAATATAGAAACAAAAAATAAAGTTTTAATATAGATAAAGTTAAAAGGTGAGATTTAAAAGTAACATAAAGATAGTGCTATACATACGTCGATTCATTTCCCAGGTAGACTAATCCAGTACTATAATTCCTGAATCTTATTTGAAGCGGAGTGTGCTATGTCACGGCTTCGGGTCTTTCTTGCACGACCCCGGATTCAAACCTTTACGCTACTCGCACCTCTACGCCTAGCCCCTCTTCCCCCCTCCCCTCAATACCCATTAAGAGAGGTAGGTCGATAAAGCTGCAACCGTTGGCTTATATAGATAGATATAACGGTCCGTGAATGATTTCCCCTGTCTTTGTCAGCAGACGATCTCATACCTCTTCACACAAAAGAGCTAACTCTTTGGTAAGAAGAAAATATGGACGCCATACTAAAAGCAAGCCCCTAAAAATACATTTGAATGCTGTGTGCTACATAAGTATACATCTATACCTATCCAATAGAGTCGAAGGGGGAGGGAAGGGTTGCCTTTTGTGTTTATTGAAACGATCTTTTATAAAGATTCCACATTTTTTTTTATACATTTTTATTTTTGATCTATCCAAATGAATGGAAGTTTGGAAAGTTGGCCTGCCATAGATCTACTTCTTGTCTGTCTTGCTGACTTGGAGTCACAAAGAAGGGATTGGAGCTTGGATCACTGTTGTAACAGTACATTCCTGAGCTGTTTCCGCGAATAGCTTGCTGATATAAAATCATCTACGTTATTGCAGACACCAGTCTTTACGTTTAGAAGAAACTAGACTTTTGAGATTTTGTTTTTCAACAAAATATCTGTTCGGATTTCTTAAGTTTTAACTAAATGGTATTAAGCTCAAAGGTGCTAGGGAGGGTTGCTATTGTTTTTGTGGTGTTTGTTTTTCCATATGTCCGTTTCTTTTGTTTAAATCTCAAGAACTCAAGAAAACATACGGAAACAAGAACAAATACAAGATAGAGCAGTGAGATTTATAACAAACGAATATTCCAATTTGATTAGAGTAACACCATAAGTAAAATCAGTAAACTTAGAAACACTTCAGGACAGAAGAATAAAAAGTAAAGTAGCTATAACACTAAACCGTAACTTACAAATAGAAAAACAAAACCTAATGGAATACTAAGAAAGACACAAAGTATAGGCGTATTTCTTATTCCATACGCTAGAACAAATTCATACAAGTGCTCCTTCTTCCTTAGTGCCATTAGAGAATGGAATGGGTTGCCTGAATCAGCCAGGAAAACCAACGACTATCAGAGTTTAAGTCATTGATTAAAATGCATGACAAGATTAACACATGAAATGCGTAGGACGTAAATATATTCTTTTGTGAAGTAACGTCTCTAACCTATAAGATAAAATCTAAAAAAAACAAACACCAACACCCCCCCAAAAAAAAAAAAAAGCGCTCTTATCTTATAAATCGTAGACGTTCGTTTACAACAGAAGCTACTTACGTCTTAAGTATGTCCATACGTTCTTTGTGCATATTAATTAAAGACTTCAATTCTGCTAAGTCATGGTTTTCCTGTCTGATCCAGGCAACCAGTTCCGTCTCTAATGGTAATAGTAAAAATGGAGGATGAGTTTGACGTTGTCCTATCATATGGAATCAGAAGTGTGCATATATCTTGTGTTTCTCTTGAGTATTTTATTCGATTGTTTTTCTTACATGTAAGTTATAGTTCAGAGTTTTACGCATTATTGCTATTTAACTTTTTACTCTTCTGTCCTGAAGAGTCTCTGAGTTTAGGGATTTAACTAACATTGTTCCTTTAGTCAAATACGAATATTCGTTTCTTATAATACACGGCTCTATATTGCATCGCTTCTGGTTTCCTTGTTTTCTTTCACTCTAAATTTTGCCTTCGAAATCAAGCATGTTTTTTTATACAAATACATGTAAACCATTTTTAAAACAAAAATTAAAAAAGGGTTGTTGTGACAATTTTAAATAATTCTTCACTCAAATAATACCGAAATAAAAATTCATTTACTAAATCGCTCTTCCTGCTAATAAAAATTTAATATCTACTTATCAATATGAGTATTATATGAGTATTATACAGAAAGCAACTAAGACGCTTTCATCAACGATGCTTGCGCTCCATAAAAGAATATAGAGGGACTTCTTTATCATTCGATAGTTATGCTGGGCAGGACACATATCCCGTATGGTGGTCGACGTAACAGAGGTGCCTCACGGAAACGCTTAGGTGCCAACTGCCTTAACTGACATAGAAGAGAGCACCTGGTGGCGTGCGGCATCGAGACAGCTGGAGGTCACTCATGAAATCCGCAGGATATACATTTGAGACCAAAAGAAAAGCCGCTGCTGAGGACAGACGCAGACGGCGAAAAAAAATCTAAATCGACCACCGGCGGACAATGGTTATGCTGTGGCAAAATATGTAGGTCACAGGTGGGGCTTTATAGCCACGGGAAATACTGTATTCCTCATTAATGTTCGGACTCGAAGACAAGCCTTATTATTATAATATGCAACCACATGGTAACTTTCTCAGTTACACTGATTTAGTACATTTAGTTAATTTTAAAGAAGTGAGATAAAGACAATACAATTTAAAAAGGTGAAGGTAGAAGTCTAAGACGGCTAGTGTACGATGTAGCGCAATGAGAAAACAATCTGTCAATAATGTTGACTGTGTGAAATCGTCTAGACACTCTTCTATTTATGAAGACGCAACAATGACTCTAATACATAGATGATAGCTGCAGTATAGTTTGAAGGACAGAAAATGGCAAATTAAAGATATCGAAACAATAGGCAGGTCCTGACCACGGCACGATCCACGGACCTTCCATCTGGACAACTCAGCCTATGGGTGGAACTACAGCTCAAAACATTTTTTGTTTTGTTTGGGGGGGGGGGAAGGAGGATCTTCTCGCAAGCTCTTTCTTTCTTTCCCTGTCGCTTTCTATATCTCTTCCCTTCTCTCTCTTACCCCCCCCCCCATCTATCTCTTCGTTTTGGTATATCTCTCCCCGCTCTCCCCCTCCTGTTGAGCTTTTTCTTAATCTCTCTTTAGTTCATTCTATCACGTTCACTTCACTTTCTCCTTCTCAGTCTTTCTCTTTCACTCTTTCTCTTTTACTTTCTCTCACTCTCTTTCTTTCACTTGCTATCTTTTCCCTTATTTCTATCCATCCCTCTCTCTTTCTTATTCTTTCTTTGTCTTAAATCTGTGTTTACTTCCATTAGAATTAAGTTGGCGCCATTTGTTTTTACATTGAGAACTCTCCCACTTTTGGCACAAGACATGCACACAGTCACCTGACACCTGTCTCGGGTTACTTGAACAACGATCTCCTAAAGAGACATGACATTTCTCTGTATATTCAATCATTACACCGAGCCATTCGGACGACAACACATGACACTGCATTTCACTGCCAGCAACATATTGACACCCATTTGATATCTGTCACTTTTGGCTCTCAACTAAATACAAGAGCTGGGAAAAATCTACGAAATGCCTTCTTCATTGAAACTTAAGGTAAACAACCTGGCACATCCTGTGTTGGTTTTATGCCGAGTCAATAGATATGATTGGAGTTTTATATTGATCAACACGAAACTATATGCCACAGCTAGCTATGGTATAGGCGTCAGTACAGACACGAACATCATGACAGGACAAAACAACACATTTGTTTAAACAATTTTGGCATTGCTGCTGCTCTGTTCTAGACAACGACAGACAATTCGAAAAACGGTTCAACTGATTAATTTTCACATCGAAGAACAAATAGCTCAAATAATAGAATACTGTTATAACCCTGCCATGCACACCGCCATTCAAGATAGTGCAGAAGGTGCGCACTGTTAGAGACTAGACTGGGAAGGATGTTGGCATTAGAAGGAAAATAACAAGTTCCTCCTAAAGGCAGACATTGCTATTATGTGTTTGTGATGTTCCTAGCAGGGGCAGAAGAAGAACAAGCTGACTAGGTGATGCACATTGACAACACTTCCGCAGCATATGGCATGCAAATAAATGCCGAAAAAAAAACTATATTCAATAGCCAACAGGGCTTTAAAAGGGCATCAGTATTGGCGGTGAAAAGCTGACTAGTGTTAGCAGCTTCAAATACTTCGGAGCCATTGTCTCAGATGTGGGAACGAAACCGGTACTACTGGCCCGAATTTCACAGTCCACAGAAGTCCTTTAAAGACTTAAAATAATATGGAAAGACAAAGGCTTAGCCCTAGGCACCAAAAATCAGGCTGATGCGCTCCCTAGTCATGGCCATATTTTTATAAAGAGTCGCGGGTTCAATGCCCGACAACTTCTTTGAAGGCGAACACCCCAGAAGAGTCTGTCAATGATTTATTTGATAGGCTTAGAACTGCCCTCCACCGAAAAAACCTATTTCCCTCCACCACTACACAATCCCCATACCCCTTCACCAGTACACAATCCCCATTCTCCTGATATACCACTTGAATTCTTTTTCCTATTCCTATTCCCAGAGTCAATACTATAATTAGGAAACGGAGATTTCTTACCTCCCCCCCCCATATCTGTTGTTCTAAGGTGACGAGAAAATTGAGAAGTGAAGAGATAGACAGATTGAGAGAAAAAAGACACGAAAGAAAGATATTAATGAATGAATTATAAAGATGATGAAACAGAAGTATCGTAAAATAAAGCACTGGTAGAGTTAAGCTTGTATTGAGAGCGACATTGTGAAAAAAAAAAGAAAAATAAGGGAAGAGAGAGAGAGAGAGAGAGAGAGAAGTAAGAAAAGACAAATTGAAATATATCCAAGATGTTACTACGTACAGACCAGTGACGTATCACTCTCTTAGTCTCTCTTTAATGTAGAGTGTTAAAAAAAAACATGCTTTAATGTCAAATCAAAAGAATTGGAAGAGGAATGTCAAATATAAACATGTCGATATATATTTATAGATATATATGTATGTATAAGATGTGTTCCTCAACAATGTCTTCTGACTCATTTTGATTGAAAAAAAATCTAAATTTGGGATTTTATTTTTTTTGAATGCGTTGCATTTACTCCCATACCTCCTTCATTTTTCCACTTACCATTTTCATGAAAGCAGAGGTCATAGTTCAAGAAGCCAGTCTGTGAGAAAGATCGAAGTCGAGGGGAAATCAATACAGAAACGCTGAACTGGGACAGCAACACACATACACACACATTGGCACAATTGGGTCCGTTCTTTTCCCTTGACATAGACATACATAGTTTGAGATTCCCTGTCTGAACGAACACAAGGCACACATAGTTTGAGATTCCCTGTCTAAACGAACACAAGCAACAGAGATGTTTCCACTTATAGCCATCTCAAGGCGCACAGAATGCCCTGTTTATAACGAACATGAAAATTATAACATACATGCGTAGATATCGTAAGTGCCGGATATAATCGTGTAGTGGCCATGGACTATGGGGACCTACTCTCTTTTGAAGACTTAGTATCAAAAATAGATTTTATCAATGCTAGGGTAATAAAACAGAGTATTAGTTCATATTGTCTCTTTTTTCCCTTCAAAATATATATTTATTATGTATATTTTTAAATTCCCACCGCCGCAACTTTTGAAGAGGCTCTATATTGTTGTAATGTGTGCACTAGATATTGAACATTAAATAAGCAATCAGTTAGGTATGAACTGTTATGTAAGCAAAATTAACAGAACATTACAATATTTGTGTTTTCAGTTCAGAAAATTTAATAGATAAAGAATTTTTTTTTTCCTGGTATAATGTTTGTGTATCACAAGTCTGATGGTTGAAATGAAAAAGACTCTAGCTTTTAAGGCATTTTTACAATGCATTAATAGGTGGTTGAGCGGTAAAGCGGTTGGTTTCTGAACAGGGGGTCCCGAATTCGCATCCTGGTGAAGACTGGGATTTTTTTTATTTCGGGATCCTTTGGCGCTTCTGAGTCCACCAACTCTAATGGGAACATGACACTAGCTGGTGAAAAGTAAACGTGGTTGGTCGTTGTGCTGGTCACATGGCACCCTCGTTAAGCGTAGGCCACAGAAACAGATGACCTTTACATCATCTGCATCATAGATCTCAAGATCTGAACGGGGAAATTTACTTTTAAGTATTGATGTTTTTGTAGTGGTGGAACAAGAATTACTTTGTAGAGGGGAACATAATAAAACATAAATGTAATAAATAACATACGCAAACATAACGGAAAATGGAATCCATTTTTCACGAAGGTAGACAATTCTTTTCGTTGAACATTATTCAATACACTTTCTAATGTTCTCCTGTCACTAGAAGCACAAATACGAAGTCTGAAGAAAATCAAACGATGTGGAATAGTAAAAAAAAAAAAAAGATGACAGGAACAGTGAAGTTAACCAAATGAGATTAAAAAGTACCAGGTTTGTAACGTATTCGTTTGTGTTTGGCTTTGGTGCTTAGTCTTCGTGGACATTTTATCAATAATGTCTACTCCAGATAGGCTTCGAACAATGACTACTTTAAATGACTATTGCGTTATTTAGGTTTAGTCTATGATATTTGTATCAAATAATGTCAAATCCAATAATGTCTACTTCAGATAGGCATTGCTTCGAACAATGACTACTTTAAATGACTATTGCGTTATTTAGGTTTAGTCTATGATATTTGTATCAAATAATGTCAAATCCAATAATGTCTACTCCAGATAGGCTTCGAACAATGACTACTTTAAATGACTATTGCGTTATTTAGGTTT
>JADKLZ010000003.1:26732252-26743372 GCA_021533235.1 Biomphalaria straminea
AATGTTCCCGGTGATTACATTTTCTAACTTAAAATGTTCCCGGTGA
This sequence comes from Biomphalaria straminea, assembly GCA_021533235.1. Lineage (NCBI taxonomy): Eukaryota > Metazoa > Mollusca > Gastropoda > Planorbidae > Biomphalaria > Biomphalaria straminea. The sequence goes on from JADKLZ010000003.1 coordinate 26,732,299, forward strand.
TCAAACTTAAGATGTTTATATAATCTAGATTAGGATGCACCAGGTGATTACATAACTTAAGATGTTCCTAGTGATTACATATATAACTTACGATGTCCCTGTTGATAACATTATTTAATTTATGATGCTCTTGGTGATTACAAAATATATCCGCCCCTAAAGTGCTAAAGACAGGTAGGCCAAAAGACGGGTTTCAATGTTTTAAGCAAGAATATACGGGCACAAAATTACAAAATATTAATAACCATAACACTATGTTAATACAGAAAGTATCTAAAGTATTAATATCGTATTGTTAGACCGAGTAACAACAAATTAATTTTATTATTATTACATCTTTAGTATTAATATGTTTTCAATATGATTATTATCAGATAATTATGGTTCAATGTGAACCAGATGTTACTGACAGATTATATAATTGTTGGTTTTGGGTTAATCTCTTTATTTCAAAGTTTCAAGACGAATACATTTGCCTTTGTTGAAAGTTCACATAGAGTTCTTGTGAAATTGTATTCCAATTGTATTACTGCTTATTAAATGTTGTTTTTTCATTTATATTGGACTTATAGGCATTCGAAACACATTCTTTCATGAGTACAACTAAGTAAACATTGTATTCGAAATGTAAGAAGCTTGTATAATAGAAAACTCTTAATTTAGTAACAAAAATGTTTTGTGTTAATTTTATTTAGAAAAAGACAGAACTCATCTGGCAATGTTCGTATTAATTATGTGTTATAATATCATGTTTGTCGTGTTTTTTTCTACTAATAGTGAATGGTGTATACTAATGAAAAAAAGTACTTACATAACCTAATATATAAAGTAGAGTGTAATGAGTATGTATGTGTGCATGTATGTTTGTCCCGCATAGAAATCAAAACCGTTTGACCAACCCTGATAAAACTTGAACTAAATGTTCCTTTAATCATGGTAATCATGAGTCCATAGAGTATGTTTAAGGTTTAAGGTCCCTCCAACAACCGGAAGGCCCTACGAAATAAAAAACAAACCCTAAATTTATCTGTATACAAGAACGGAACTTTTTAACAAATCGGGTAAACCCGTCTGCGCGGTATTTTAAATTAGATATCAATAGGTTGGATAAACTGGTAAACTTAAACCTACTTTCACACTCTACTTTCATTTTCGTGGCAAAATAAATATATTAAAAAATGATACCCAAACTAAGCCACGCATCCAGCTAGTTAATAAAAAAAAATTAAAGGTTTTACTTTTAGAAAAGAAAAACGAAGCTTTCGCATCAAAACTTCTAAAATATTATGATTTCGGATTTTAAAGATCTTTTCTAGTTTCAGAGATTCAAATGGGGCAGACCACACTAACTAATAGCGGCTTTTCGTTGACCGATAAAAACAACTATGTCGCAAAAATATCTCCTTCAGGAGCAGAAAAAAATCACTAGGAATAATGTTCAAACTAGGAGATATCATTGGGACCATCAAAACTCTTCTCCACTCACCAGTACAGACTTTAGGAGGGAAATTCCCAAAAATGTTGTTTTTGTTGTTGTTCTAAAAAAAAATTTTTTTCTTCAAATATTCTGTTTCTCTTACCTTCCACACATTCGCTTTGTTTTTTTCTCTCTCTATCTTTGTCTCTCTCTCTCTCTTTCGCTGCTCTAATTCTTTGCCATATCTCGTTGGTTCTTCTCCTCTCCCTACCAGATCCAAATCTTCCTAAGCCATTTCGTATCATAACACTTGTTTGTTTTTTTCAAAACCTCTCCTAACACTAGTTTTATAATATCGTCCACATAACTGTGAGATACGTGTGTGTGAGTGAGTGAGTGAGTGAGTGTGTGAGAGAGAGGTTAAGGAGGGTGAGGGGGGTGGGTGCACAGAATACTTTTGCAAATACCTGACAAAAATAAAAGGGGACAAAAAAATACTCCACTGTATAAGTTACAATTCTGTTGCTTGCAGGAGATATTTTTGAAGAGATCGTTGTCGAGGTCATTGCCCTCACAGCTTCTCGTTTGATGGACAGTCCAGAGAGTGTCACTGAACCGGTCAGCACAGATAACAGAGTTGAGTTAGTGCTTGGAGTTTCAACAGTACCAGGTTACAGTATGTGTATACCCTGGGTAGTAGTATTATTTTTGAAGAATTCTTTGGCAAATTTGCTTTTGTGTACAACCTGGGCAGTATACCCTCTACCATCTGTTGAAGACTTTAATAAAAATGATCTTAACTTATAAGAGCAATGTAACATTTGAGTAACCCACCATTTATTTAATCCTATATTTTTTCTTCTTCTTTTTTTCATCTTTAGATTGAGGCCTGGTCACTAAAATGTGATGGTAAAGAGAAAAAAAAACACCTTCATGTTGTAAATAAAAACAAAAACCTAATTGTTGAGGCAAAGGTCATGCCATTTTCTTTTTGGATAATCTCATTTTTGTTTCTTAATGATCTCAGCCGGACAGTCCGGTTATTTTTGAGCGTTTGTTAACTCGATCAACTTCTGGACAATAAATAGAACGCCTTGACATTATTATTGGGCATTTTTTTTTTTGAGTAAAATAACGTCGTGAAAGATACATGGGAACTTATAGAGAGCGGACTTGAACCAGGACTCCCTACTCATTGACTTAATGATGTCATTGTTATATTTTTTTTATCGCATTCCCCCCCTCCCACTCCATCCGCTCACTAGACAATACACACACACACATAAGAGAAACAGAAAGAAAGGGAGAGTAGGATATTGAAGAGTTGACAAACTACAGACTACCCATCACATAGGAAATGTTTACCAAGTAAACACAAGTTTCAGGTCGCGGGAAGTTTAATTCACCTCACCAAGTTCCGAGGCCAAAGGTTTGCGAGACTATCGCGTGGCCTGCAGATTTTTGTATCATTAAGTGCGAAATAGGCGACATAGAACGGGTATTATTTCTAGAAACGTAACTTTGCATGGCGCATATAATGAGTCCAAAACTTTGGTCTAGGACTCTAGGTGTCATGATATTAATTGAGCGGTCTAATGAGGACGCTATTCTACGGTCACTCGCAGCAGTTGAGGAGGACGTCCTGTTTTTCCTTCTTGGTGCAAACAGGCCACCAATCAGAATCAATAAGCTGTCTAGAAGAGGAACGATTGTTTGGGTTAGTAGTTACAGTGTGATGAGCTCAACACACCCGTTGTAGAGGCGAAATCAGAGTAAGATTGAAAATAAATTTTTTCAAAGAAAACATTCAAGGAATAAGTTCATTGAATAAAAGTTAGTTCCCCATTAAGAGCTTGTAATCTATAAGACATATGAAGTCAAGTAATTTGTTTCTGTGGCCCAGGGTTAACGAGGGTGTCATGTGGCCAACACAACGACCAAACGCCATTATTTTCCCCAACAAATATCAGGAACTCATTAGAGCTGGGTGGAAAAAGAATTCCTAGATTAAAAATCCCAGTCTTCACCAGGATTCGAACCCAGTACCCCTGTTCGGACGTCAAGCGCTTTACCTCTCAGATACCTCCTTCACCGAATAAGTTCATGTAATAAGAAATGTGTATCTCCCCATTACGCAAAGATAACAAGGTGCAATCAGGTAGAAATACGAAGACCTCATATTCAACCAATAGAGAGCTGGAAGCAAATCATCTCCAGACATCCTAGACATACAAAAGGCTATCCCGGCGCCCCGGGGCCGTGGGGGGGGGGGTATCTTCGACCCAAACATATTGTTGTTGCTACTACATTCTAAGTACAACATCGCAATATTAGACTATAATAAGAGATTCATCCGTATTCCCAAATCCTCTAATGTACCGCCATTAACCACGAGAAGCAGTCCCAGCAAACGTAGGGCGCACGTTGAGGAACCAATCTGAACTCTAAACCACAAACTAAACAAAGCCAGCCAAATTGAATTCCAAACCATCTAAATCCATCGAAATCTTTCCTGAATCGTAATGAAATCAACTATACCTGCCCTGAATTAATATCACGGTAAGAGCGGCATATCCGAACTAAACTGACTAAACCTGGCCAAATACGGCCTAACTTTAAAGAAATCTAACATAACATCATACTTAGTCTTAAGGAAACCGACACGACCCAACCAAATCCAATCTATCCGATCAGAGCCAGCGAAAAACCTGTGACTAAATCCCGCCCAAATCCGAGGTGACAAGCGCGCTGGTGATGAACTACCAGGAGAACATTTTCAAGGTGGACGTCTGCCCAAACACAAGTAGTCATTGATATATCAATGAATTCGTTATCCTCGCCCAGAAATCGATCCTGCCAGTCGATGTATCAAACCGCTATCAAACGTAGGAAGTCAGCCACATAAGTTGGCGGTATCGATAATTCGCATGAAATCGATTCGTGAATGATGGGCATTTTCAGCGTGTTTTTCCTTATTATTAAAGCTTTTGTTACATAATGGAGAGAGGGAAAAAAAAGGAAAGCATCGATCTTTTGGGGAATCGGATATTAATGAGTTTTGTTGATTAATGAGTTTTTTTTTAAATATCCCCCCCTCGCCTTGTAAACTTTTCGATCCGACTAGACGTTATAGGCTACCGTTATTGAGCCGTAAATGTCCCTGACCTTCTGTAATGACTATATTCATGTTTAAAGGTTCGCATTGGTATTAGAAACAAAATGATATCAAATTTTGATGTTTAAGTAGATATATGATAAGTTAGGGCAGGGGTCTCAAACACGCGGCCCGCGGGCCGCATGCGGCCCGCGAAGCTATTTTGTGCGGCCCGCGACCACGTCCGCGAATTTAAAAAAAATTAAAATAGATAGAATTTATAATGACCACATATAAGCCATGAAATGATTTACAACTGCACAAATCAATAAATGAGGTGTCACTGTCGCTTAGGCTTTCAGCAGAAGCTGGGTGAACGGTGGCCTGATTCTAACCGCTGGACCTTTTGCAGCCATACACTGCATTCTGCACCAAGAAGCACTTTGTGGAAAATTCTACAAGCGAAGAATCTGTGGCAAAAGTCTACAAATGAAGAACGTGCTGGATGTTGTCGTGAAGACAATGAACTTCATACGTGCACGGGGTCTCAACCACAGACAGTTTGTGTCATTTCTAGCTGATTCAGAAACGGAATACGGAGAGTTGCTGTATCATAGGGAAGTCAGATGGTTGAGTCGTGGAAAAGTGCTACAGAGATATTTTGAACTGAGGTGGGAAATAGCATTGTTCATGGCAATGAAAGACAGAGAGATACCTCAGCTCGGTGACCCAATGTTTTTGTCGGATCTTGCTGACATCACGCAACATCTCAATGCACTCAATTCACAACTACAGGGCACAAAGAAGTTGATTACCGTGATGTTTGACCGCATCAAATCATTCAGATGCAAGCTGACTTTGTGGGCCACTCATCTGGCAGATATCTGGCAGATGGAAACCTCGATCATTTCTCTTTTCTACAGAGAATAACGGTTGAACCACAGCGCCTGAAAGACTACGTAGACATCCTCTCCAGACTACTTTCAGCAATTCACAGCTCTCGAATCACAATTATTCCTTGCTGCCACTCCGTTCACAGTTGACTTGAAAAACGTTCCAGAGGAAGTCCAGATGGAACTACTGAACCAGCAGTGTGACACTATTCTGAAGCAAAAATACGCTGATGCTGGCATTCCAGATTTCTACCAGTTTCATCCCAGAGATAAGTTTCCAAACTTATTCTGCGCAGCTGCTAGAATTCTAGCGATGTTTGGGAGTATGTACGTTTGTGAACAGTTTTTCTCCAGATTGAAGGTCAACAAAACAGCATTACGATCAAGACTGACTGATGAGCATGTGAGAGCAACCTTGCGGCTTGCCACTATAATCGGCTTCAGGCCTAACGTAGATGTTCTGGTCTCTGCCAAACGCTGAGTGTACAGAAACATGAGTAACGAGCCATCTGCAGTAGGCCTAGTAATTAATTTTTTAAATATTTTTTTTTTTGGAAACTACAGTTTCTGATTTTTTAATTAGTGACAGAGACAAAGTCAACTTATTTTAGTATACTAAACTGCCAGTGCATATAATAAACTACTTTAAATGTAACTAATAATTATACAAACTTTATTTTAGCATTGACATTAGTGTTCGTAAAATTTAATGAAAAAACATTCTCTTTCGTGGTGCGGCCCGCTGACTGGTTGTTACTTTCCAGTGCGGCCCACATGCTGATATGAGTTTGAGACCCCTGAGTTAGGGGATGTGTCAAAACAACACTTTAAAAACAGTGAATTTTTCAGAGAGAGAGAGAGAAAGAAAGAAGAGAGAGAGAGGGAGAGAGAGAATGATTGGAGAGAGAGAATGAAAGAAAAGATAAATATATAGAGAGAGAGGGAGAGAAAGAGAGAGAAAAAGAGAGAGAGAAACGGAGAGAGAGAGAGAGAGGAAGGGAGAGGGAGAGAAGAGAGAGAGAGAGAGAGGGAGAGAGAGAATGATTGGAGAGAGAGAAAGAAAGAAAAGATAAATATATATAGAGAGAGGGGGAGAAAGAAAGAGAAAGAGAGACAGAGGAAGGGAGAGGGAGAGAAGAGAGAGAGAGAGAGAGGGAGAGGGAGAGATTTGGAGATAGAGAAGTAGAAGAAAAAGCTTTTTTCTCTTCTCCTATTTGCTTGATAGCGTGCCACATAAAATAGTAATATCTAGTTAAGGCCGGAACGCGTGTCGCACGATGCCATTCTTGGCCAGACATAAATGTATACCCCCTCCCGCCCCCAATGAAGTTAGGAACGTCTTTTATTGTCCTGCAACTTGTTTTTGATATTACAGTCTCGCCTCATTACGGGGTGTATATCATAACACTAACTAATAACCAACGTACCTAATATGTCTTTTTTTTTTTTATTTGCATGTAGAGAACAGTGGTTAATAAAACAATCTTAGTTCATACCCCAGGCACACGCCTTGGTTTCTTCTATCACGTGATGAACGCGTCATAGTCGCAAGAGAAGTGTAAACAGGAAGCTTATTTATACATTTGCGTCTCATAGCTCCGAGTTTCTACATTGAAGATGTAGGGGAGCTAATTAAAATTTTTCAAAATTCTATTTCCGCTAAAAGAAGTTTTGGTTCGAAAATGTATTTAAAGAGGAGACGAGCTTATTTTGGGGTCTACAAACCACTTCATTCAGTCTGTAAATTTCAAGATTTGTCACCATGCTTTGTTTATTTAGTAAGCTAAAAACAAAAATACGCAACAAATAGTAACATGAAACGAACCATAAGAAAACTTTGACGACTTTGAAATGATATTAATACATTCGACGGGTAAGTTCATACACCAAAGCACTGGATTACGAACAATCTCAGGTAATCCTAGTTTGTCAACATTTAACCCAACTGGTCAGTCACACTATATTTTTAAATACTAGAAGTAGAATGCATCTCTTAACAAGCAGAATCACTTTAGTTCCGCGCTTGTTGGATGCAGTCGGTATCACTGTGTGAATTGACTAATTGACTTAGTATGTGTTCCTAATGCTTTTTGTTTTGTTTTTAATGCAATGGCATCAAGTGTGTGTGTGTGTGTGTGTCGTATTAATTGAAGTTCTCGTTCCTAACTAAAAAATATATTGGACAGGTGAAATAAAAAGCCAGATATTTCTGTGGTTTAATTTAAATGGCAGTGCTACATAACCAGCACATTAGCGTCACTCGTAGTTTGACTTTGTGAAGTTCTACTGGTTGATATATAACTAAAACAAGCATAATCTAAAAATATTAAAAAAAAAAAAATATCATCTAAAGGGAAGAACTCCGCACTTACAATTATATAACTCAGTGATCCAGAAGTTATTTCCTTTTTTGATATCAAACAAAATAATTAATTGCCAATACTTAAGTGAATTATTGGTTAATTTTAAAATTCATACATGTTTTGTCTAGTACAATAAATAATTGTTTGAATTTTCAACTTGATCTGAGAGTGGGTGAAGGAGATATATCTAAGGGATGAAATTTAGATATTTAATAATATCAGTGAATAATAAAGGTGTAATTTCCGTTGCTCGTGTCAAAGAAAATAATGTATTACCAATACCGGTAGTTAATTTACTAATTAGTAATTTTTTAAAATTGATTCATGTCTTGTCTCTGCAAATGAGTAATTGTACAAAGTTTCAATTTGATCCGATAATGGGTGTGGGAGAAATAATGTGTACAAAATGTTCACTAAATGTACAGAGTTGATATTAGCTTTCTAATGACTCTGATGTGTATATTCTGTTCACAAAACAAAGTGCTGTTTAGTTTGATCATTGATGTACAAGTCAGTGAACACTGACCAGTGGGAAGACATAGCTCTAGACCGCAACAAATGGACAGAGACAGTAACCAAGAAAGCTATGGACAGCGAAAGAGCATGGGCCTCAGCTCTGGAAGAAAAACGGACAACGCGGAAAATGGCCAGCTCCTCTACCACTGTAGCGAAGACCACCTTTACCTGCGATACTTGTGGACGGGAGTGTCTCTCCAAAATAGGGCTCCACAGCCACATGAGGAAGTGTGCGAGATGAACCATAGTCGTTCTACGACTGGAGGGAGGCCAATGAAATATTGAGTCCACAGCCCACACGAGAAGTGTGCGAGATGAACCAAAGACGTTCTACGACTGGAGGGAGGCCAATGATGTACAAGTTTTGGACGTTCTATCAGAAATGACGTTTATAATGACGTCAGGACGTCAAAGACGGCGAAACTCGTGACATCAGTATGCAGAGAATATCTTATAGCCAGGCAATGGTCAAAGGTCCGGCTTTTGGTGGAGACACTGATACTCTCTATTGACCATAAGAACCAGCAAGAAGTAAGATATGAGGCTACACTTTATTCTTGTCTTCACAGTTCAGTGTCTTAGGTTGACGTACAGCTTTCAATTACACCGAAAACTAAACGTGTTTTAGATGTGTTAAATGTGGTGAAACGCAGGGAGTCTAAACACATGTGTCGTAAAACTATGCATTTAAACACAGCTGGACAAACATAATGTAAAAATGTGTCTAAACGCAGTGTCTAAACGCAGCATTTTTAAACACAATATGTCTAAACACTTTGTCGAACAGTGTGGGTAACAACGTTTGTCTAGACATCGTGTGTCTAAACGCTAAGTCTAAAATCTATGATTTGGCAGACACTTAGATTCATGTCGGCTGCAGTTTTGGCGGGAAAAAAAGAACAACTTTTTATTGCTTGTACAAAAAAAAAAAAAGAAATGTCACATAAATTGAGATCTAGAAACTATACCTTCTTCAACTTTTTGTAATATAATAAATCTTTTGATGGCCTTTCGCCCAACTCTTTTGAATCGGAAATATTTGGAACAACTTTGTTTTCTTATGGCTGTAAATAATGGTGAAATCAGAAAGAAACCCATTTATCAACTATCATAAGCAGTAGTACATTTTATGGGAAGTTGACCTCAAACTGTTTCTTCGGATTAATGCTACAATATAATATTGTATATTATATATATAATTTCACTGCTCACCCCCACCCTAGAGGGCTGGGTTCGTATCCTTACATTCTGAAAGAGACGGTGTGTGTTTGTGTTTGTGTGTATGCGTTGCACATCACGAGTGAGAGAGAAACGAAGTGACCTATCTCCTGATTGGAGCTAAACAAACTTCACTCATTCATCTCTAGTTGAGTACGGTTACACCAAACATTCATCTCTAGTTGAGTACGGTTACACCAAACATTCATCTCTAGATGAGTAGGGTTACACCAAACATTCATCTCTAGATGAGTAGGGTTACACCAAATAAAGTTGGCGAAGGTAAAGTGGTCGTATGCCCCTGTTTCTCATGTTTTATGGACTAAAATTGTCGAGACAATATCTCGACTCTCTGGACACTTTGTCAAATCATGAGCAGGACAATATGTCCAATCATGAGCAGGACGCTATGTCAAATCATGAGCAGGATACTGCCCAATAATGAGCAGGATACTATTTCAAATCATGAGCATGACAATGTGTCGAGTTATAAAGCAGGACACAATGTCTAATTATAAACGGGACAATATGTCCAGTTACGAGCAGGATACTGCCCAATTATGAGCAGGACACCGTGTCTTATCGTGAACAGGACACTGGCCAATTATGTGTTCAAACATAAACCTACATATACAAGAACCGATGATAAAACTTTATAAGACAGCAAACCAAATGTATTTTAAAACTTATGTTAAAGCTATGTTTAAAACTTACTTCTAGATAGAACATTCCAGCAACATAAAAATCTAATTTCTCAGCAATGTGTTTTCGGAGTTCTGCTTTCTTCTTCTTTATATAAAATTATATAGATTCTACTTCTGAAAAGCTCTTGAATGAATGAATTAGAATAACAGAAGAGAAAAGAAAAAAGAAAGAAAAGAAAGAAAAGAGAAATAAAAAGCGTAACGGGGAAATAAAGGGTTTGGAACCACTGACAACAGAGTTGTAGGGAAAGGGGGACATGGCGGGTACTGATTGCAGTGTGATCTGGCCGTCAGCTACGCCTGAGTGAGCACAAGCAGATAAACTATTGACATGTCAATCGATGAATTGATTTTTTCTTGCTACGCTATTGAATGCTGGACTAGTCCCTTCCCCCTCTCTTCTTTCATTGCTTGCTGCTAAGTTGAGTTCACGAATTAAGCTTAGGACTTAAGCAGAGGAGAAAAAAAAATGAAAGATTTTTTTTTCATTTAAAATGAAACCTAACAACACAGAAAAAAATATTTATTAACCAAAAAATAAAGTATTATTTAAAGAAAAAAATCTGCGTAAAACAAGTGGAAATCATAACACGAAAAAGCGATGATTTTAAAAGTCGAAATTCACAATGTCTGAAATTATTGGATTTTAGAAATCAAATCAAAGGGAATTAACTCTCGAGAAAAAGATTGATGACTTCCCATGTTCTAGTTTTCTAAACAAAACTTAGTTAATAACTTATCATTCAAACTATACCATTACCTCTTTCTTTTTAAATTAGTAATACAATATGGCTCATATCAGTGGAGCGAGTGATATAATTGGGGACCTCAATAAAGTCAGATTAGACGCCAGGGAACACGAACTCCCC
>JADKLZ010000003.1:26745490-26759176 GCA_021533235.1 Biomphalaria straminea
TCTGTCTGTCTGTCTGTCTGTCTGTCTGTCTGTCTGTCTGTCTGTCTATCTATCTATCTATCTATCTATCTATCTATCTATCTATCTCTATCTATCTATCTATCTATCTATCTATCTATCTATCTGTCTGTCTGTCTATCTATCTATCTAGATAATTTTCTCTAAAAGAAAGACAAGAAGACTAACTTTTCCCAAGATATAAATAGCTTTTAGATTATCGAGGAATGGAATCCATCTTTGAGATCTGGATAACTCCTAGCAGAAGTGAGTAGAGTCCACCATCTTCTAGGCTCGTCAATTGTAAAACTATATCCAAAGCAATTTGTTGCCCGTCTCTCTCCCTCCCTGGTGGGTCAATAGTCACAGTACCATGTACCGCGGACCAAAAAAAAAAAAAACGCCATTCCAATTACTTCAGTACTGGCAGATCTTCATCATAGGTCACATCCCTTTTTCCATCGAGCGAGAGCACCCATGACATTTCCCCCCTCCTCCCACCCACCCGCCCCTCAGCCTGTGACTGCAAGTAAGACCACAACCACTATAAATAGTATCCTGCCAAGTGTGTCGGTGTAAACATGTACAGAGGTATACTCTTAATTGTTCTATTGAATTCTCCTCTATCGATCTCCAGCTTCATTATGTGCTAGTCTTTTAGAAGAACTAAATCGATGGATCGAGTTTCTTAAAACTGTTTCTCATTCTACTTCTTACTATGCCTCGACATTGCACCCAGTAGACCTGGGGGGGGGGGGGGGGGGGGGGGGGGGGTGGGGCGTCCTGGGAAGTCAAGGACAAATCAGTGGCCGCGAGCCTGGAGCAGCCGTTACTTCGCCCAACGATTTGTTAGTAAAGATTTAAAAAAACATTTTTTTTTCGTTCTTATTTTTGGACTCCCAGTGTTCCTTGCGCAATTGTCAGGGTCGTAGCTAGGAATTTTCCATCGTTTGGGGGCCCAGGGGGCTTGACCTTTTTGAGGGCCTCTACTTTTTGCGTAATTATTAATTTCTAATGTAAAAAACACTCATTTGGGGGCCCCCCTCAGGTGGGGGCCCGGGGGGATTTTCAAATTCTCCCCCTCCTCCCCTTCCTTAGTTACGCCACTGGTAATTGTGTACCAAATAGACATGAAACAAGAATAGAATGTTTTTAGGAGCTTTGCTACAAACCATAACGGTATTTTGTGACACCAAATTTTAAAGTGTTTTTTTTTTCTCCATTTTCCCTGTGGATCTTATAAAAAAAAACGCTGTTTAATTATGTATATAAATTGAAATGCACTGTAGCTAAGCTTCAGTAATTACATAGAACGGTAGGGTTCATTGTAAGAGAAAATCAATAGCTCGATCAATAGAACCATTCAAAGAACTAATCGTGCTAATATAAGAATTTAACCAGTGGGAGTATACAGGTCGTTAAACCTAAACCAGCAGATGAAGATTTGCGCCGGCCACACAACTTTGTTGTTACGTGATCACATAGTAGGTCATGGCTATGCAAACTATCTATCTATCTATCTATCTATCTATGTATCTATCTATCTATCTATCTATCTATCTATCTATCTATCTATCTATCTATCTATCTATCTATTTATCTATCTATGTATCTATCTATCTATCTCAAGGCCAATAATAGAATATAGATCCACTGTTTGGGACTCCTCAAGAATACATTAGGAAAATAGAACAGACACAAAATAGAGCAGTGAGATTCATAACAAACGAATATTCATATTTGACTAGAGTAACACCTTTAGTTAACTCACTAAATTTAGAAACACTTCAGGATTGAATACTGAAAAGTAAAGTAGCAATTATACATAAAGCACAAATACAAAACCTAATAAAATACTCAGAAAGACACAAAGATAAAGGCACATTCCTCGTTCCATATGCTACGAAACAAATACAAATGCTACTTTTTCCCTAGCGCTATTAGAGCATGGAATGAGTTGCCTGAGCTAGCCAGAAAAACCAGTGACTTGGCAGAATTTAGATCATTGGTTGACATCGGTTTTACCCACTCTGTCCGTCTATGTGTAATATGTTTGTAAGATTTATTTCTTCGACACTTAATTTATACAATAGCACTTCGTATTAGCTTTTATTTTTTTTAAAAGTATTTCTTTCTTGTTCATAACTATTTTTGATGGATATTGGGGAGCAGCCATTGTTAAAATCACAGCAATCAAAGATCAATGCTCACAAACCATATTCTTTTTTAGCGCCAAGTCTTATTTTATTCTAACATTCTATGCCATTTACTTATCTCCATCATTCTAAAGTGTATCATGAGTTTGGCTCATTATCGTGTTTGGCAAACTTCAAATTGTACTTTCACCGCGACGGAGTAATCTTCGGATTGTTTTGTGCCCAGACGATGAAATTGTTTCAGTACACGAAACAGCTGATGGTATTTTGACAGTTGAAGGAAACACTGCGGACACGAGGTAATCAACCTCCTAACAGCGTATGCTAGCAGGAAACAGAGATGGGGGGGGGCGGCTATTGCCAGTCACTAGGGCGCTACAGGGGCATAGAGGTAATTCTAGCAGACTAAGTGATTCCTCCCCTAATGATATCCTAGTCTCTAGACAACACGGCGTGATAGACAGTTAATGAGTTGGCCCAAGTGTAAGATGACCAATGTGTGCTAGTGGAGGGTGGTCAGCGGTGGGCGGCATAACACTAATGTGTTTAAATCAAACTGGACATATTCTTTCCGAAAGTACCACGTGACAATCTCTAGAGGATGTTTTTCGTGAGAGTTGTCCGCCCACAGCACACGTTTTAAAAAAAAGTTAACTGCTAATGACTGTTCTAAAGTTCATCACTGTGCGCCTGAAATACCCAGAAATACCCAGAAATAACCTTTATATACTTAGAATGAGTGGCATAATAATAGAATCACAGTTTAGCCAACGTTTCTTCTTAAAGCTTTTCTAATTTTTGAGATCTAAACGGGACAGACTGACAGACCACACAGAAACAATAGCTGTTTTTCCCCAAAGAGAAGCTTCTAGAAAATCAGGCAAAATTCTAAATCGTGTAATTTATATCCAGAATTTCAATGACATCGTCTAAATGAAAAGAAATAAGGAACTGACAGGATAACACTGAGCCTGAATCTTCCAAACTTTGATGAACAATTTCATCCTTTCAAAACTTGAATCATAAAAAAAGTATTAGTTTTATTTTAAAAATCTCTCATTTTAAGGCAAACTTTTATAAAAAAAAAGTTTTAAAAAAATTATTTGATACAATGCGATTTATTTCTCAGATGTCTGGCCTTTCAGCAGATTACAATCAATCTTTTGAGATGAATTTATTGGTTTTGTTTTTTTTTAAAGCGAGACAAAAAAAAGTTTAAATCACGCGATTGACTCGAGAGGATAATTTATCGTATGAAAACAGAAGTCAAAATGTTCTCAAGTTTTGTTTTGATGGGTTAGCGGTGTGCTCTGGACTGTAAATTTCGTCGACTCTTATTCACTTATTGTTGGAGAGTCTAGTTCATTGGTGTCCAAACATTTTTCTACTGAGGGTCATTTCGTTTTTCTTTTCTCTTTTTTTTTTCTTTTCTAAAAAAACATCAGCGTTTGTGCTTTTTACTAAGCTTGTTTTTCAGGGATATCCTTGGGCTCATGGCCTCTTTTCTTTGTCTCTTTTGTTGTTTTTTTTGCCTCTTTTTGGCCCTTTCTGCCTCTTTTCCATTTCCCGTGTCATGGGACGCATCTAGTTGTCTATGTCATTGGGAAAGGGCCTCTACATCTTTGTTGTGCACTATTAGCCAATCAATCAAGAGGGCAGAGTACCATGCAGCGTCGGTCGGATCAGTGACGTAGCAAGGTACCCTTTAAGTTTAACCCCGGCAAAAGGCGCGAGCTGTTTAGTTTTTCCGCCATGTATGTATGCCTCCAATACAAGAAGTGTAAATCAGGTTTGTACATACATAAATCAATTCTGCTGATAAATCTGTCACGACACAATCGCAGAGAGAAAAAACAAAATAGAAAAAAATACTTTAAAAAAATCAAGCTTATCTAATGAAAAGAGCCTCAAAAACACAGACATATATCTTAATACTGCATGAATAAATTCCTTTTTTTCTATACAGAACAAATTTAATTCATTATCATCATCTGATTAATAAATTGGTTAATTATCTGATTGATTCATGTTTTGTCATTGACTATGAATAATTACGAGGAATTTGATCCGAGAATCGGAAGTGGGAGAAAATAATGTGTACACAACGTAATACGAGGAATAACTCCACATATAAGGCCGCTCTCAAAAGTAGCATTTATTTCCCTTGTTTATAAAAAAAAATTAATTAATAATTAAAAAAATCATTGCTTGATTTTTACACCTGATTCATGTTTTGCAAAGTAGAACAAATAATTGTGTAAACTTAAACCGATAATAGGTGTGTAAGAAATAAAATGTACACAGATTGTACCAGATAGTCAGAGCGAGCTACAATGTACACAGATTGTACCAGATAGTCTGAGCGAGCTACAATGTACGCAGATTGTACCAGATAGTCAGAGTGAGCTAAAATGTACACAAATTGTACCAGATAGTCAGAGTGAGCTAAAATGTACAAAAATTGTATCAGATAGTCAGAGCGAGCTAAAATGTACACAAATTGTACCAGATAGTCAGAGCGAGCTGATATAAAGCTAGGTGAAAGTGTATGAACAACAAATACTGAGCGACGACTTACCAGGTGTCCAAACTATGAGATCTAGTATCCAGAGCAGCTCTGTACGAACATGTACCTGAAAGATAAAAGAAACAAGTCAATTCGGGAACGAATCTAAAATTCTTGTAATTAGGAGGGACTTATTGCCCAACGCGGGCACAGATCTACATTCCTTGTAATTAAGAGTGACTTATTGGGACTGTGGCTGAGTGTCAGAGCGTTTGATTGCCTGGGCCAATGTCTATGGATCGGGTATGATCTATTTATCATTGGTTAAGGCTCAATCACAGTTTTTTTTGTTTTACAATGGAATTGAGAATTTGCATGAATATTTTGATTGATCTGTTCGATGACTTCTTATTTAATTTAGCTGTTTGTTGAGCTGCTGGCTTTGAAGTTATCAAGAGTTTAATTTAATATACCAATTAATGAAAAGGTGTAATTTTTAAGTAGAACAAAGCGCCAACTCTCCGTTACTAAATGTTATAGCATACCTTAAAATAAACCTCAATTTATCAAATCAAACTTCTCTCTCAAACCCTCAACATAGTCATATGCAAATAACAGTTTGAAAACTCATCACCAAAGGTAGCCTTGAGTTGAAAAGGAGAACCAAGGTATTATAGAACTATTTGTATAAAATAAACGCGGTTACACAGAGAGTGTTATCCCACATACTCAGAGGCGGCCACAGACGGATCCTCCCATGGATAAAAGTAATGTTTTGATTGACAAAAGCAATGTCGAAACTAAGTAATGGCATCCCTAGCCCCAGAGATTTAATAACCACCAAAGTGGATTCAAACTCGAGTCACAAAAACGTGCGTTATATGTGCATACAGTGTGCATTGTTAGCATTGAGAAACATAACTCAATAATGAGACTGTTCGATCTTTTAACAATAACTGTAATATTAGTCAGTGGAGCATATCAAATAATCATTTGGCGCTAATGCGTTTTACACTCAAACCCCCCCTCCCCCTGAAAAGCCTACTATCGAAAATAAGATGTACTTTTCTGACCTTTTGGCAAGTAATATAAATATAAATCAGAAAATCAATTACAAAAATTATTTGCAGTTATTTTATTTTTAAACTGAAAAGAAACATAACAACTATCGATAATGATATTTCTGGACTTTTGGGCAGGAAAAGTAAATGTAATACTATCTAGAAGCGTGATTTCAAAGAATCATTTGCTGTGGATTTTCACCTAAAAACAAACTGAAAACCTACGATCAATTTTAAAAATATAGCAGTTCGCTTTCAGGAGATACAAGTTTAGCCCTTACCCCCAAATTTTTCGAGCCACAAATATTGGTGAAATCATATTTCAATAACTCTACTTGTTTTTAGGACAGACGGACAGACAGACTACACAAAATTAATAGTGGTTTTAACGAGGACTAACAACAACAAAAAGGTAAAACAAAGAATACAATGTGATTAATATAGTAGTGTACACGGACTGCCCACCACTAATTGAATAACTGGGTAATAAAAAGGTTTTAGAAAATACGATGGAAATAGGCCAACACATACAATGAAAACAAAAAGATGGTCAAATCGGATTTTCGATAGCTCTTCTAGTTTATTTTTTAGATGCAAACGTGACAGACGGACAGACTATATAAAAAATAATAGCGGATTTTCCGTGGGCCGCTAAAAAATTGACCACTGCTATTGCACAAGACAATTTTATTATATTTCTCTAATTGTGCAGTTAATCAAGTTGACTTTTTTTTTCTGTCACTGAAATGCATTATTTTTATGTTCTTCGTTAAAAGATTCATTTTCACTAATTAGCTGACGTATTTATCTTATTTAAAAGCAGTCGACTTTATGGAAATTCGTTTTTGTTTTTATATCCTATCATTAACATTAAACATAATTAAGCTAATGCATATCTTCGAGTCTAGGACTAAAAACTGTATTCATTATAGAAACATTCAAAGTTCTTTCCGTTATAGCCGAGTCTATAAGAGGACTTCCATTGATTGGACAAACATGGTTAGAATTTCGTTTAGATCTGACCTTAAACTGTTTGTTTTATATCACGCATCACATATCGTTTGGTCTAGTATTTTTGACATTTGAGGCGTGACCTAAAGTATGTGACTTATGGAGGCATAACTTAATGAAGAGGACATTTGGGGGCTTTACCTTAACGTTATGGACATTTGGAATCCCGACCTAAGATAGGAGGTCTGATCTAGCAAAGGTGATGTTATAAGATCTGAACCAAGATAGTTTACATTTTGAGTTTAACCTAACGAAGTTTACATTTGCATCGTTTGACCATTTGACCACCCTTTACAATGGGTATTAAGGAGGTGAATTTTTCCCCCAACGGTTAATGAGATGGACTTCCTTTGAAGTCTTCAGTCACTACAGCTACGCAACAAGATAGACGTTTTAAGAAACCGAAACAGAATAATAGTTTCCGCGGCATTTAATCTCGGTATGATAGGAGACGGTGGTCGAGCTCTGACCATCTTGCCACTTAAAGTGTATAACGGAACAAAACAACGCAATACGGTGTCACCTAAAATCTACTCCATTTTGTCTGAGTCATTCAACCTAAAAATGTTTCATTAACATCCAATGAAGAGCACGACTGAAATGTGTCTTTAACTTTTAAAGCATGTTGCTTATTTTACGTTTCTCTTTTGAGATGATTCATATTGCCCTAGAGATATCTATTTATTGCTAAAGAAAGTGACATTAAAGTGGTGTCTAAGAGAATGTATATTCACACCTACATCTGGCTACTTCTGGTTACATTCAAGACTGGTTTCATTCAACCAGACTTCAAGAGAGATACACAAGCTCATAGAAAAATTTCACACTTTCTCGATCAAAGGTGTCAGTAAGAATCTCCCACTGCCATTTATACGCTATAAATACGATTGTGAGGCGCTATAAATCCAGCCGCAGCCCAACACGTTTACTTACCTGCGCGTTATCAAGTCCGGCACTCGCACTTCATCCGAACGCACCACGACATCTCAGTATCTACCTAAAACAAAGACCTGATGAGGGGAATGTGATATCATCCCTGCACGTGAAGTGCGCGCGCGCGTGTGTGTGTGAGTGTGGGTTGAGGTGGAGGCTCTCCACGGGGAGTGTTTCCAGATATAGACCAAGTTGTACAACCATCTCGCGCCCATTAATTGCCTATTTACCCATTCTGATCAATTCACTTCAGCAGCGAGATGGAATGGGAGAGAACTCAGAATGTTCACGTTTTTTTTTGTTGATTCCCTTAAATTAGACAATTACTATGGTGATAACATCACACCCCAGATACGCACAATTGACGATGTAACTATACAATGCTCAGAGGGGCGGGGAGTGTATAGATATGGAGCAACAGGTCAACGTAACCTAACTACTAAAACCAAAATGGCTCCACTACATATAAAGATGAGAAAACCATTTTAAAAGAAACATGATCGTCATTTGTAAAGGGATTATATTTCTTTATGCTTGTCTTTAGCTCTTTAATTAGTCATGAAGAGTGCAGAGATAAGAATAACCCTAATTTTCTTCTCACGTAGAAATTTGTTTAAGTAGATCCATGTTATTTATATGCCTTGTTATATTTATGTTAACAAAGTAATGACAAGTGTATCATGACTCCGAGACATAAAAGTGATAAGTGGAATTTTAACTGACTCGCCACCGACTTTATTTCTAAGTCTCAGACTTTCATAATTTCATCGAAGATCAAACTTCATGATGGACGGAAAGAGATCAGGGTTTGAACCCAGGACTATCGTTAGAACAGTCTGAAACCTATTAGCTAATATACGTAATCATTTTTTCAAAACATTTAGTAGTTCTCAAAGACAATTGACGAAAGCAGCGACCATCCTACAATCAAGTTACGACACATTCATATTTACATTTTAAGTAGAGTAAATACAAATATTGAGGCCTGGTGGCTTAGTAGTAGTGCGATAAGCTACCGAACCGGGGTCCGGGGTCCGAATCCTGGTGAAGACTGGGATTTTTAATAATCGGATCTTCGGGCGCCTCTGAGTCCATCCAGCTCTAATGGTTACCTGAAGTTAGTTAGGGAAAAGTGAAGACGGTTGGTCGTTGTGCTGGCCTCATGACACCCTCGTTAACCATAGGCCACAGACTCAGATGACCTTTTACATCATTCGCCCTATAAACCATAAGCCCTGAAAGGGGAACCTTACTTACTTACATTTTAAATACAAATAGATACTTTTTATTTCTCCACCTTGATCAAAGATGTTCTACTTATTTGTCTGTATATTTATTGATTTTTTTTCTAAACGCATTCCATTGTTACTATCCGCCAACACAAAATCCATGTCAATCGTTCATGCATAAAACCAACAAACAATTAATAACGTTTTAATAAACTTGATCGATCTTTGCATTCATCAAAATTAATCAATTTACAAACCACATTATTTTTTTTTACACGTGGTTGCTAAGGACGCTTGCTCCAGTAGCTAATCACCATTCTTGGAAAATAGGACCACTTCCGGGGAGAAAATTCTGTGATGATAATTGAAATTAAAACAAGGGAGATAAACATTATATTCCTTATAACATACTCTGTATAGATCCACATGCTCCTTCAGGCAGACGAGACTCCTACTAGAAATAATCTTAAGTCAACAGAAGACTATATCTGTATCGTGTCAACAAGGACGCAGCTCCTAATGTCTACACGGTTGCATTGACATAGCCATTTAAAAAAAAAATCAATGACCTTCAGCATTAGTTGCGTATACAAGATACATCTATATTGCATTTATGTACTTCTAGCCGGATAAGACCCAGGGATTAAATTTAGAGCTATGCCAAACTTAGAGAAAGTCCCCTTCACATTTTTTTAAAAACATTTTTGCCACGAAATAAAAGTAAAGTATGAAAATGGGTTTACCCGATTTATTAAAAAGTTTCTTTATTTAATAGAGAAACAAATATGTACTTTTTGTTTATTTTAGGCCCCTCCAGTTGTGGGAGGGACATTAAACATACACTATTGTCTCCGCCATGATCTAAGGAGCCTTAATGCCAAGTTTTAACAAGATTGGTCTGATGGTTTTGATTTTTATTCGGGACATGCATACATACAAACATTAGCCTTACTTTCTGCTTTATATATTAGATAAGTAAATCATATGCCATTTTGCTTGAGTCACTCCGTCACAATTTGCGTGAAGATAATATCAGCGTTCGAGGCTCAGTGCTCGGGTAACATTGGTATGTAAATATTTACCCAGAATGTAGATAAATGATCTGATTAATTATGCATACTTGTCATAGAAAGAAAAACATAAGAAATATAGCTTTTATGGAGCTTGTCGCTTTTTAGTTTCGGAAAACTGATTAGAAAATGTGTTGCATTCTTAATTTAGTGTTTTATATTTTTTTAAATGTTGCGAATTGAATGGTCTACCGTAGTGATTCCCAAAGGGATCTATAAAGCGGAACCAGTGGCCAATGAAGACTTCCAAGATGTCTACATAAGTGAAAAAAAGGATTCGGGGGGGTGTCTATGAGATGTAAATGGGGGTCTAAGAGATGTCAATGGGTGTCTATGAGATGTAAATGGTGGGTCTGTGAGAGTAAATGGGGGTCTATGAGATATCAATGGGTGTCTATGAGATGTAAATGGGGGGGTCTGTGAGAGTAAATGGGGGTCTATGAGATATCAATGGGTGTCTATGATATGTAAATGGGTGTCTATGAGATGTCAATGGGTGTCTATGAGATGTAAATGGGGGGTCTGTGAGATGTAAATGGGGGTCTGTGAGATGTAAATGGGATCTATTATATGTAAATGGGGGTCTGTGAGATGTAAATGGGATCAATCAGATGTAAATGGGGGTCTATGATATGTAAATGGGGGTCTATGGTATGTAAATGGGGTTCTATGATATGTAAATGGGTGTCTATGAGATGTAAATGGGGGTCTAGGATAGTGGATCTCATATATGCTGGTCTAGAATTTAATATTGATTTCCTATTCATGGAATTCCCTCCTACACACGTGCATAGTTTGTACACAAAGTAATCCTTGATATTTTAATTCTGCTTTTCCAGTGAAAATTTTTATTTTTAATTTTAGTGGTTTATTTAAATATCTAAATTTTGTCTTCAGGTAATTGACATTTAACATGTCCCAATCTAAAAAATTAATTGAAATGTAGACATTATAGTGATGGCTATTTAAAATTGGGCTTTATTCCAGCGTTGTCGAACTAGCTATTGCCTATATGCCTTTTACGTAAAAATGCTTTATGTAATAATGCTATGGAACCATGTAACCAGGAGTGTTATATCAGACGAAGCCACGATGATAAAATAAATAAAGATTAAAAATACATTTGTACACTCATAGAAGTTCAGAATGGACCCATAGTGAACACAATTTTAGCTTCGACGTTACAAGAAGCCCATGGTTTGCAAGCGTCTTATAATATCCCTTTACTTAAAGCACAATTAAGAAAGTCTCACATTATTGAAAACAAATAAAAAAAATAACTTGCCAGCCGTTGAATAATAAAAGAATTTTTTTTTTACACAACCCTGCATGATCTGCATCTTATATCAATAAAAGAACTCGAATTAATAAGTTATTACACTGAAGCTCATTATGTAATTATTTGCAAACAATATTATTTGTCTATACAGACGGACCAGCCACCTTTGGTAACGAAGCATTGTTCACACTAAATTGTACATATAGGACTGGACACATGTGACTGTACATACAACACAAACTACACAAAGTGTAATAAATCTATTTGATATTGGGATGGCAGAGTAGTTAGCACTTCAGGCTGTCATTCCGATGTGCCAGAGTTCCAAAGCTTCTCTCTCGAAAAATACCTGCAGACTTAGGTGAGACTTTTTGAGCACCTGGGGCATTGGGTTTAAAAGTAAATTAACAATAAAAACTATAACAGTAAACACAAAATAATAACACAATAAAAGCTTATAAAGGATAAATACTCTTAGTCATATTATAATAGAACAGGCTAATATAAGAACTGATAAGTACTGCCATTCTAGGAGAGCACTGGTTGCCTGAATTCCTCAAGCTCATCCAATGAATAAGTTGCCTTGAGATCTCTAATTAGCAAGAACGACTAAACAAAGACACGGCTTAGGATGGGAGTTTTTACCTCTCTATAGAAAAGACTGTACACTATAGAATAAGTGAACATTATGTAGCCATACAACGTACCTTGACCCGCCTCTCCCCCTCCAGGTCAGGGTGCGTGCATCTTAAGTTCAGTATCCCTAATGCAGACTATTCATCAGACCCTCTGCATGTTACATATGCGCGTATTAAATGAAATATGAAACCATATGAGGGGCCCTGCCGAGTAAACACAGCAGTCTTTGTGTGTGACACGCAGGCTCTTTGATTTGCTGTTTGGTAGGTATGTCAATATTATATCTTAGGACTTTTCATTCTTTAGCTTTTGGGGGGGGGGATTTATTACTCATGAATGTATTTGACCATGACCTCTAAATCATCTGAATAAAATGTACAGAACATCTGGCATAGATTTGGATTCCAACTAAGTTACAATCCAGAGTAAAACAAATAACCCGACCCGTATACATTGTAAATTGGTGCAATAGAAACACACTACCCCAATTTTGAAGATAAGATAAGATATGATTAGATTATTACATTGGTCTAAACAAAATGGAAATGTGTTTGGACTAAAATTGTCTACTCATTATTACTGCTTTAACACGAACAACATAGACTCAAACATAAACAGCATGCATACAATAGAACAAGCAACAGACACATATACAGCCACATATACAGACACATATACAGCCACATATACAGACACATACAGCCAGCGTTGGGTGAATTGGGCTTAGCCCCTTAGTGCCTTCCATGTACTGCTTGACTGACTTAGAAGGGGTCCAAACCCTTGACTTAGATGGGGTCCAAACCCTTGAGTTAGATGGGGTCCAAACCCTTGACTTAGATGGGGTCTAAACCCTTGACTTAGATGGGGTCTAAACCCTTGACTTAGATGGGGTCTAAACCCTTGACTTAGATGGGGTCTAAACCCTTGACTTAGATATTACTGTGGCAATATAGGCCTACAAGGAGCGGGGCTTCATCAAAGTGGGCAGCTATATAAAACAGAATTTTTAGACATAATGTCTCTATTGAAGAGTTCCACAGGTACCAGAATAAAACTAGAAGTCAAACAAACTAGCAACGGCTATACAAACCAATAATTTACAATTGAATTATAAAGCAATAAACAACTAGCGATAACATTTGAAACCAAAGTAATAAACTAGTTTCCAAACTGGTACATCGTCAACTCACGAACCTCTAACGTTAGTGTGACTGCAGGATACACAGTCAAAAGATTTCATTTTGAATATTGTTTTAATTTTGAATTTTGAGTCTTATTTTTTGTTCTCTTTCCTGGAATAAATTATATATAATTGAATGACATGCAGAAAAACAAACTAATTACTTCTTTGACAAAACTTTTTATGACCTTCGATCGACTCTCATCATGACATATCAACATTCAAAATTAGGTCACTCCGTCCTATTTGTGTGTGTGTTTGTGTGTATTTACTCTAATTCACTTCTTCATATTTGTGTGGGTGTGTTTGTGTGTATTAATTTAGATTCATTTCCTTTTAATTTTTGTTTGGTTTAATTTCTATTCTAACAAGATAAGTTTAAAATTCATTGAGATAGTGTCTCGGTGTCTCACGCACAGACCTATATATATATATATATATATTTATTTATTTTCTATTTGATCTGTTGTTCAACGTATAGCTAATTATGGTGTTTGTGTATTGGTCAGATGAATCTATTCTCTGTATTGGTCAGCTAAGTATAGCATTTGTGTATTTGTCAGCTAAGTATAGTATCTGTTTATTGGTAACTAAGTATAGTGTCTGTGTATTGGTGAGCTGTGTA
>JADKLZ010000003.1:26785345-26795904 GCA_021533235.1 Biomphalaria straminea
TGAATGAGTTTGTTACACTGTTTCTTGAATGAGTTTGTTACACTGTTGTTTTGTTTCTAAGATATTAGTAAACATATTTCATAGCTATTTTATGCAAGCCAAGAAAAAATACAAATAAACTTTGTGAAGTTAACGTTCAAAGACAATTAGGTGTTTTACAGCCAGCCTAACACCAAGTCGGCATTACAGATGTTTTTTTTTATTTTCACAAGAGAAAATATTTATTCCAACGTATATCCATTCATTCATTCATCAAACTTAATTTGAGTGAGGGCTTGAGAGGCTTAAACCCTCTCTTGCAAAAGCCCTGGACAGAAACCCTGCTGTCTTGCGTAGTGCAAAGGCGTCTCCATACAGGTTGAGAATTTTTGGTTTCCCAGACTAGTCGAGGCGTATATCCATGAGTTAATCTAATCATGCATGGTAATGAAGGAGACTTAATCTACATTAAGTCATTGGTTTTCCTGGCTGTATCAGTCAACCTATTCTATGCTCTAATAGCACTACGTAAGAAGGAGCAATCGAACAAACTTAACATATGGATTAACAAATATGCCTTTATGAAAGTAATTCACCTGCTATGTATTCTGAATTTTGTTGTTGTTGTTGAAAATGTACATTGAACAACGCTAAGGACAACAAATCTGTTGCTTCTAACGCGCAATACGCCATTATAGCCAAGAATAATGGCTGAATCGGGCTGTGAGATGTATGTGTGTATGAATTGGTAAGGGCGTTTAAGGGTGTGTGTGTGTGTGTTTTTTGGGAAGGGGGTGTTGGTAGGGGGGGAGTTGTTCAAAACATTTCAGGGAGGAGAAAAGAGAATCAAGAGAATGAAATCTGACGCAATACGCGAGAGAGAAAGAAAGAATAATACAAATAAAGAGTATGAATGTTGATCTTGTGACAGAAAGAGAGAAAGAGATAAAGAGAGAGAGACAGACAGACAGAGAGAGAGAGAGACAGACAGACAGACAGAGAGAGAGAGACAGACAGACAGAGAGACAGAGAGAGAGAGAGAGACAGAGATGAAATGGATGAAAGAAGTATACAGTCAAGAAAGGAAAAAGTTTTGCGTTCAAACTCTGTGGGTCAAAAATTCGATTTGCTGTCATCTTGTGTCTGTATGAGACCTCACGTAATTCTCTGTACCCGTCTTCCCCTCTCCTCTCCCTGGAACACTCCCCCTCCTGTTGCCACAGAACGAAGGAAAAACTAGATGGCTGTGCTGTCGATAAATGAAGACAAGGAAAGGAAAAAAGATGAGTGGAACTTTTGGAAGGGGAGGAGTATTGTGTTTATACTCATTTGATAGAATGGCTAAATTTATCTATTTTCTTTTAAGGTTGTTTTTTTTTTTTTGGGGGGGGGGAGTTTTGTTTATAAAAGCCAGTGACCGGAAGGGGTGTAGGGGGGTTTAAGCATATCAAGTAGATTTATTTGGCTTCTGTTCAAACTATTTTTTTCCCCATGCTGTGATGTGCATTTTGACAGCTATATTACAGACACATTTAATAATAAAGCATTCCAGTCCTAAGATTAAGGAAGATTGCAGATTTCTCAAGATCACGAAGATCCATTTGCGAGCCACATATTTGTCCACATAACAGGAAGACCCATTTGTCCTTGGCCTGAGCCATTCTAGATGTTTCTTTTTCTTTGTAGCTCTTGCAGTGGCTTCAAATAGAGATCGACGATGTGGAAAGTCGTACTTAAGCGTGACTATACGTACGTGTATAGGCAGCGTTCGTAAAATGACAGACGTGGGCTGACCACTCCTGGACTTAGAAGATAAGTTTGAAATGACTTGATGCATTGGACTCCTTAGAAGTTTAGTTTGAAACGCCTAATGCATTGAACGCTTGCTACAAGTTAAAGGATTATGAAACTCTGTCGCCTTTTTTTTTGAAAATCAGTTTAGGCAGTGGCGTAACTAGGGTGTAAGGAGAAGGGGGGAGAATTTGAAAATCCCAACGGGCCCCCCACTTGAGTGGGTCCCCCAAAAAATTGAGTGTTTTTTACATTAAAAATGAAATATTACGCAAAATGCTGGGGCCCCCAAAGAGGTCAAGCCCCCGGACCCCCAAACGATGGAAGATTCCTAGCTACGCCCCTCAGCTTAGGACGTTTCTTAAAACAAGAAGAGTATTACATCCTAGCTCAAACTGCTGCATTGGCGGCTAGTTGTTCGAAGCCCTAAGTCACTCATAGAACAACACCCGGCCTACATCGACCTACACCAGCCTACATCGACTAACATCAGCCTACACCGACCTACATCGGCCTACATATCGTTAACCCACCAGCTTGCCAGATTTTTTTTTTACTTATATTTTACTTATAGTTTATATCAACTCACTCTCTGTATGGTCAAAAGTGATACACGTTATTTCTCCCGCACCCAATCTCGAATCAAGCGGTGAAGTTGCGCAATTATTAATTTTACCTGACAACACAAGTTAGATAATTAATTATTGGCAATTAATTATTTCTTTGGTATCTCAAACAAGAGAAAGAATTTGTACTTGACTAATGTGGTGGTAAAAGCTGAACACAACATGAAAAATAGGACGAGACTATAGAAACAATAGCTAACTAGACAACTCTCCATATCCATAAGCACTTCACTAGCAGAGTGGTTACAATGTCGGCTTAAGGAAACTTGAACCATGAGCTCAAATTCAAGTCCTCCCCCCCCCCCTTTTTTTTTTTATTAATCCTTTTTTTTTATTGTTAGTCTAGATCTATTACAAATTTAATTATACGACAGATTCAAACAAATTGATACAACTATGCTTACTAAAAGCTTTGTTTTCTAAAAAAAAGTTGTTAAAAAAAGATTTTGTTGTTTCTTATTGAATTTTGAAAACGTTCTCTTGGATGTAGCTTGGGGGGATGGGGGCGCTTCGAGACTGAATCGAAATCTATCCATCTACGATCCTTACACCAAAACCTTGGCATATGTGCACATTTCCCATCCCCAAAGCGATTCTGTTTTCATTTTAAGGCATCGATATATTTTGTTTTTTTAGTGTCGACTATTGATTTATATTCTCCAACAAAGGTTCTATTGCTATTTTAGATCCATTGTAACTGATATCTGATATTTCTACATATAAAAATTTTTTTTTTTGATATACCATTAGTATCATCATTTTTTTTTTAAATTTCATTTTCGCTTTTTAATTTTGCAACATGATAACAGTGTCCGTGTGCTGATTAAGGGAACTTTTCTCACCACTGTATTATAGCCTGAAGACAGTATATAATACTGGTTTAAAAAGGTGTGCATGTTGTGTATTAATATATTTAAAATGATATATTTATATCTAAAATTAAATTTGTGGACTCGTCTAGTCGTCAATGTAGAAAACAAAAGAATGATGAATGCAGACATATAGTTGGACACCACAATTAGGCAGAAACAATATCAAAGTTTAGACAAAGACAAACCAAGAAAGTCAGATATTTAGGACCCTGTCGGATAAAACCAGCGCCACTTAAGTTGCTAGAAAATTGGACTTACAGCATTATGGAGTAACTGAATGTTAGTTGCTGAAGTCGCCCCACGTGGCGCCCTGCCCGTGTCTCGGCAGACGTGGTGTAATTAAATATGACCTCTGTACCAAATACAATTCGATTGAAGTTTAAGAAAACATACCCAGAAATCGATGGGTTTTAAGTAATAAAAGTCTAGGTTTAATTCGTTCGACTGCACGCTCTAATGTGCTTCCTGTTTCAGTGAGTTAAAGACGGAAAACACTATTGTATACAGCCTGGTCAACATAGTGAGAAAACATGATGGGAATTCATGCGCTTATTATGTGTGTGTGATGTGTACTGATTGTTATATGTGTGATTGTGTTAAGTGTGTGTGTGTAATGTGTATTGATGGTGACGTGTGTGCTCAGAGATTGTATGTGATTGTCATGTTGTGTGTGTGTAATACGGTTCATGTTAATGAGTGTGAGTGTATGTAACCATGTATCTATTTGTCGCTGTGTAGGTTGGGGGATATGTATGGTTGTATATGAAGTGGAATACGTATGGCTGTAGGTCTATATGTAGTGCAATATAAATGGCTGTATATGTCGACGATATATGTAAATGTATGGTTTTATATGTCGGAGTAATATATATGATTGTATATATAAGGCTGTATGCATCGATATATTATTGTATTACTTTAAATTAACTTTTCAGAAAATTTTCTCTTTGAGTATTATTTTATTAATAGCTGGGCAATCTGCACGCGACACGCATATAAAGTGCATTTCAAAGCGCTTCTACAAATAAACAAGTACAAGAAGCCGCGGCGACTGTTGCGTTTAGGTAAATGTTCAAGTGATTACAATGCACTGTTATGCATTCCTCTTGATTACCCCCCCCACCACAATTATATGTCTGAATATCATATAAACATGACTTCGTCCAGCCAGTTGGGTTCAAATACGCCTTGCTGTTTTTACTTCTATATATGTCCAAAACTAAGACCCTCGGGACAGATCCGGCCCGTGGTATCCGGCCCGTGGTATCCGGCCCTTTTGAAACTTCTTCCTACGGTGTTGAATGAAGCAGCAGAGGCTCTGTTCAGTCGGACCACGATCTTTTTGTATGCGAGCGATAATGAAGCCCACAACATTCATGTCGGCAATAAATGTGCCCCCCCCAAAAAAAAAAAAAATCAAAAATATCATTGGCATAGCTAGGGTGGGGGAGGGAGGAGGGAGGATATTTTGAAAATTCCCCCGGGCCCCAAAATTAGTATTTTGTACTTTAAATATTAAATATTACGCAAAATGCTGGGGCCCCAAAAAGGATGGAAAATTCCTAGCTACGCCCCTGCAGAATATGTTAGGTACAATTGAAGTAGTATTAAAAAAAAAGATTGAAAAGAACATTATATATTTGTGGACAATTCTATAGTAAAAGTTCCCCTTTCAGACGATGCGGTCTATAGGGACGATGATGTTAAGGTTATCGTTTCTTTGGCCAACGGTAAACTAGCAGGGTGTTATGTGGCCAGCACAACGACCAACCGCCTTTACTTTCCTCAACTTAAGTCAGGTAACCATTGGGTGGTCTCAGGAGCGCCATGAAATCCCGAAATTCAAAAGTCCAGTCTTCACCGAGATTCGAACCCAGGATCCCTGGTTAAGAAGCCAAGCGCTTCACTACTCAACCACCCCGCCCCCATCCAATTATATGATTTTCTATAAACGTAAGAAGTCATCGCCTTCTCTTACTTTCTCCAATTTTTTACGGTCCTTTTTTTTAAAAATTATACTTTGTAGTGATTTTCGACTACATTTTCCTCATGCTCAGAAGCCTATTGTATAAAGAGACCCAATTTCTTAACTTTATGACTGTTATGGTTTGTTTTTGCGTGCTTTTTGCTATGGTGACGGTAAGAAAAAGTTAGCGATTGGTGGAAATGAAGTGATGCACTGTTTCAAGCTGGCTTGGATACTTAACTCTTTCTCTCCTGACCGACGATACCAACGTTGATTCCATCAGAATGTGGTAAATAATTACGGAAAGAAAGAGTTAAGACAAATCCATGATGCCAAAGTGTAATGAAGTCTTTTTATTATTCTGAGTTTTGTTTAACAATAAAACTTTATTTCATCTCATGTTAAATAAGTCCACATAGTAATAAAAGTTATATTTAGTTTTGTACACAAAGAAGTTATTGAAGTTATTAAAGGATTACATATAATACGCCCCAAACGATTTAGTTGACTACCAGATGTTTGGTGTCATTGACCATCAGCAACTGTGACTCATTTTCCACAAGCTTAAAAGACCAATTTATAAAATGACCTAATTTCAACACTAGGTGGCACAATAAACAAAAAGGACACACCTACCTAATAAATCTTTGAATTGACCAACTACAATAGTCAGATAAGGACTGTTAAGTTCCTAGAATTTATGTTAAAAAAAAAGGTTATTTAAAACAAAGACATTCCCGCACTAAAGACTCAGTTGTCCAATCCAATTGTTTCTACTTTGTAAAAATACGTAGTGTACTAATACCAGGCTCTGTCTACACTCGCAACATGTGACTGGGACCTGGCAGGGAGGGGGATGGTAAGATGGGGAAGGGAGTTGATGGTTGTGGCTGCAGTCTTTGGATGCCTTTGAATGCAGAGTGTGAAAACAAACTTTTTTTTATTTCTATTTCCCCTGACAATCGATACGACAAGCTGTAACAAACAAAAAAAATGGTGTTAGGGAAAAAGTTAATAAGATTTCTAGGATCTTTCTAAGTAGCTTTGATTTTTTTCTCACCCCTCTCTCCCTCACGTCCTTCTCTCTCTCCCTCTCCCTCCCTCTCGTCTTTCTCTCTCTCCCTCTCTCTCCTCCTTCCGCCTTCAGTCTCCTCAACCCTATCCATTTTTTTGTTGTTATTCAGATAGCATCAGGGGCAAGTAATAAACATCGTTTCATTGTAGTTCCCTCCCCTGCATCGCATGGAGATTTATGTTTTACAGTTGTTAAGATTGACTCTGTGAGAACATGTTGTCAGGCAGACGAGAAACAAAGTGGGTAATCAGCTTCTGGAGCAGGCTTTGGGTCATTATGACCAACTTACAAAAGAAACAGAAAAACTATATATGTTTCTTTTTTTAAATTTATCACGATGACAAACATTTTTATTTTATTATTATTATAGATCTACTATTTAGGTAACGCTCTACTTGTTTTCCAGGACTCTTGTGTTATGGCTCTTTCGCCGTGGCAAATATCAAACAAAATAAACAGGAGGTAATCTTCAACCACAGACGAAATGCCAAACAAGCAATAGATGAAGTCGACGAGCGTTTTAAATATAAAACACGTTTAATACTAAATAAAGGGATCCGTCAATGTCCTTCTTTACTTGCGTCTGTAGCCTCAATCAAACACGTCTTGTTTTTAGTGTCGACTAGATCGTTCTACTTTTTAATCTTACTTTTCGTCATTTCCGTAACTAAGTAAAACTTATCCCTTTATTATTCCCGAAATAAATCTACGTTCTAACCATGTCATAACATTGTAAATTGACAGTATCAATAAGAATCAACTGTTAGCCCTAATTTGTGATATGGATTAGCCAACGTGAAAGTCAACCTATAGAATTAAAAAACGTTTAAAAAATTCGAAGAACCACGAAATCCCTGTTGGACTGGGCGTGTGAGGTCCCTGTTCCATCCTCACACAGAGCAAATAAAAAAAAAAAGCAGCTCGCTAAGGATAACGTCTTTCACTGCCCGTTATTCGAGTTATTATTATAGCTTTTATATAGCGCTACTTTCATGCTTACAGCATGCTCAGATTGATCCAATCTCATTTGTGGACCAGTGGGGGGGAGGGGGTATCTAGGAGTTGGTTTCCCGTGCTTCCTTTGGGCGCTCAGTAAACACAACTCTGCCCGAGTCGGGTGTCGAACCTCGAGCCCCCTTCTAGGTAGCCAAGCAAGCCAAGCTCAAGCCGCACTTAGCCTCTCGACCACGCTGCCCACATCTAGTTTCCATTTCTGGGCGTTTCCACAGAGGCGTCACGATGATGCCACGAGAGTTGGAATCCTAAGGAGTCACTACCAGAAACAACCTACACCCTGTGAAAGCCTCCATGACTAACGTCCCTTCATCGACCTAGTTACTAAGCATCCTCTCAGGGTCTTACTTCATAGCGGTATTTCCTTCCTTGCCCCGCAGTGATATGTCATCTAGAGTCTTAATTGGTATTGCCCATTGGTATTGCCCATTGGTATTGCCCATTGGTATTGCCCATTGGTATTGCCCATAACCTGCGCCAATAACATCTTTAAAACCTTCTATATTTGTTCATGACATTAGAACATGTATGGAAGGAATGGCATTCACACCGTTAAACTGTTTAGGCACGACCTTCAAGCAATGTTTTTTTTTTGTGAAATTATTTCTGGTTGGATTGTGTTTCAGCCTGGCATGTAGAGCACAATCATGATTGACGATCTGAGGAATCCATTTCACGTAGTGATATTTTTAGATTGATTTCAATAGTTGTTTTATTTTGTGTGTTTTTTTTTGTTTTCGTGTTATTTGTAATTCTGCTCAATGTCATAATGATTGGATGGTATTGTGATACAGCCTGTTTGCAATGTGGTCATGAGTTTGGACCAGAACTGACCCCATCTCCTGCCGTCCGGTACTCAGTCATTAGGTGCTGGTACTCAGTAGTTGATTGCCTAACTTTTAAATACTAAAAATTAAATTTAAATACAAGTAAAGACTGTAAATTAATTATTAAAAAAAAAGATGCCGGTAAGCTACTAAGCCGTAATGGTGAGTACCGCCACAAAAAGCCCTGTATATATATATATATATATATATATATTAAGGATCGGTTTCCCTATAAATGCCAACTGGCTAGCATGTGGATCAAATTTAAACAGAATTGTTAATAAAGTATGATATATTTCCAGAATTAATTGTATTTACACATATTAATTTCATCGCATATCCATTGCTGGAAAACGAAAACAAATCCCCATAAGATACAATCACCAAATGTCAGAAAAGCTGAACTTGGGACTCAGTTAAAAGTGGCATATTGGAAAGGGTGGGGGAGTAAAGAGATACCTAAAAGTATCTATATATATATTTCTCAAAAGACAAGTTCAAAAGTTCAGCTGAGTAAGCAACAACAAGTAAATAGGAAGATCCCATGGCGCAGCACGGTGTGAATGGAAATTGGTGCATCCCAATCTGCACTATTTTGTGAATGAAAGTAGTGTTTATATAATTCTCTTCTTCTCAATTTTTGTCATAATATTAAAAGTATTTCTAGATTATTGTGTCGTAAGACTATTGAAACTAGAACAACAATACACAGATAGAGTATACTCTCATGTTTCACTTTAGAAGTACTTTAATTAATATCACAAATTACGCACATTCGTTCATTAGACATGATTACGAAAGGTAACTCATCTCTCTATTCCTAGATCTAGATCTAGATCTAAAACTCGAATTCAACTCTAAGATTTTAGAACTTCTCTTCGCAGAGATAGTTTTATGCTTTAGCACATGAACATACTAATTATAGTCCATTTAATCAAATTAACATTCAAATTTGTTTTTCTAAAGCATTGTTACATGAGTGCAACTCTATTCTTAATATCGCGTAAATTAAGGTCAATTAGCCATTTTTAGCTCCATTCATAGTATTTTTTATTCATGAATTCACTTATAACAAGTAAATGGGAAGATCCCATGGCGCAGCATGGTGTGAATAGAAATTATGTATCCAAATCCGCACTATTTTCATTCACAAAATAGCATAGACATAAATAAGTATAGACTGAAAAAAGGAATTAACACCATGTAACTTGATTTAATAATTTATAACCTAAAAAATTAGCACGGGTCCAATGAAAGTGCACGACCCACTGCGGTCGCATATGTTGCAGTTCTTAAAGGCCTGCCCTGGTAAATAGCGGCGTATGCTATGCCGCCGGTTGACTAGTATTAGAAATAATCTACAAAAAAGTTCTCTTATATTTAAAATGACTAGAAATTAGAACAGAAGCTACAAGTTATCCCTTGCGCCAGGCTTCGTGAACAAATTAATAATATGTATAACGCTAGATATTATTAAGACTAGCCCTACTCTACCTGATGGAAATAGCCAGGACATTGAAAATCATAAACACAAAAAAAAAAATACTTTCAAAAAAGACAACCAAAACTTATCTGAAGGGTAGATAGAAAGTGTAGTATTTATTTCCCCCTTAGATATAAAACAAGATAATTAATTGACTATAAAGTTAATATTTGAGTGAAATTTTATTTTATTTGAGTATCTGGCCTGCTCTTTCTTTTCATATTGAACGATCCAATGCTAAAATGAGCATGAACTGCACTGAAGTCATTAACAATGCAAAGGGAGACAAACAAAATCAAATAGACTAAAAGAAAAATAAATCATCACATGCGCTCAAAGGTGAAACGCACGTGCTCCTCACGTGCTCTTCCGGTCTACACCAAATGTCCCAGACTCATTTGTGGGAGTAAATGAGGCTTTTGCTATTGTGACCAGAACTTGAAAGGTGCAGCTAAAGTGCTTCAACCTAACAAACTACAAGTTTATATGTAAGACAGTGGAAATTATAGAATCGTATTAGAATTATGACAGTAAATATGGGATTATTTGTATAAGTACTGATGTATTCAAATATTTTTACAGGCAGCATATACTATGGCGTGGAGACAAAAGGTCCAGGAGAGATCTGAATGGAGGGATATGTGGAAGCGGCGACCGGACACTTTATCATACGAGACATTCACCATTGCAGTATTTCATCATTATAGCAATTCATCATTGCACATTTAGGGTAAGGTTTATGGTTAGAGTTACGTTTAGGTTTAGGGGTAGGGTTAAGGTTAGGGTTGCTATAATGTTAAAATGTGCAATGATGAAATGC
Organism: Biomphalaria straminea; assembly: GCA_021533235.1. NCBI lineage: Eukaryota > Metazoa > Mollusca > Gastropoda > Planorbidae > Biomphalaria > Biomphalaria straminea. The sequence continues at coordinate 26,795,799 of JADKLZ010000003.1, forward strand.
CTCGTATGATGAGATGTCAGGAAACCATGTTGAAACAGGCCAGAGCTGGGCTGTAGCCCCACTAGGATGGATGGATATGTTTAAACAGGCCAGAGCCCTCCATGGG
>JADKLZ010000003.1:26811090-26828804 GCA_021533235.1 Biomphalaria straminea
GTCTCTCTCTCTCACACAGTCTCATCTTCTCTCTCTCTCTCTCTCTCACAGTCTCATCGTCTCTCTCTCTATCTTACAGTCTCCTCTTCTCTTCTCTCTCACAGTCTCATCGTCTCTCTCTCTCTCTCTCTCTCACAGTCTCATCTTCTCTCTCTCTCTCTCTCTCTCTCTCTCTCATTCAATCTCTTCTAATTCCCGAATTCAAATCTACTATTATTTTCCCTTACTGTTTCCTACTAAGTAATTTTTAAACACTAAAAAGTCCAGAAGAAATATTCTTCAAAGTTTAAAATCCAGACTATCACCCCAATCACAGTGAACTCAAACCTTGGAGCGTGAGCTATGTCCTCATGCACTTTTCCCGTCGCGTCCATGAGTTTCATTACCCCTCCCCCACTACCCCCTTTTTTCCCCCCCCCCCCCACAGTAGTGAATTGCTTGTTTTAATGAGCTGCAGGAGGGAGAAAACATTCTCTCTTCAGTAATAAACCCAAACTTGTTAAAAGATATCTTTTCATGTCGATGTAACAACCCTGAGTAAGCTGATGTTACAACATTCATTATGATGTTACAACAGTTATAGTGATGTTACAACATTCATTATATTGATGTGCCTACATTGAAGTTTGTTCAAATACCTACCTGCCCCCCCTCCCTCGAAGGCTTAATGGGCCAGGTGAGAGAAAACTCCTCAATTCGTACTTCATAGCCCTGACGAGTTATAAATAGGTGGAGCTTATGGGGATGAAGATGTTTTTTTTTCCTAATGAGAAAGCTTTGAGTTGTGATGAGAAGAAATTATCTTTTAACAATATCATTAGACCAGTGGTTCTCAAACCTTTTTCCTTATCGGAACACTTTCTGAGCACATTCATTGCTTATTTTTTTAGAGAGATAATTATTCCGGTAGTTCGTGGAACGCCTATTCAGGAGTCGTAGAACTATAAGGTCCGTGGAACACAGTTTGAGAAACACTGCATTAGAGGAATTTTCTCTTTGGAGAACTTACAGCCGTCTTCTCAAATTTTTCATGCCCTTTTTTTATTTAAAGTTGTTGTTTTTTCTAATTAACACTACTAATTTCAAAATATTCAAATGGAAAAAATACTTGTTTAATAAGTGTAAACTGAATGGTAAAAAGAGAAAGAAAAAAATCGTAGGGACATAAATAACTTCGAAATAGAAATATAATATCCACAAAGTCGATCACTGCATGTAACAGAAGAGTTTTATCTTGGAAACATACTGTAACGAACTTCACTTCTCAGGCTTTCTGCAAACACTGCTTAACAACACAACACATCTAACTCAAGAACTTAACAACAATAGCTTCAAAAACACAGTGGCGGTTTAATAACAAATACAACACCACAGCCAATAAACACAATTGGCGCCACTAACTACAAATGCTTAAACACAATGGAACTTAACTAAAACAACAGTCTCTCTATCGCGTATATGCTACATTTTCAAAGCCTGTTCATAACACCACAGTTCTAACTGCACGCTTGCTATCTGCAGGACTCTGTCTAACTGTCCAACACATACTGTTCTAGTCCGTCCAAGCTCTCGGCTCACATGCGCACAGCACAGGTCACACTAGGGACAGTCTTTGGTTGACCTGTGACCCGCCTTCGTCTGTGCGTATCAGTGGGTCTCACACATACACACATTCAGTTCGCCACTGGAGATGTAACAATACTAAATGCCTTACTTAACATATGTCAGAAATGTCAAGTTAGGGATGTCATATTCAGGGTATCATGAACTTTTCGCCTTTTTGATCGTGATAAATTTTGTTATTGTAATGATAGGGCTAAATGTATAGTTTCACTATACCATGGCTTGCACGAGATAGTGCGACTCTGGTCAACAGGTCCATTGGTTTTCCTGGCTGATTCAGGCAACCCATTCCATTCTCTAATAGCACTAGAAGGAGGTCAGTGTTCATACCTACTACAAAGAATGGTTTCGCTTGGAGTCACGTTCCATGTGATCCAACCACCTAGACAACGTCCTTTACTACCAACCACGGCAACCCCTCATATACAGTCGGTTTATAAGTGATCTAATGTCATGAATATGAAATGAAGTTAAACGTAAATTATGAGGTCACTTTGCTGAACTTCTAATTTCACTAGAGTGCATGTATTCCACTGAGAAATATTGAATTTCTCTGGGAGGTCAATCAACTGAATTAATGTAAGATTACTGTGAGGCGAGGCGACGCAAGGGAGGCTGTGGTGATGGGAGTGCGTAGGGCACGAGGTGGCAACTACCGTGAGTAGTGCGTAGGGCACGAGGTGGCAACACCGTGAGTAGTGATCAAAAAGTGGAAAAGCGCACATTAAAAGAGAATACTGGGGTGAATAGTTGCGACTTTTAAAAGTCTTATTGACAAGAGATAAAAAAAAAAAAAAAACTAAAATGAAAAAAACAACAACAAAGAAACAGACTATATACAACCTTTTTTTTAAAGGGAAAGAGCTCCGTAAATAAAACTATATCTCTCAATAATGTAGAAGTTATTCACCTTTTTTTATATCAAACAAAATAATTAATTACTAATAATTGATAGACTGATTAGTCCATTTTATTTATTATTGATTCATGTCTTGTCTATATCAAATCGACCACCGACGGACAATGCGCTAGTTGTGGCAAAATATGTAGGTCACAGCTGTATAGGGATATGATTACGGAGTCTCATAATTCAGGTGGGACCACGCACTTCTCCCTGCATAGAGCGAACAAGTATGATAGGATGCTACGAAATAACACATTATTTTTTTTATTTTTTTTATTCGGATTATACTTTCCTTTACAGTAACACACAAGACAAACGGGTTAACGTATCCACGTCCATACCGTATAATACTGTTTAGCAGCTAGGGTTATTGAGGGGCTGTATATAGTTCATGATTAAATACACTGTTTATTGTAATATAACTGCTGGAGTTCATAAATTATAAACTCATATTCGCAGATATAGGAGCATTAGCGAGTGGTCAAAACAAGATCAGTTTTTCATGTTCATTACAAAGAGCGAAGACCCAAAATTGTTTATAGCTTTTACTGATTTTGTTGGTGGGTTTACCTTCTGACAGATCAGGCATCCACGTCCAGACCCTATAATACTGTTGCGCAGTCAAGGTTATTGAGAAGTTGTATATAGTTCATGTTCAAGTACATTGTTCATTGTAATATATCCGCTAGAGTTCACCAATTATAAATTCATAGTTTGTTTTTTAAAACCCATTTTTTCACAATTAAGGTTAACATCGTTCAAAAATTGTGCAAACTTGACAATCAGGGTTAATACTGTCTTTTGTTGTAGACGCGATCAAAGTCCTTGATATGTAATCAAGTTGACAACCAACTTTTGGCACTAGACACTTTACGCTGAAAAGCTGGGCTGATCAACAATGTTCCTGGAGATCACGTTGCGGAACTCCACAAGTGGACAGACCGGCACAAGTTCTTGATATTAACTTATCAAACCCCAAGGTTGAGGTCCAGTAGCACTACAGTGAGCTAATAAGGAGTTTAGAGGACCACATTTTAACACATTATTGTTGTTTTTTTTCGCAAAACAGGCAATGAAATTAAAGATTCAATGTCACAAGTATTTTCTTGCTCTAATTTCCGATCTGTATAGAGGTTTTAAAATGTGCATATCTTAAGATTACTCGGATTAAAAATAAGTAAAAAAAAACAATAAAAAGAAGAGATAAGATAATGAGTGAACATAACATTGGTCGTTGTATTATTTATTTGAATTCAATTCTGAAAAATCTCGAATATATTTTCAATCGTTATGTCTTGTCAAATATCTTCCTGCCAAATGGGAAAAGTCACTTTATAGTGATATAATGAGGATGATTGAAAAGAAACTTGGATGACAGTGAAAATATGTCTGTATGTTTGGAAGGTATTTGAAAACAAGGTTCTATCTATCTATCTATCTATCTATCTATCTATCTATCTATCTATCTATCCATTTATCTATCTATCTATCTTTTTGTTTATCTATCTGTATGTCTATCTATCTATTTCTTCTTGTCCGGGAGAATAGTCAAAGTAATGAAAACAAACGCTTCGTCTGTTGATAGTTTTATTGCTTTCAAGGGATCTCTAAACATTAGTGATGCCAGACTTATGGCCCGCGATGCAGGTCTATCAGGCCTTAAGAACTTCTGCCCACATTACAATAAATGGGAATGTAAACTATAATAACCGAACCGTATCCTAGCCATCTTTAGTTGACTACTTTTTGTAACAAGGTTATTGATAGCTTGCTGTTCAATATTGGAGTGTTGATGAAACCAAAACAAATACTTGGCTTAGAGTGTATACGATACAGAGAAATGTGGACAGATTTAACATTTTTTGGACAATATACTTAAAGTATTTCTGTTTTAATAGTTGTAATGGAATATATGCACCGCGGCCAGTCATTCAGAAGTTGGTTTCGGTAAAACAACTTGGAACAACCAACTAGTTGCTATAGAAATAATGTTGGATGCAACTTCTTTATAATCAAAATGTCGTCTACTCTATTGCATTTCCATTTTGGCAATGTTGTGGCCCGTGTGTGCAATTTATTTGGCCCGCGGGCTGAAGAAAGTTGAGCTTCATTGCTCTACAGTCTACAATGTGTTCCTTTATGTGGGATAAATTTGAGCTTTGACAAACACAAGCACACTAACCAACAAACACAAACCACAAATACTTTCATTTTACCTCAGCTCTTTATTGACACGCACACTCACACCAACACACGTAGCTCTGGCTGTAGTATACAAGCATTCCCAAATTTTTTCCCCTAAAAATAGACTTCACTTAAAAACAATACCCTATTAGTAGGTCAAACTTAGGAAATGAACCCAGAATAGGTCCGGCTCTGAGAGTATATGATACGACCAAACCCAGTTATGGTCAATAACATTGTGGAGCCCTCAGACAGAACTTGAAATCAAGCCTGGTCGCTGGATCAAAATTTTCCAATGACTACTCGGATAATGGCGTCTTTGGCGCCAATTTCTTACTGGACATTATCGAAGATTTATTTCAGTAATAACGATTATATGAAACATTATGCAATAGCACCTTAGCACCCCACAAGCCTTCCATTGTCGTGTTTTGCCCACATTATCATCAGTAATTTCAAGACGTGAGGTGGTCTGTTATAAAACTCGGCTATCGGATAGAGCTAAGCATAAATATTTTTGTAAATATACACAGAAACAGCCGTCTAGGATCTGCGGTAAAATGAAGTTTCGAAAAAGAGGAAGAGTGCATCAAACCAATTATCGACACCAAAACAGACAGCAGATCTGATTGCCAATTATCATTCTGTAGAACTTTATGCTGCAATTTGATTGGCTGTGGCATCATCACGTGCTATGGACAGATTTTGTTTTGTTTCATTCATAATTTGATAATAAAGTCAGACACATGTGATTGCAGCGTCCCCTACATAGCATCGATGTTACCGTACTTGGGAGAAGGAATTCAATCGGAACTTTTCAGAAACACATGTTTCAACTTTGACCTTTCCTCTAGTATTAAAAAGTATATTTGATAACAAGCAAGGAAAAAAAATAAATAAAAAATAAATAAACAAAGCTTATCTAAGATGAAGAATTCTTCCCTAACAAAAATTATTTCACTTACTCGATATCAAATGAAATTATTCTTTACCGATAATTAATTAAATGAATGGTAAATTTTTTTATTCATTCATGTTTTGTTAAGTACAATAAATAAAAGTTTAAAGTATCAACTTCATCAGAGAATGCCTGTGTGAGAACTAGCGATAAACAAAAAAGTAAGGGGACTAAACCCTACTAATTGAGCCTTATTTGTGAATACTGAAGGATTAATCTCCCTTGTTGGTATTCAAACAAAATAGTATTAATTACTAGTAACTAATCGACTAATTGGTTAATGTTTTTTATTGATTCATGTCTTGTCTACGCCAATGAATCTATATAAAGGTGTGCAAAGTTTTAATATGATCTGAGAAAGGGCGAGGGAGAAAAAAAGTATACACACTTTCTACCAGACAGACAGACAGACAGACAGACAGACAGACAGACAGACAGACAATCAGACTGACAGACAGACAGACAGACAATCAGACTGACAGACAGACTGAGTGAAATATATAAGCTTTGTAAGAAAATAAATATCAATATACAGAGTTTTATTATTTGTGTATATATATATATCATTCAATTTGATTACATACGCAAATAAGAATAGAGAGATGGTGAAAAAGAAAGCCATGTGCAGCGAAATAGCGTGCCAAACAAAAAAAAATGGCTGGTCCCTCTATCACCAAAGTGAATGCAACCTTAACCAGAGTTAAATGTGGACGAGAATATCTCTCTAGAATAGCACTCTACGAGATTATTGGTAGTTACTATAAGACTGAAGGAGTAAAAGCTTGTGCTCTTGTAGTGAGTTAGATTGTTACTAAAGTATACACCGTTTATTTGATCTCATATTAACTTGTTTTTGTCTATATTATAAAGTTGTATTTGTTCATAAGGGAGTTATTCAAGTTATTTCAAGTTATATTAGCTGAGATTTAAGATATAATACGCCTAAAGCTATAAGTCAATGGCCGTCTATAACAAACATCAGGCATTTAAATTAAATTGAGAGAATTAAAACTCATAAAAACTATTCAAGAATCTGAAATATTTAATACATCAAGCAATGTCTGTAACCCATGAACCCAGAAGAATATATATATCTATATATTATTTCTCAAAGTAAGAGGTCAAACGTGCAACAACATGCAACAAGTAAAGAGGTCATTTCTATTTTTAGCTCCATTAATAATTTTTTTTACGCATTCGCTTTACTTATTTTATAATGCGAAAAATTACAACCATATTTAAAACTCGAATTATTTATGTATTTAATAGTCAAAGAAAAAGTTTTCTAGAGCACAAATACTCTATAATTCTTTTAAAAAAAATCCATTGACTTGCAAAAGACCTTTAATACGAGTATTTGTGAACAATTGTGGTGGAAAAAAAAAAGCATTAGCAAGGTTAGAGAGACAAGTGGAGTTTTGTTCTTCGACTTTTTAAAAATTATATTTTATCTTTTCAGTTTGTAATTGCAGATTGTGTTCAACCATATGCCAAAGACTTATTTCCCTTACAGCTTGATGGTTAACAGCGTTATAAATGACTATATTTTGTTAAAAATGTGTTTGATTTCTTTTAAAGCAATAGCTTAACAGACAAATAATTATAGGGATGTTAAATCGACAGGATGGCGCGGGGAATCTGTTGTAAGTAATAAAATGGCTTAATTTAATAATTTTTACACTTTAAATTAGAGCGGGTCCTATAAAATTGCGGGTCCTATGAAATGCGGGCCCCACTGCGGTCGCCGGCCCTGGTAAATAGCGGCGTATGCTATGCCGCCGGTCAACTAGTGTTTTAATATTGCAAAAAAGATTAAATCACCAAAAAAACAAACGAGCTAGCTCCAAAAGTTCCCGAAATGTTCCATTGCACTCATGTGGTTATATCCCACACGAACGAAGTAGCCTATATGTAAATTAAAGGTTAAGAGTTTAAAGGCGAATTTTGATATTGTATCCTACAAATAAAGTTATGGTTTCAATAATGCTTTATTAACTTTAATATCAAATAAATAAACATTTTGAAAATTGGTATATTGAAAAAAGAAAACTAATAAGAGACGTGGTTATAGTGTGGGAAGAATTGCATTGGTCGCTATGGTTTGTCTAAATTTAATGCAGAATAAGCTTAGGCATAGATGCGTTTTGTGAAATATCCCTAGCCAATCGGAAGTCAATTCATAGCCACATAACATAAGTCCATGACAAGACAAAGTGTAGTGGAGGATTTAGAAGTCAATTCATAGCCACATAACATAAGTCCATGACAAGACAAAGTGTAGTGGAGGATTTAGAAGTCAATTCATAGTCACACAACATAAGTCCATGACAAGACAAAGTGTAGTGGAGGATTTGGAAGAAATAATAAATGTGTGTGTGTGAATTGTAAAAGTATTTGAAATCATGGTTGGATCTATCTATCTATCTATCTATCTATCTATCTATCTATCTATCTATCTATCTATCTATCTATCTATCTATCTATCTATCTGCCTTGCAATTTGTCTTTTTATGAGATAATAAATAATGAAAATAATGAAAGATGCCTGACCAGTTGAAGGTGTTATTACTCACAGGAGCCCTGTATACTGCCTACTTGTGGGTGTGGTTAATTTGAGCATTGACACGCACACACTCACACACTCACATACACACTCACACACATATATTACCCTAGATCTAACTACCACACTTACTCAAGCAAAATGCGACCTTTAAATAGAATCCACTTAGAAAACAATGCAAAAAGTAGGTGAAACTATACGAGGGCCGGTGGACGAGGTGGGTAAGGGTGTAGCGAAAAGAAATAAACTGTGTGCTCTGAGGTTTAAACCAAATATAGGTCAATAGTAGGTAAAAGAAATACACCCCTCCCTCCAAATAAGTAACATCCTCCGCATGTAGTATGTAGAAGTTAAACTTTTCGAAGATGAGCAAATTCCACGCACTTATCTCAAAGTTGGCAATTTTGCAGAAAAACATATGAGATTGATTTGTTCTCTCTTGCATACTTTCACCCTAACAAAATAGTTTCAGTGTTTTTGTGCATCAAAATGTACACTTCGTTCAAGGTGTCAGATACGCACAATACTCATTGAAAGCTGTTTTCGTTCATACACTATGTCGTTAGTATGTTCAGTTCGCTATGCCACATCATTAAAAATAGAAAAACGTGACAAAAAAACGTGTCTTGGAATCAGGCAACTATAATACATCAATCAGTGACTGTAACTTATGACCTCGGGAAATAGAATAATGAGACGCTATTATTGCAGTTCTTGAAACCAGGACAAATGTAGAGAATCCAGGAAGTAATGAATTACACCGGGAAATATGTGACAAAACGGGAAATTCTTGGTATGAATGTTACTTATGACACCTGGAACTGTCACACACACAAACGGGAAAGACTTGACTTGAAGGATCACACTACGACAGACAGTTAAATGTGGCGACCGAAACAAAGGCGAGCAAATCTTGGATTGTCGACTGAGCTCTCGACTTTGCTGGTGCGAGCGGGTGAGTAAATCCAGGGCTAGATGTGAACTGTATTCATTCATTCGGGTGACATATGTGTGGTCAGGATTGTTCACTTGATTTATGTCCTGGAACAGATGACAGGAGAAAGAGATGGAAGGGAAAAAAGAAAGAATGATGAGTTACATGAAAAGAGCGCGCTAGAAAGAAAGATCGGGAAGCAGATAGTAAACAAAGAAGAAATAGAAAGAGCGATAGGGAGAAAGAAAAGGAAGCCTCTAGAACGTTTAGATTTTCATTGTGTACCATAAAACCCTAGTATACACTACCCGCAGCTTATATCTCACATACGTTTCTTCAAAATAAAGGAGAATTACTTCTAACGCGTATCTATATTTTAATCTAATCGCGTTAGTTAGAGTTAAACTTTACTGAAAAAAAACAACCCAGTAAATTAGCCTTTTCAGATCTTACAGTCTATGGGGCAGATGATGTTAAGGTAAGCTGTTTATGTGGACAACGGTTAACGAGAATGGCATGTGAAAAGTACAACGGCCAACCGCCTTTACTTTTCCCTAACTAATATCAGGTACCTATAAGACACCCTGTATGGCAGTGCTGAACAATTGAAGACAACAGCACACTTTTTTTCCTTGGCACAGTCTGCAAAAGAGCTCACAGCTCAGCAGCAAAAAGCTGGCTAGAAGAAGAAGAAGTACCTATTAGAGTTGTGTGCATTCATGGGCGTCCCGAAAATCTTGAAATTCCAAATTCCCAGTTTTCACCAAAGTTTGAACCTGAGACTCTTTAGTCATTGCTCCCCCTCCCTCCCTAAACTCTGCCAAGTTTTTGTTTTGGTTTTCCTGGTTGCATGGTCGCGTGGTTTGCACTCTGGACTGTCGTTCGATAGTCACGATGATCTCTGGTTCAAATCGTGCCCACTGTCATCCCTCGAGGTCCTGCTGGAGATCTGGACAAAGATTTAATTCTAAAGGAACATCCTAAACCTGTCAAACAAAACAAACTCTCTAAACAAATCAGACAACCGTTCCTTGCTCTGGTAGCCCTGCAATAGAGGCACCTGGATAAGATTGTTGCATATGGAATAAGGAATTTAATTTGAACTTTGTTTCTTTCTAGTACTTTATAAGGTCAAGTTTCTATATTAGTAAGTTGGGGGTTTGGTAATTCATGTGTGACACTGGATACCACTACAAATTTATAACTAATATATCTTGTGCGTTTTTGTAAAAAAAAAATAGGTGCCGGTACTCAGTAATTAGGTTCTCAGTAGTTGATTGCATTTTAACTACTAAAAATTAATAATATGCTTTAAAATACAAGAAAAATAATATTTTTTTCAAAAAGGTGCCGGTATGCCGTACCGGTGCGTACCGTCACAAAAAAAAACGCCCTGAATATATCTGTATGTTAAAAAACAATGCGATTCTTCTCTGTAAGTATAGATGTAACTCTTACTTCTACAACTAATGATACATTTAAAAAAAGCAAGAGAACTTCTCTAACTGAAATGTCAATATGGAGTCGTGTACAATTAACTCTTCACTATCAAACGGTCACGGGCTCGGGATAGTGTCGGATTACCGAATACGTGGATTAGAAAAGGTGCGGTGCACTTCAAAGAATTTCACTATAAAGGTCAATACAATTCTAGATTTATTTATCATGTAACAAGATGTTCACAAAGATTTTAAATTGTATAAAATACAAAATAGACGAAAAAGACAAAAAAAAAAGATCTATGGTTTCAGTTTTCACTTCTAAACTATACGCACAACACAACCACACTTTAGTTACACCAATTTTCGCACGTGTATAAAAGAAAATCAGTAAAAACTTTTAGTACACAAACTTAAAAAAATATTATATCATGACGTTTTTTTTTTTAATGACGTTCAACATGAAAACATGCAAGAGCCTATACTAACAAAGCCAAGTTCATATTTAAAGAATTTTCAAAATTAAACTCTGACAGCAAAACTTATGAATTACATTTTAAGTACTCAAAGAATATATACACGAGACGTCTAGACCATAAGAGCCATTAATTACATTTAAAGTACTTAAAGAATATTAAAGAATACAAGACGCCTAGACCCTGAGAGCCATTAAATATATTTAAAGTGCTTAAGGAGTATATACACGAGACGTCTATTCCCTGAGAGCCATTAAATATATTTAAAGTACTTGTAGAATATATACATGAGACTGTGAGACATCTCGGTTAATTGTGTGGTGTTGTATTTAAAGAATATATACACGGAACTTTTATACCCTGAGAGTCATCACTAGATGTGGTCTAGAGTTGTACGCATAAGCTTGTATATATGGCAGACATTTATGTGCGTATGAACGCGTAAGTTAAATTGTAATCCACGGCCTCGTGTGCCTAATCACTAGTACCACTGTAACAGATGGTCGAGATCATCCGGGCTGAAACAACGTCAATGATCTTCTCCGTTGTATAACTTCTCTCATCTATCTTGAAAATGGTTCTCAAAATATGAGTAAATCAAGTCTCCTCACGAGATGTTTGGTATAGTGATTGGCCTATTTCAATGTTTAAAATCTAGCTTTAGCTTTAACTTTTATGACTCCCCCTCCCCAGATTATTACTGCCCTTCTCGCACTCCCCCCCCCAACAGCCTTTTTTTTATTTCAACCTCATACACGCACGCACGCGAGCACGCACATTAATGAAGCTAAAAAGAATCAAGCCTTTTAAATGTGTAGCAACAGCAGCCGAGGTCTTAAACTAAGCGTCTGGAAAATGGAAGAGAGAGACAGAGAGAGAGAGACAGACAGAGAGAGAGAGAGAGAGAATGAGAGGAGACCCGTTGTTTCAAAATGAATATGACCAGATCGATAATGGAGGAAGACAGCAAGACTTGGAGGGTGGGAAGAATGGAGTAACAGAGAGTGAGAGAGAGAGAGAGAAAGATTGAGAGAGAGTGAGAGAGAAAGAAATTGAGAGAGAGAGAATGAAATTAGAACACGCTGATTATTGAAAAAAAAATGCGAGGCTTCTCTTCAAATAGAGAATTACATTTTTATACATGGAGCCCAGAGGCGTGCACCAGTAGAAGGCCGAGCCGTTAGAGTTGTGGCCTGTTATTACGTGCAAAAGGGTGGCTTGGATTTAAAATGTTACATAGAGGAATAATTAACAAAGAAGAATCCATTTTAAATTAGTGGTAAGAAAATGAGAAAATATAACCTTTAAATATTACAAGATTGTATAGAAAAATTAATACAAGATACAGACAAGAACCCTTTGTAAACCTAATCGAATAATCGAATTCCTCTGAAACATTACATCTAAGCACTACTAGAGTACAGTTGATGATAGCCCAACATTTTCGGACCGAAGTAGTTATAGGACTACAGAAAAAGTCGGCTTACCAAAGGTTATCTATGTCTATGTCAAGAAAATTCTAGATGTATTTATGATATAATGAAATATTCTCCTTGATTTTAAAAGGTATAAAATAAACAACAGAAGAAAAAGAGAAAAAAAAGAGGAATTAAGTATTCACACACTGTACTGAGCTACATTTGAATCCTCCCTATAATCTACTAATATAGGTACTACAGTAAACATTAATTACATTTACCTACGAATGTCCTCTTTCATACTAATAATATAGGTATTACAGTATACATTAATCTACGAATGTGTATTAAAAATATGTAATGGACTTTTAAATTTTTTAATGCAAACAAAGTCATCACCATTTACTAATCTTTCAACATTTTCACATACATTACATAAAAACTCGCCGCGACTGTGTTTCCAATTAGTAAGTGTCGTATTAAAAAAAAGTAAAGTGTCCCCTTCAGACCTTAACATCTATGGGGCAGATGACGTTAAAGTCATCTGTTTCTTTGGCCAACGGTTAAACGAGCAGGGTGTTATGTGGCCAGCACAACGACCAACCGCCTTTACTTTCCCCAACTAAAGTCAGGTACCCATTAGAGTTGGACCTCAGGTTCGGAAGCCAAGCGCTTAACCACTCGACCAACGGGCCCCCTAAGTGTCGTATTGTCAAGAGTCAAATGTCAAGAGATTCATTTTTACAATACCTTTATTCAAGTCACAACTTCATACGGTTAGAGAGGAGGGTGGTACCGGCACACAAATCTCAAAAATAGCTCTAACGATTTTCCTACAAATGTAACAGTTGGACACAATGGGTAAACATTTTGTTTTACCGTTATAATTTTTAAAAGTAAAAAAAAAAAAGAATTACATTTAAATTTGGCTATACTACATGGCTTAACCAGGTGTAGTGTATAGACAACTGATTTGTTTATTGAATTTTATGTTGCTTTTACTTTATTGATACATTATCTAAGCTTTGCTTATATTTTAACGTAAAGCTAATCTAGATTACATTTACTTTCATATACATTAAATTGTTTTGACATATATATATATTAATTTGACACACATATACTGTTTTGACGAGGGCGCGGTGGCTGAGCGGTAAAGCGCTTGGCTTCCGTACTGGATGTCCCTGGTTCGAATCCTGGTGAAGGCTGGGATTTTTATTTCGGGATTTTCGGGCGCCCTTGAGTCCACCCAGCTCTAATGGGTACCTGACACTAGTTAGGGAAAAGTAAAGGTGGTTGGTCGTTGTGCTGGCCACATGACACCCTCGTTAACCGTGAGCCACAGAATCAGATGACCTTTACATCATCTGTCCTATAGACCACAAGGTCTGAAAGGGGAACTTTACTTCTTTACTATACTGTTTTGACATACATATATTGTCTTGACGCACATATGTTGTTTTGACACACATATATAGTCTTAACATTCATATATTGTCTTAACACTCATATATTGTCTTGACACTCCTATATTGTCTTGACATACAAATATTGTCTTCACATACGTATATTGTCTTGACATACAATTATTGTCTTGACATACAAATATTGTCGTGACACATATATTGTTTTGACACACATATATTGTCTTGCCATACATATATGTTTTTGCTTCGTAGTGTGTAATAAAACAACGGAGAGTCTGTGTAACTCTATTCACTATCAATACCTTAGGATACCAGCATGACTTCCATTCAGCCAGCCAAGAAATCGATGCTCAGACATAGATCTATGTTATTATGTGTTATTAATTACGTTTCCTCGCTGTGTATGACTGTTCCAAAGTCAAGATAACCACGGTAATCTCCCCTTTCCAATACTATCAGATTAAGGCTCAATTCACATCAAATAACGAGAGATAAACAACTTTTGTTTTTACATCCGTTGCACACGTGTATGCCATGTTCCCATTCATGAACAACTTCACCACTTTTTTGTTGTTTCACAACTATTTAAAATATAAAATTCTGCTTATGCTGTACCAGTCAAAAACACTACACTCCCGCACTTTCCCTTCTTTGAGCTACCAAACAAAGTAATTTATTACAAATCCTATACTCTTAAGCGAGCATTTCTTGTATATATATATATCTTCTATTTCGAAAACGGCTCTAACGATTTTCTTTAAAATTTCAACGTATCTGCATGTTAGTGAGAAAAAAATTCTCAGCTCATTGGCCACATCGGGAAAACTCGAGTTCGACCGTTATTTCGATATATAAAATGTCTCGTTGTAAAATTAATTTTGGTTTGAATAAATTTATGAATGAAAGTTTTCCATGACGTAAACGGGAAAAACTCTGCTTACGTCACTACGCTTACCGTACTACACTAAAATATTTCTTTGCAAACAAGAACGCGCTTAGAGATATGAATGAAATTGTTTTCCCACAACGTCAAAGGGAAAAAAACTTGACACCGCTTACGTCACTAGGCTCACAGCACTACACTTCGCAACAAGAACTAATCAATCGACCTAATTAAACATTTGCGCACAATCTTATTGTGGATTGATCTATAATGAAACTATGGAAGAAAAATAATGAAATTAAATTTGATGTATGATCAGTTATTGTGTTTTAAAGGTTTCGTAAATGGGCCTCATTCACCAATCGTTAACCAACAACATTTAGCCATGTGATTCTCTATATACAAATTATGTAAACCATAAAGGCTGTCACACGATACTTTTTTTTCAATGTTTTATAAATATTATTAAGTGGCGATTCGTGAATGAGGTCCATTCTTTACACTTAAATTGCGTAAACCCGTGAGTAACTTTTACTTTGTTATACTCTACGCCTTATTTGCACACAATGAACATGATATCCAGGGTCGACCCTAACATTTGCGGGGCCTTATGTGAAGTGGTCCAGTCAGGGTAGGGATACGGATAATAAGTAAAAATTAAGATTTTGTGTTAGAAAATAAAGTCGTCTTTGCATTACAATTTTGTATATTTTTAAAAGTGCCTGTTTTACCCTATAGCGTAGAGATTTGAGTCACTTGATGGAATTACAATTCTGGTGTTAAGAGGCTAAACTACCACACGCATTTTAAGGGTTAAGAAATTATTTAACCGAGCAAGGCTCGGCCACCTGATATTAGTTTATTAACTAACTAGTTAATATTTTAAAAAAATCCACGTGTTGTCATGTTAAAGAAATAATCGTGCACAATTTAAGCTCGATCTGAGATTGCATGTTGGAGAAATAACATGTACAAACAATTAGCCAGACAGAAAGACAGAGTGAGTTGATATAAGCTTTGTAATGAGGACGAGATGGAGTCTATAGCGAACTGTTCGAGACCTTGTCTCAGAGGAGAGATGGTGAGTGCTGTAACTTTATAGAAGCTGTAGGCTAGCCTGTCTATGGAGGCGTCACCAAACATCTCAGTGTTTGTCCTTTCATTTCTGTAAGCTAGCCTTTCTAATGAGAGGCGTCACCAAACATCTCAGTGTTTGTCCTTTCATTTCTGTAAGCTAGCCTTTCTAATGAGAGGCGTCACCAAACATCTCAGCGTTTGTCCTTTCATTTCTGTAAGCTAGCCTTTCTAAAGAGAGGCGTCACCAAACATCTCAGTGTTTGTCCTTTCATTTCTGTAGGCTAGCTTGTCAGAAGAGGCGTCACCAAACATCTCAGTGTTTGTCCTTTCATTTCTGTAGGCTAGCCTTTCTAAAGAGAGGCGTCACCAAACATCTCAGTGTTTGTCGTTTCATTTCTGTAAGCTAGCCTTTCTAAAGAGAGGCGTCACCAAACATCTCAGTGTTTGTCCTTTAATTTCAGTCTTAAATGTCTTAACAGATCATGTCACGCCAATGCTGTTAGGTACACCAACGCTCAGAGATGTCCTTCTGTCTGACTAATGTATTTCTGTACTACAGTAGGCAAGATATCTCTTGGAGTGTTCTTCTAAGTCTCTCCAGCATAAAGGGCACTTAGGGCAGCACTCTAACGGCACACTCTAAGTATATAGGCATGGAAACTCAATTGTGATTCTCATCGTAATCAAACACAGTGTCCTGCCATTTTGATTTACAAGTATTCCTAAATACAGAGAATGTGGTAAATGGTAGATATGTAAATGCCAAAGTGAAGCATAATGCGGTTAAAAAAAGTAAACATAAATATATATATATATTAAAAAAGCGGTTATAAAAATATATATAAATGATCAACGATTCGTTCATGCCGTAACTAAGAGTCCTGTAGATTGTGCAAGATTAGCCTCCCGTATGAGCTAATGTTATAATGAAAAGAAAAACAGAAAATCGCTTGTAATTATTTCTATAAATAGGAATAGCCTATGTGAATGACAGTAATTATCAGCGGTGGTCTACATTGTCTAGACATAAACGTAATGCCTAACAAGATATTTACTTAAATATACTGGTATCAATTTAACATAAGCTTCGGACATTGCCCAATAGAAAGAGAATGACACACCTGGGACACAAACCTATTCTACTAAACAATAAGAATAATAGTAATAACACGAATGTATAATAAAAGTAATTATAATATCAGTATTATAATGTTAATGTTATAATGTCAATGTTATAATGTCAATATTATAATATAAATATTATTATGTCAATGTTATAATAGTCAATGTCATAATGTCAATGTTATAATAGCTTAGGTTCTGAACATTTCGGATGAGTTCAGTTTGTCTCATGACTATGCAAACCTAGTTGCAACCTATATATTCAGGGTTATGGTTAGGGAACATTACATTTTTATCAGGAGTGATAACCTTAAAGCTCAATGAAAAAATTATGTTTAAAATGTTTATGTTTAAATCGATTTAACTCATAACTAGTTTAATCTTAATGCAAGCGATGTACCATATTAGTCTACGAATACATTTTTTATACCATCAGTTTTAGGTAAAGAAAAAAAAAGCATTTTCCCGAAGGCCTTTATTGAATGCCACATTCCCGTTCCCCCTTTCTACATTTATTTTGGTATTTTGTTCTCCAATAAAAAGAAATATCAATTTGGTTTTATTATTTATAACTGTAGTCGTTTATCGTTAAGATAGATAGATAGATAGACAGATAGATAGATAGATAGATAGACAGACAGACAGACAGACAGACAGACAGATAGATAGATAGATAGATAGATAGATAGATAGATAGATAGATAGA
>JADKLZ010000003.1:26861297-26873330 GCA_021533235.1 Biomphalaria straminea
ATCCCTTATAGATCTTAAGGTCTGAAGGGGACACCTTACTTCTAGATACCTTATAGGTTTCTTATAGGCTTAGTTTCAGGCGAATTTCATTTCGTTTTTTTTTTTGTACCATCATTAATTCATGAGTGTCGGAAATTAAAATAGCCCGCAGGTCAAATTAGGTTGGGCATCACTGATCTAGATAACTAACAAATTTAATCTGATCCAAACTATTTGGTACAAGTACGCCTAATATAAGCTTTTCTTTTCTTTTTAACTTAAAAAAAAAATATTTTTCTTGTGTTTGCCTTTTGTTTTGAAATATTTAAATGTCAAATAATTAGAACTACCCAATGTCTTCTTCTTAAAAAAAGCTTTGTCTTTTACCCTGTCTACAGACTTGACTTATTTTAAGGGGAGAACCGGTCAAAACCTATTCCCGCTGTTTTTACTCTTACAACTCCTGCCAACTGTAATGTTTCAAAGAGTATTTGTGTTTTCGCCATTGTACGTATGTGCCTCCACCTCTTGTCGATAATTGCTCATCAAGTCTCCACGTGTACCCACCAACAATTTACGGCGTTCAGTAATCCGGTGCAGGGGCAGACAATGCTTCAGCCAAGGGCAGATAACCATTCTGGAGATTACTGCGATCTTTTTTGTTTTCTTTTTTTTTTTTAAGTGCGGACGTGATCTCCAGGTGGCCCAGTAATTCTTGTCGACTCGTTGAATCGAATCCGAGCAAGTCAGCCGAAGTCCCTTCGTGTCCATGGGCGATGAATGACATACGGTTTTGATTCTGTTTTGGTAATCACTCGATCGCGGACCGTGAAAAACATAGTGCACTGTAACAGCCGTTATCGTGTGAAATGGGCCGTGTTACACATTCTGAAATCAAAGGAACAACGTATGTTTTACCTTTTCTTTTTTCTAGAGATAGATTTACATTCTTTACAACTGATTGTCGTATTTACCTACAAGTCAACCGAGACTCGCGAATTTGAAATGACACTATTAACAAGATTTATTACACAATATTTTCGGAAAGGGGGGGGTGAGATCTATTACAAGGTAGAAACACAAATGGTTGGCTTTTTTTTATGTGCGAGACCATTAGGTCCACAATTGATGAGGTCTGAAATATAGCAGGTTTACATTTGTGAGGCCTTTCAATGAAATGTTTCAACTAAGAGTTCTGAAAATGTGAAGAGAGAGGGTTAGAGGGAACTCATTCACTTCCTTTTTCAGATGAAAAATAATACATTCATTTAGTGTAAAATTACATTTTTAGGCCTGGAGCCCTTTACTAGAGGTTAGGTCTCTAATACAGGCAACTAATACAGGTAAAGTCTCTAATACAGGTAAAGTCTCTAATACTCTAATACATAAATAGCGTCGAGTGAAGGTAAAATAATACACGTAAAATCTCTATTACATTAAAATTCCTATTAGAAATACAATTTTCCTCACAGTAACGATCTCTAATACAGGTGCAATTAGTACCAGAGGTAAATATCTTAAAGATTTATTTATTCATGTCAAAAGGTGGAAGGCGATCAAAGACAAAGTAAACAAGGTTACAAAGACAGTTTGTGTGGAAACACAAACTTAAAATCGGCCCCCCCGAAGTGGTCCACCCAGGCAGGTTTCAATATTTCAGAAAGAACATCCGAATGAAATTATATCAAAGACAAACGACAGATAAGAATGTAGATCTAAGGTTGACAGATCTTATGTAGTGCCCCAGCTGATCAAAGGATAGGTGAAAGTGAATGTAAAGTTAGATGTGAATCTGGACGACTGAAGTCTTATAATTGATCCAATTTTTTTGTGAAGGCTAATTCTCTAATTCGAATCCTCTTTTTTTTCATTCAGTATTGAAGAGATTACATTGCCAATAAAACAGACAGAGTGAGTGGATATAAGCTTTGTACCAGACAGACAGAGTGAGCTGATGTAAGCTTTGTACCAGACAGACAGAGTGAGTTGATATAAGCTTTGTAATAGACAGACAGAGTACGTACTACGTTGATATAAAGTTTGTACCAGACAGACAGAGTGAGTTGATATAAGCTTAGTACCAGACAGAGTGAGTTGATGTACGCATTGTAAAGAGAAAGTTTTTCTATGTCAGTGCTTTGCTTTAAAAGTTTAAAACTCATCAGTCCTATTTTCTTACGATCTTGTTGCCTGTTGTTATAATCATGACTCGTTACATGAAACAAGACAACAATGTACATTAGGAATGACAAAGATTGAGATTTTAGCTAGAAAAATACTGGTCTATTACAAAAAAAAAACAACATAACATGAAGTCAACAACAAATACACAATTAATTGTTCAAATTGACGTGTCCAGGTAAAAGGTTCTAACTTTAATGTTGAACATCGCTGATTAACATCTAAATATAAATGTATCGTATCTTCTTTGTAAACAAGAAGAATTTGATAACGAGACAATAGAGTTAAATTAAATTAAAGCACAATGATCTTGTGTAGAAGCGTACATCGTTACTGTCATACTGATATCACAATAAACAATAATTACATCGCCTGAGGTCATGAATGTATTGTATTTCCAGATAGCAGGACAATCTTTGTGTGATAAACTAAGAACATTTATAAGAAAGAACTACAACGTTGCTTATCAAGATCCTGACAAGTTGTCCATTTATTACAATAGAGACAAGCAAATATAACAAAAAAAATCCTTTTTTAAAAACAAATCAAAGAGTATCTAAGCAACTGAACTCTGCACTTGCAACTATTTCTCATATTCGAACATAGATATATACAAAATAATTGATTACGAAATAATTGGTTATCACTAATTGACTGACTGGTTTATTTTCAATTGATTCATGTTGTGTATATTAAATAGTTGTTTCACGTTTCAACCTGATCCATCTGAGAATGGGTGAGGAAAAAATAATGTGTTCAATTATCTAAGAGAACGAAACCCTACACATTTAACCTTATCTTTGAATACTGAAGGATTCATTTCCCTTGTTGGTATCACCAGTAATTAATTGACTTAATTGGTTAAGTTTTTTTTTATTGTTTCAGGTCTTATTTACTGTTTTTTTAATTATATACAAATGAATAATTGTGCAAAGTTTCAACTTGATCCGAGAATGGGTGTCGGAGTAAAATCGGAGAAATAGCGTGTACAAACTTTTACCAGACAGACAGACAGACAGAGTGAGTCGATTTTTATAAGCTTTCTAAAATGTAGAGTACTTTTTGAATGCCTGATAGAGCAAAACGTATTCTATACTTTTAGATGCTCCTATACTTATATATATAGCTCCTCCTTCGTGTTCGAAGATGAGCACATTTCTCATTTCCTATGGACTCGAAGGTGGCTGTAAAGTCCAAATCCTCGCTTTGAAAAGCCGGCCGCATATGTGGCATGGGTGAGTTTTGTCAGTTGCAGATAGGCCTGCTTTTTCTCTCTGCTTTCTGTTGGTTCGGCGCTCTATCGCACTGGCCACTCTACTTGCTTCAAATCATGAGACTCCGAGACTCACAGCTTCTCGCCATGTGGAGTGATCTAGAGCTAGTGCTTCCCAGCCATGAATGTCGATACCGCATTCCTTGAGGGAGCTCTTGAGGGTGTCTTTGTAGCGCTTGTATTGGCCGCCTTGGGAGCGCTTTCCTGTACATAACTCTCCATACAGAAGTCGCTTAAGGAGGCGATTTTCTGGCATGCGGACTACATGTCCCGCCCATCGTAGTTGGGACCTTTTTGCTGTCGCATTAATACTGTGCATGTTGGACAGCTTTAAAATTTCTGTGTCTGGTATGTGGTCAGACCAACGCACCTTATGGATACTCCTTAGACAGAGTAGATGGAAGGAGTTTAGCTTTTTGGTGTGGCGGGAGTATAGGGTCCATGACTCTGATGCATATAGGAGTGACGGGAGAACTACAGCACTGTAGACTTTCAGTTTTGTGGTTAAACTGAGTCCTCTCCGTTGCCACACTTGTTCTTGAAGTCTGCCAAAAGCAGCACTGACACGAGCAATACGGAAGTCAACCTCATCATCTAGGTTGGCGCTTGCTGATATGGTGCTTCCCAGATAGACAAATTTTTTGACATTTGCTAGTTTCTGGCCATCTATGAGAATGTCTGGTTCTGTGGCAGCTTTATTTGGAGGAGGTTGATGCAGCACTTCTGTCTTTTTAACAGTAATGGTGAGTCCAAAATTTGTGCAGGCATTAGCGAAGAGGGACAGGCTCTTTTGAAGGTCTTCTCCGTTTGCAGCGTTTAGGGCATAGTCATCTGCAAATAGCAGGTTTCTGATGCAGTCGAAGTTTACATTGGTCCTTGCCTTGAGTCTCTGAGCATTAAATAAGCTTGCATCGGTGCGATATCGTATGTCAACTCCAAAGCTTTCTCTGGAAAAGGCATCTTTCAGCATGGCGGTGAACATTAAGATGAAAAGTATTGGAGCCAGCACGCAGCCCTGCTTCACGCCATTTGAGACAGGAAAAGGCTTGGAGTAGTCTCCGTTGTCTTGAACTCTTGCCTGCATGTTATCATGGAATTGGCGCACCATTGTTATGAATTGGTCGGGCAGCCGAATTTGGACATAATTTGCCAAAGGCCTTCACGACTGACATTGTCAAAAGCTTTAGTCAGGTCTATGAAAGCAGTATAGAGACATGAATTTTGTTCTCTACATTTCTCTTGGATTTGGCGGACTGCAAAGATCATGTCAACCGTGCCTCTACCCTGCCTGAAACCGCATTGACTTTCCGGAAGTAGGCCAGTTTCTAGGTGGTGTTGTAATCTGTTTAATAGCACCCTAGCCAGAATCTTGCCATCAATGCATAGGAGGGATATGCCACGATGATTATCGCATGATGACTGCCTATTACCCATTCTCTTGTAGAGGTGAATGATGGAGGCGTCTTTGAACTCTTGTGGTAGAGTCTTTTGTTCCCACATTATCTGGTAGATTTCAGTTAGTTTAGTAGTAAGCTCTGAGCTGCCAAGTGAGTAAATTTCAGCAGGGATGGAGTCTGGCCCCGGTGCCTTACCCATTAAGAGATTTGATATTGCTGCCGTTACTTCATTTAGCCGGGAAGGGTCAGCGAGTGAGTGGTTTATTGGGATTTGTACCAGGCGTGCAATTGCTTCGGCACTAATGCTCGACGGACAGTTAAGGACTGTGCTGAAGTGTTCAGCCCAGCGAACAAGTATGTCCTCCTTGTCTGTTAGGAGTTTGTTTCCATCAGCATTGAGTATGGGGGCTGAGCCAGTTTGCTGAGGGCCATAAAGAGCTTTTATTGAATTCAAAAACATTTTTGCATTTAAACTGTCACTCTCTCGCCCCATGCCAACTGGACGGGGTGTATGGGGTTCTGTAGGAGGAGTAGTACCTCTGTCAATTGGACAGTCGGGCTCCTTGAGCAGCTCATTGATCTTGGTCTCCACTCAGAGCCCAACTCTCACCTGTGGCTCCAAGCAGTTGTCTTCATGCGGCAACGGCCACACCCCGGCAAACCGTCTCGACTGACGGGCAAAACCAGGTGAGGGTTAGCCAGAGCTAATATCTGGCGAAACTGGTTTCTGTCCACCACCAGCATGTAAAGTCTAGTTGCGGCTGTATGGCACTCAAGTCAAAATTGGACTACCAGGACCATCAGGCGTCACCTAGCAAACGCTGTGGAGCGTTTCGGAGCACTGTGGGACATGTAGAGCACTCTGGTTATCCACTGCACCCCACTCCAAAAGTCAAAATATAAAGTTAACTTTCTTTACACCTTTCAACCTGATATACAATGAAACACATAAACTTTAAAAATTATTACCTCGTATCTGTCGCAGAGGTTTAGGATTGGACAGTAACTTAATACATTGAATTAATAAAAAAAATTATTCTAATTTTATGGATGTGGTTGTTACGGTATGTATGTTCGAGAGTGTGTTTCTATGGCGACAGTGTGAAGAAGTTAGCGATTGGTTGGTGGCTACGCATTGTGAATGATGCAAGATAAGCGGCAGTGTCGTGAGCTGCCTTGGGTACGCCAGACGAGTCCAAGATGCCAGGCTGTAAAGGCGTGTTTTTGTAGTTCATTTTTATTGAAAATATTGTATATTATTACTAACTCGTTTATTTCATTTTTATCTCAAGTTGAATTTGTTTATATATTGTATAATAAAAGTTTTGTTAATTCTTTTTAAGAAAAATAAGGTTTATTCAAGTTATTTCAAGCTCTATTTGTTAAAATATTACAAGCCCATAGTGGTTTCGTTGTCTACCAGCAGTTACAAGTCAAAGACAGTCCTCAATATCGTACACACTTAGGATGGGTGAGGACTTTTGCGTGTCTGCAGTAGGGAACCAGGGACAATCCAATGATCGTGGGCATCAGCTGGTAACGAGCATCAACATTACCTCTAAGTATTAATTAATTATCCCTAACGTTAATTGGAAAAGGCGCAACGCAGATATGAAAAGTTGTGCCGCACCAGGAATCCTCTACCCTAGCCACGCCACTGCAAATCTGCTCCATTCTTCTCTTCTTGACTACGTGAGTCAATGCTTGTGTGCGCCCGCGTTTGTGTTAGTGTATTCTATTTATTTCGGTCTTCTCTGTTTAATAAGAGAAGATCACATGGATCAAATTGTGGAGCGGAATGTCTGGGGCAATAAAACAAACTAAAGCCTACTTGGTCTCTCAGTTCTCGCCCTTGAAGTGCTGCTATATTTAGAAGCAATATATACAATGATTGTATCTCATTGAAGTGATTTTGTCTTCTTTTGAAAGAGACGTCGGAAAAAAATATTGTGCATGTGTGTGGAGTAACAAAAAAAAAAGGTTTGATTATTATATTAAATCATTCCAACTGGAGGGGAGTAACCTTAAAAGTTTCTGGCTAGCATATCAAACATTGAATACATTTCATTAATGCAGGTATGGTGATTGAAACCTAGTGTTTCTTTAGAAGTTTACAACAACGCTGTTCCATTCTTTTTTTTCCCTCTCTTGTTTAAAAGCAAATAAAAGTTGGTGACGTTACTCTCAACTGGCACACTGGGATTACTCTCATAAATGATCCATTGGGATCACTCTCAGTAAGGCAATGTAGGGGTCTCTCTCAGTGGGATGCTTTCGGGGCAGTGGCGTAGCTAGCCATGCGAGAGTGGTGCGGCTCGCACCTCAAATTAACGACAAACTTTCTCAGTAAAAAAAAACAACAAAAATTTGTACATATATGTCGAAAGACAAACTACTATCTCTGAAATGTTACTACAATTGACAAAAACGAATTTCTTCTAGAGCAAAAGATGCTTTTACGGTTTGTCGCAGTTTCTTCAGAAGTCTTTAATCATCTGAAATAATGACATGTTTGAAATATTTAGTTTTGTAAGAAAAAACAAACCGTAGACTCATTCAAAGTAGGTTACAGTAGTGGTCTGTCAATGTATTTATTGATATGTCGTAGCCTGCAGAATTTTGTAGGATGAGCATAGCTGTGCGGTGTTTACAGGCCTGAAACATGGCATTCACTATACAAGCGTCACAAAGACACCCTCAAGAGCTCCTTCAAGGGATGCGATATTTACATTCAAGGCTGGGAAGCACAAGCTCTAGATCGCTCCTCAGGGAGAGAAGCTGTGAGCTGTCCAACATGCACAGTATTAATGCGACAGTAAAAAGGTCCCAACTACGATGGGCGGGACATGTAGTCCGCATGCCAGAAAATCGCCTCCCTAAGCGACTTCTGTATGGAGAGTTATGTACAGGAAAGCGATCCCAAGGCGGCCAATACAAGCGCTACAAAGACACCCTCAAGAGCTCCCTCAAGGAATGCGGTATCGACATTCATGGCTGGGAAGCACTAGCTCTATATCGCTCCACATGGCGAGAAGCTGTGAGTCTCGGAGTCTCAAGATTTGAAGCAAGAAGAGTGGCCAGTGCGATAGAGCGCCGAACCAACAGAAAGCAAAGAGAAGGAGCAGGCCTATCTGCAACTGATAAAACCCACCCATGCAACATATGCGGCCGGCTTTTTAAAGCGAGGAGTGGACTGTACATAGGAAATGAGAAATGTGCTCATCTTCGAACACGAAGGAGGAGCTATACAGTCCTGAGACATGACATTCACAAGCACTGGAACTACTTTACAATGACTTTTATGTTCTTCAATGCCTGAAGTAAAAAGACCTTGCGATCTATGGGGCAGATGATGTAAAGGTCATCTGTTTCTGAGGCCCAAGGTTAACGAGGGTGTCTTGTGGCCAAACCCCAACCCCAAAGCCTCTTTCTGTCTACATATTTCATTGTGTCTCCTCCTTTTGTAACTTTGCGGTAAGGAGATTTCATTTCATTATATCCATCATTTCATTATAGAATAATGCGGGACCTCTGAAATCAATTCTAATGTACTGAACCAATGCGCTATATACTGAATCTCAGGGAGGTGAATACACACACAACACAGCAGACTAAAACTTGTTACTCAATTTTGTTGAAACCTTTCCGGCATCTAATCTTTACCAATCATTAAATATAATTAGACCCAGTATTCGACACTCCGCAAGGGCCCGCGGAATGCTAAGGACGCCTCTGCCCTAACACCACAGTGCTGGTTCTCTTTTTGTAATTCAATCGTCGTGTTATAAACTCAACCGCGTTATAATACTGTCTTTTAAATTTATGTTGCTGTATTTTTAATTTATCGTTATTTTATGCTTCCTATCAAGTTGTAGACATTGATATCAAGCCGAAGTATAGAACTCGTAAAAAAAAATCACGTTTTCTTCATGTTCGATACCACGTGGGCTTATATGATAAAGTAATCGATTTCGCTAGACGTATTGTATATCCGCAGTAGTCTTGTCCTATCAAAACGTGTTAAGCGTTGTCCGCCTTACCAAGAGCACACCGCCCATTCACACTGAACATATGTTATTCTTGCAGTTATACGCTTCAACAGAGCACCGCGGAATAAACTATTGATTGAAATTTCAACCAGGAGTTAAGTTAATTCATCCCTAATCCCTGAGTATTACCCTCGAACTGAGAGCATGCAATGGAGCAGAGTCGAACGTTTTGAACACCATCTGTTTCTTAACTTGGGTTCTGGGTTTTTCTTTTCGTATTTTTTTTATTGAAGTTGTCAAATCGATGAAACTCCATAAAACGGCACTATATTAATGGTCAAATAAAAATTTCAAGAATAAGAAACGAAATTAATATGAGCATCTGCGGAGCCACTAAATGTTATGCCAAATTGGTGGACATTAAATTAATAATTTTGACAGTAAAAGTCAACCACAGTAATAATTGTTCGCAGTGTGATTTTATATATAATTATAATATTTATATGGTTTATTAAAATAGATTATTCATGTTTTTGTATTTGTGATACTGGATACACCAAAACAGCTTTCTATTTATAGATTTGTTCCCATGTATGAAAATATATTTAAAGTCTACACTTGTATATCCTTTGTAAGTCTTTGGCGTCTTCTTAGCCAAAGGAAGCTTCTTAGAACTCTAGGCCAAGAAGAGGTTCTTAGAATTCTAGGCCAAAGGAAGCTGCTTTGCACTCTAGGCCCAAGGAAGCTGATTTGGACTCTAGGCCCAAGGAAGCTGATTTGCACTCTAGGCCCAAGGAAGCTCCCCTTACTTGTGAGCCGCTGTCTTGTCTGAGAGGGATAAAAGCAGAAGTCCATTTGTTACATTCTTATTTTTTGCCGTAGCAAAAATGTATAGAAACTGGAGACTTATCTTAAGATGTTGAAAGACTTAATTGGACAGGACAGGTCAGTGGGATTATATAGTTTATGAAAACTGTTCATCTTGCTTTAAGACTGCACTTGTAGAAAAGTTTCGATTGCCTAATAGACACGTGATATAAGAAAAAAGAAACTAGTACAATAGAGCCAAGATGTAATGTTCCATTCAAATGATACTTTTATACTCCAAGTTATACAATGAACTTCAGCTACAAAGATTATGTTAAGAGATTATGTCCTTTGAGGAACTATGTAGGTTACAGATGTTGTTTTTTATTCGCCACCTAAGATACAAAACTATTTGGGCTGAAAGACAATGCTTCACGTCCTTTAAAGTTCAAAGACACTCTATTTAGAGGAGTAGCAATGTCCCACTTGGCTTGGGCTCAAGATTCTCTCCGTGCTTTCCTTATGTATGACAAAAGCTAAACTCTGTCATCCAATAGGAAACAATGCATTTACAAAAACCTATTTAAATACATTTATCTTTTGTTTTAGTCAGAAATACGAGGCTAGGAAAACTACATTAAAATTAAGGACGTTTGAATTGTTTACTAATATTAATAATTATGCAGTTTTTTTTAAGGCTTCTATTGATCGTGGGTCCAGGTGCTATGGGCTACATCTAGCTATGGTTGCTACGCAACTATTTTTTTAAAATGTATTTTAAATTGTGTTATACAGAGCAGGGAACAAATATTTTGCGTTACCTACCCAAATCTTTTTTTTCACTCTATTATTTAAATAGTCTTTAATCAGGTTAGCACGAGGTCGATCCTCTTTCTCTCTTTCTGACTTTGTCTCTTTCTCTCTTTCTCTCTCTCTGACTTTCACTCTTGCGGGCGCTCATTCTCTATCACACCTTCCCTTTATTTGTCTGACTCGTTCTTTCTCTCAATCTCTATCTTACTCTTCCCTCCTCTCTCTATTTCTTACGATCTCTTTTGCTCTCTCCCTCTTTTTAACTTTCTCTATATACATTTTTCTCCCCCCTCTTGCTTTTTTTCTCTCTCTCTCTCTTCTCTCTCCCTCTCTCTCTTTCTTTCTAAATTTCAGGATCAACCATTAAAGAACAATGGACATGTCTGTAGAGCTAATAATGTTTCTCTCCTGTGCCACTAAGATAGATTGCTTGCTGGGACAATACTTATGTATGACTGGTGTTTGTTTGGAATAGTGGCTGGTTTAACCACTGGAGTTCAAAGTGTACTGTTACAATGTCAAGAGTTTATAAATCATTAGCATTTTTTAATATTGGAAGAATGATCTATTAGAGATTTTTATCTATGGCTAATTTTGTTTTTTTGATGCCTCTATTCAAATCATTCCTTCATGGAACAGGGATGGGCGGAGTCCAGAGGCGTCACTAGGGTGGGTGTCACCCGGTGCGGTAAAATCAGGGTGTCACCCCCCCCCCCAGCGTTCCACTTATTCTTCAAATAAAAAACTATCGTTGTTCAGTTGTTGTTGTTTTTTGCGCAATAATACAGTTCGTTGATTGCTGCTACACTAAGTTTAAATGAGTATCAATTATGTTTTTTTTTCTCTTACATATTATCGTTAATCATTACATACATTAACATCTACTATTTTTTAAATAGAAAGAAATTAAAAACCAACTGAGCATGCTTTCCTAATTAAACATTAAACATCTCTTAATGGAAACTTTTGAACATTATAATCACGTATAGTTTCATGGTAGTTTCATGAGGACAACTAATGAAAAATGCAACTTAATGAAAAGTATATTGATAGGTACACCAATTTTTAAAGATTTTTTTTAACATATAAAAGTTTACAATAACTTTAGAAAATAAATATTTAAATTTCCTTTTCATGATTTCAAATTAGAAAAAAAACACCTTAAAAATCAATATATCTTGCGACTTCGTTTTCAATGGACAGAATTGATTAATTTGATTTCAAAAAATAGTTGTTAATTAATGTTTTAATGAGATAACGTTGTTAGTTGATGTTTTAATAAGAGATTGATATTAGTTAATGTTGGAATGAGAGAACGTTGTTAGTTGATGTTTTAATGAGAGAGAGTTGTTAGTTGATGTTTTAATTAGAGAACGTTATTAGTTGATTTTTAATGAGAGAACGTTGTTAGTTGATGTTTTAATGAGAGAACGTTATTAGTTAATGTTTTAATGAGAGAACGTTGTTATTTGATGTTTTAATAAGAGATCGATATTAGTTAATGTTGGAATGAGAGAGCGTTGTTAGTTGATATTTTAATGAGAGAAAGTTGTTAGTTGATGTTTTAATGTTTTAATGAGAGAACGTTATTAGT
>JADKLZ010000003.1:26895949-26905952 GCA_021533235.1 Biomphalaria straminea
CTTTAGTCTTTCGTAATTGTTTTGATTTTTGCAAGTGCTGATGTAGACTGTGCAATTCTGGTCAGAGGTCAGTACTTCAGGTTGGGCTCCCTCATCTGTAAGGATAGTTCAGCGGAATGGGGTCCATTCAGAAAACGTAAACAAACAACATTTTCTCTATATGTTCTATACAAATTACATAATCCGTAAGGGTGTCACGTGATTCGTATTTTTCACTATTTTATCAATATTATGACGTGGCTAAATTTGTTTATTTACATTTGTTGAATCTACCCCATTTAAACTACAGCCACGTGTCAGCTGTGTCAGCCCTGTTGACTATTAATTTTTTCGGCATTGATTTGCATACCATTTACTTCGGAAGTCTTGTCTGTAGGCATCATCAAGTCAGCTAATTCCTCTTCTGTCTCTGCTAGTCCATCTTTTTGTTCACAAAGGGCTAGCTAGTAATCCTTCTTCCAAATGCACTTTTACGTACTTTTACAAAGTTCTTAGATTACGCTCTAAATTTTTCATTTGAAACCTAGGTAGCTTGACTTTTATTGACACATATCTACAGCTTTCAATTTCAAAATTGGTGTAAGCAGAAACTCAAATGAAACAACAGCAGCAATGATAACAATGACAACAACAAAAATGCAAGCTAAAAATCTATAGCCATATAACAAGATCTTCGGGGCTCGCAAAGACCTTCCTCCAGGGAACAGTACCAGGAAAAAGAAGAGGCAGACAGAGAAAGCGATGGGAAGACAACATAAAAAAATATACGGGCCTACCACTGATAGAAGTTCTAATCAGGGCAAAGGATAGAGAGGAATGGAGAAGGACGGTCTACAAGTCTTGCTTGGTGCCCCAACGGTCCACCAGACTAAGGGATAGGTAACAGGTATCAGGTAACTATAGCAACAAAAACAGCGATAATAACGAAAACAAAAGTAGCAACAAAATATTAGCAACAACAGCACCAATATTAAAACAGCAACAAAACAGCAAAACTGCAAAAATATTAATAATCGCAACAATGTCAGTATTGATAGTATAAAAAAGCAATAAAAGTAATGGAATAACCATGACTACAACAAAAATATAAACTATTTAAACAGAAAACATAGCTACAAAATGTGGGCTAAGGTTTTAATAAAAACAGAGGTTATATAGATGAAATAAATGCAACAGCACGAACAACTACATCAGCAAAAACAGCAACAATAACAGCGATTTTATAAATAAAATAAATGTATGCCAAAAACATAAGTTGAAACATAAAAAACACATAAAACCCAAAAATATACACATGTTATGATCTGAGATGATATATGCAAACTGTCAAAACACCTT
This sequence comes from Biomphalaria straminea, assembly GCA_021533235.1. Classification (NCBI taxonomy): domain Eukaryota; kingdom Metazoa; phylum Mollusca; class Gastropoda; family Planorbidae; genus Biomphalaria; species Biomphalaria straminea. The sequence goes on from JADKLZ010000003.1 coordinate 26,897,288, forward strand.
ATTCCATAAGAATAGCTTTTTTTTTTTTAAATCATCATCTTGGTGGAATTTCTGTCTCATTACTCTTGCAGACTAGCCAGATTTTCGAGGCTTAGATGGCAACATGATGAAATGGCAGAAGCAGCCAATTAGAATTTTACTCCTGGAAAGTCTGTTATAGTGCATTCGTTAATCAGCTATCAATTTCTCGGCAGACGCGAGGCACGTGTTTGACTTTGTGGAAGAGATGAGACAACCTTTTGACACACCATGGATGGAGGACACACGGGTTGAACTGTGCTGTGTGGGAATGTGAAGATACTCTGGGGCACAATCTGAAAGAGCTGAAATGTTATGTTTGGATGTGTTGACATTATTTGGAAGTCATGTGTGAAGCGAGTGGTTTGTGGATGTGGCTAGATTCTCTTAGAAACACACCAGTTGTGACAGAATAACGTGCGTTGGAAACGTAAAAATAATGAGAGACAGAAAGATAGACAGAAAGACAGACAGATAGATAGATAGATAGATAGATAGATAGATAGATAGATAGATAGATAGATAGATAGATAGATAGAAAGAAAGATAGATAGATAGATAGATAGATAGATAGATAGATAGATAGATAGATAGATAGATAGATAGATAGATAGATAGATAGAATGTTTCTCGGATAGATTGTTTGATGGATTGATAAATTGGTTAAATATATTAATAACCCAAAACTTAACAGAAGACTATTCGGATTTAGTATGTTAGCATCAAAGACTTAGAAACAGAATGACGAAGACATACTACAACAGAAAGGGAGAGTGGGGCAAAGTGAACAGATAAGAGATCGTTTACCTACGCCCTATTTGTGGTGGCAGTACATGTGTATGCAACATGCTGGAACATCGTAACAACACAAATATGTAGATTAAAAAAGAAAAAAAAAAAACAGAAATCTTGTAGGCTCAATCAAAGGCCGTCATTATAAAAAAAAAAGACTGGAATTACATCTTAAAGAACATTGGTCTATGTCACGATATCATTCTGACGGTGGCATTTGACCAGAGAGATGCCATCTAGACACAGTGGCGTAGCATCCATGGCAAAAAGGGGTTCATTGGGCCCACAACCTTTAGGGGCCTGTGGTGTAGCAACCTTGACTCGAAGACGTTCATTGCACTTGGGCCCAGGTACACACCATTATTCTCGTTCATTGGTAACATCAATTGAGATATATGAAACATTAATCTAATTAGTATCAATAGGGACCACCGATGAAGAAATGACAAATTATGTAGTCATTTCAAGGTTTTCAGATTTGTGAGAAATGGCTGAAGAAACTCTCCAAGTAATGAAAAATTCCCATTGATCCCGAAATGCACTGCGATATTACTATAATGAGTGTGAATGAATAGTACAATGGCCTTCAGGCATTTCTTTATGAACTTAATTTTGGTCTTCAATGTTTTTGTCAGCTGTGGTCAAGAAGTTTGTTTTTTTTTAAAAGGAAACTGGGAAGATTGTTCAAAATATAAAACTTTGCTAATCCCATAGACATAAATAAATATAGACTGTAAAAAGGAAGTAACTTCATGTAACTTGAAAACATGTATATCTATTGAATTCGGATTTTCGAATTATGAAAAATTTAAAAATTGCATGATCTTCAGTCTTAGAGATTAAACAAATTTTTTAAACATAAAATAAAATACACACAATTGCAATTCACACATTTTTGTTTCATAAAACTCTCTTACTGGCCAGTCTATATTTATATATGTCTATGGCTAATCCTTAATTTTCAATAATAAAAAGATATAATCTACTTTTGTAAATACAATGACAAAAAAAAAATATCAGTAATTTTTTTCTATTTTTAAATAGTTGTTTTCTTCATTCATAAATTCATAAGATCTGGTTTGCGTACACGAGATCAGTGGCGTAGCATCCATGGGGCGAAGGGGTTCAATGAACCCGGGCCCACGACCATTAAGGGCCCACTGCGCTTGGGCCCATGTTCTTGACTAGTTGAGTACTTAGGATTAGGGTTAGTAATACCAAAGTGAAAAAAATAAATGCACTTTTGTAAAAACCGATAAAAAAAGAATTTGAACAGCTCCCTTAAAAAATCTTTAATGTTTTATAGAAATTTATATAACCTCAACACCAGTGTTAAAATGAAAGGATTTACTTTCCACTAGGTTTTGTAAATTGTAATGGTGGCTAACCCTAAACGTTCGTTTGAGGTTACAATCGTTTCCATATCGTCCCATTTTTTTTCTTTAGTATGCTCATAAACGTATTGGTAATATTACAGGAATTGGGAGTTTTGTTAAGAAGTAGGGATAGTCCTGCTTGTCACTAATTAAAATTTTGATACAAAGTCAAATTATTCAATATTCTCAAAGCCTTATATATTCTTGTTTTGTTTTGTATTTAATGTATGTAAAATTACAACAATTCATTAAGCATACCTCACATTTCTTGGAAAACAAAATTTAAAAAAAAAGTCTTACACTTTAGGATATCTCGGTATCTACTGGTGGAGATAAGTAACCCGGTACTTCATAGGGGACAAATTTTAGCCATATCAGATATACTAGAAAGCATAATTAATCTTACATTATATCTAGTCCTCTAAAGTCTAAGTTCCTCATGATCACACTCCAATGCTGTTTAGCCTCAATCGCAGGTTAAAGAAGAAATAACATCTAGAAACCTGTCAGTTTGTGGAGGATTCTCTAATTGTGATTTGGGAAAAGCGGTCGCAGTAATAAAGTTCCTTTCAGCCTGTATACAATGGCGTGGGACTTAATGACTGAGTGATATACGGGGACATTTTTTGCGTTGATTATCTCATTTAGTGGTACATAAAAACAGTTACAATAGGAATTCAAGCGTGTCACTGGTGAACGCATCAACAAAAGCATTGATATTTCTTGTAACCTTTGGGCCTCATAGGAAATAAAGACAGATCCGAAAGAATCACAAATGTCAAGGACTTCGCTCGTCTACAACAGAGGACGATGGACAACCTGGTGATCGTCAATTTTGGACAGTTTCTGAACAATGTTAATATGAATTGTGTAAGACGGGAACTCAACGTACCTAAACTAAACTGAATTTGTAATATGTTTAATAGAGATTGAACTGTGTCAACTGTTGTTTTAAAAACTATTGAATCTGATAAAGACAATAAGTTATTATCAAATTCGTTTTTTTTTATAATGCTAGTGATCTCCGATGACAGAGCATCCAAAGAAATAGAAATCAGATAGTCATTTCTAGGTGTTCATAAATATAAGAATCAGACATCAGCAGACTTTGCTGAACCAATGTTCCAAGTAAAAAAAAAATCTCCATTTATCCTTAAATAAACTACTAAGCTAAAGCTATAAAAATGCTTCCAATATGACTGCATTGTTTCATCATAATACGCCGCTTGCGCATTTAGAAATAGATACACAGGTTTCTGACTTTGCTAGAGAAATTTTCATTAAAGAAATATTCGATCTGTTTACTGTGAAATAATGAACGAAGAACTTCATACTAATTTGTATCAATTTTTCAAAGTTTGACACCTAGAAGTGGTTTAGGAATGTAAATGTGTAGAATGGGAACTAGAGCTCATAAAACATTTCTTTATATATTTGAAACTCCGTTAACTCGTTTAATTCTATCCAGTAATGGTACAAACAAACACACGCAATAAGATTATAAAAAAGCTGCTCTACTAGCATTAGAATGTCTTTTGGTCAATGTACCGATACATTTAGATTACCCAACAGTTTTGTCTTATTAGGGGAGGGGGCCCACCAATATATTCTTGAACCCGGGCCCACGGGTATCTTGCTACGCCACTGCACGAGATCTGGATTGCATTCATAAGATCTGGTATACATTCTATAAATCTGGTTTGCATCCAGAAGATATCTCTTTAAGCAATAAAACAAAGTAAGAGAAAAAAATTAAAGAAAGCAATATGTAGAAATATAGATGTGATGTGAAAAGAATTGAGAAAGTGAATACCGGATATTTGGGAGAGATTTTTGAAGTAATTAAAAGACATAATCATCAATGCCAAGGATGCTCTTACGAAACAAACTAAAATAAAAATATTTGTAGGTGGAAAAGATTACATGGGTGATTCTGCAATCCAGCCATTGATTACCAAGTACTGTAATAGGGTTTGTTGCTGAACATATATGTGTCAGACGCGAATAGCCCAATTTTTCTGTAAAGGAAATTACAAAAGTCATTTCTTCTATATAAAATTCAACCACAGACCTATATATACTACAATAAATTTACGTTTTTGATTTCGAGTTTCGATTTATTTAGTGGTTACTGTTTTACTATTGCATACCAAGTATTAGAGTTTAGAAAAACCCAGTTTCTTTTCTTGTGCAATACTACATATCATTTCTCTGTTAGTATGTCCTATATTTAGATCTATAATCTAATTCTAGTCTAGATCCATATATAAAACTCGAATAGATCTAGTAATAGTATAGATTCTATCCTATGCTATTCCTATAGTCATTTTTTTATTAGAATAAAGTATAGATATTAATAAAGACTAAAGTTGATTAATTATTAGATTATTATATATAGACATAGGACATAGATCTAATAATTTAGGCTACGTAATACATTTACCATAAAGCCATAATCTATACTTAACTTAATGTACTTAACTAGATCTATAGATCTATCTATAATTTAGTCAATCTAGATCTATACAATATTCATTATAATACTTCTACTTATTTAATAAGTTAGTACTTAGACTTAGATCTATTATAGTTATAATAGATTTACTTTTCAATGCCTAGACCTAATAAAAAAATTGCTAATGATTTCTAATGACTGTTTTTTTTTATATAGTAATAGGCCTACTAGATCTAGGTCTAGACTTAACTTAAATCTAGTCTAAAATAATGACTGTCTAAGACTCGAGATGATTGAGACTTTCACATACAGATGTTGTTATAGTAATACGGTTAATAATGTCGGCTGAATGTCGGCGGGCAAAAACCAAGGTTAGGAGGATACTTATTAGGGAACTCTTGTATGCTGATGATGCAGCATTGTAGCTGACTCTGATATTCAGCTCCAGACCCTGGTTTACAAACTATCTGCTGCTTGCCAGAAGTTCGGCAACCTGCAACCGCAGCTGTGTATCAAGGATTGGCCTCTTTTAGCCACACAAGAAGTTGCAAAGGGAAAACATAAACACTCGAGACGTAAAATGCCACAGAGAGAATATCGGCTGAAAGTAAACTGTATTCATATATAAAATTCTTTTTTTTTTGTACTAAAAAAAATAGGTGCCGGTACTCATGATAGATTGCCTAACTTTCAACTACTAATAAATTAACAATTAACGTTGAAATACTATAAAAGTAATAATTTAAAAAAAAAGGTGCCGGTACAAGTACCGGTGCGTACCATCACAAAAATATATGTATAACTTAATCTTCTTTCATTTACATTTTTTTTTGCGGGGTTATTGCTACATAATACATTGATACCGGATCGATTTATATTGGGCCTAAGTATACAAGCAGGATCTCAAGCAATGGGTACATTTATTTTTTAAATACAAAGTTTTATGGAAGAGGCAATCATGGGCGCCCGCAGGGATGTGCCTCTGAATTCTGAGTAGTCACGTTTTAGCCATTAAAAAATATTAATGAAATACTTCTTCCAGGTGTGTTTTTTTATTACGTAGATGTAGATTTAATCAGAATCCAGGCTACGCAGTATACTAGAGAAAGCCGTGAAGATCGAAAAGAGCTGGGAAACCATAAAAAAAACTAGCAATGGACTGGCCGGGATTCTAGCTTTTGATGTCTTTGTTTACGTGACTTAGCCAACCTCTAAATTTGCAAAATAAAATAACCTTTCAAAATTGTATCTTCAACCAATCAGAAATTTTCTATTAGACAAATGGTGCAGAGTTGGAAAAGCCTGGCTAAAATACCCCAGCTAACTAGGTCTTTCGGTTGACCTTGACCGGAGCTAGATTAAAATAATAATTACATGAAATGAAATTTAAAAAAATAGACAAACCAAAATGTCTGATGATTGGAACGTGACAGGGGGGTGCAAGTGCACCACAATGTACTTCATTGCGGACGCCAATGCATTCTTGATTCAAGAGTTAAATAAATTAATATTCAGAAAAAGTTTGCGCATCGTCTTCTAATTCTAAATCTAAAGGCCTATCATTGGATCATTGTTAGTTCCCGAACAAGTAATGCTTCTACTGAAGTACAGTTGTAAAGACATGCTATTATTTTAACTAGAATAGGCAAATCTGTAGTTCATGTCCGACCATGTATGATTTATTATAGGCTTGCAATTCTTTGCAATTTGTCTATATCTGCACATAGATTTAGTTATTATGAATGCCACAAGGTCGACTTTGACAGACATTCGTATGGTGATTTAACAGAAGGCAGGAGATCCGCTGGTCTTCCACTGCTAAGGTACTCTGGTGTATGCAAACGCGACATAAAGCTCTTCAAAGTCGGCACTAAAAGCTGGGAAAAAGTGGCACTTCATAGATTCACAAGAAAAGTAATTTAAAAGAAAGTCCTGGAATGCAGATGCCAAGCACAATAGAAGCAGAAATAATGGTGAAAGTACAAAGGATTGGCCTCTTTACTCACACAAGAAGTTACAAGGAATAAAATCATTTAAAGTTTAAAATCACTAAAAAAAATTATAATTTTTTGTTCATGAAATTGTGTATCGAAAAATGCCGGGTACTTGAAATAAGCTAGTACTAAAAAAACAACACAGATCTTGGGTAAAATACTCATCAAATAAATTACTGTAAATGTGCACTTTCCCGCGCTATTTTTAACTATTTTTCTTTTTATAGCCTCTATCTGGTTTGATCTCAACCACCCGTATTTTTGTGCAGAATTTTTTTCTCTATCAGGCAAACTTATTATTATAGCATAATAATGTCAGTTTAATTTATAAAGAGAACTGAAAAATGCAAAGTTATATAGGGAAAAAAGCCACTTCCGGCCCAATAGTTTTGAAAAAAGATACGAAACGGACTAGTGCAACAAACCCTATTGTTAACATTATTTTTCATTGCATTCTGACTGTGAGTTAAGTAAGATGAACTAATTGTTTTGGCTAGACACTTGTACGATTTGTAAGATTTTTCTTTTTTCTGTCAACAGTGAGCTTAAGAGGGTTACTTGTGACCACTTCTCATTAATTCCCCCAATAAGTAAAAAAAAAACAATGACATAACAGAATATTAAGTCATTGGTTGTCATGTTTGACTAAATGTACGACCTGCAGTACGTATTCATCTTCTTTTTGTAAGCAACGTCTGTATTTTATACGATAGATAGTGGCCAGCACCTGGAAAATTGGAATCCTAAACAGCCCAAAATCTACATTTCTATGCTGATCAGAGATTGAAAATTGAGATTCTTTGGATCTGAACCCAAACACTCTGACTGTCCGTCGCTGTATATTAACCGGATATATTCCTTACAATATCTTTAGCTGCGGAGAAATATTAATGGCGAATATTGGTATGGTTAATATATATGCTTAAGTTATATCAAAGTGTTTGAATGATTTTGAATTATCTTTCAAAGCATTTTGTTTCATATTGTTATAACTATGTCATATGTCTGATAAATATAAAATGTACGGCCTTCTAGATCCTTGTTAGCATGAAGGGGTTATGTTCTATGGCCCAAAGCGCACAGGTGGCCTTGTCTCTCACATGAATCGTATACCGGGGGAACTATCTTTAAATCATGAGGTCTCGCCATTCTGTTGCTCTGAATGTTCCAAGGAAACCCACATATGGACCACATACTGGACTTTAAGAGTCTTAAGTGGTCACAGATGAACAGTATCCATGCCGTAATAAAATGGTTCCAACTACAATGGGCTGGACATAACAGTCGGTATACCATAAAATCGCCTCACCAAATGACATTTTTCTGCGGAGATGTGTGCTGGACAGCACTCTCAAGGAGGTCAAAGCAAGCCTTACAAAGACACCTTAAAGAGCTCCCTTTTTAAGTGGCTATGACATCAACGACTTTGAAAAGTTAGCACTCTATCACCTCTGGTGTCTTGACGTGAATGTTGGTGTTTGGAGATATGAATCAACGAAAATAGCCACCAGCAAAGAACAGCAGATCACAAAAAAAAAAACAACGGAAAATCAGTTCGTAAAACACTGCAAAAGGCACAACTTTCCGTGTGTGCGCAAGCTTTTCAAAGCAAAGATAGGACACCACAGCCATCTTCGACTTCATAAGTGTGTGCTCATCTTCGACCATGAAGAAGAAACTATATATACACCTGCACTTCAGATTACTAATCTGAGACAAGCTTACATAAATGTATGTATTTCACAGTATTTATGGCCACACACGAACGATCCCACACACCTCTGCTTTCTTTCCCACCTCAAACCCTCACATTCCATTTCTTTAACCAATCACCAAACCTCTCGTATTTCTCCCTCCCTCTCTTTTCGTCACAACAATTATCTAAGATGAAATAGATGTCCACGAGAAGACGCGAGAACTGACTGGGAAGTGCCTTCACTTCAATGATGGACGACATTTTTGTAGGATCCTGTTATTAGTTCCACAGCACTCTCTCTCTCTCTCTCTCTCTCTCTCTCTCTCTCTCTCTC
>JADKLZ010000003.1:26910686-26923595 GCA_021533235.1 Biomphalaria straminea
GATAGATAGATAGATAGATAGATACTAGATAGATAGATAGATAGATATAGATAGATAGATAGATAGATAGATAGATAATAATAATAATAATAATAATAATAATAATCTTTATTGTCCATAAGGAAATTTGTCTTACAATTTGTGCATTATACCAAACAAAACATTATAACTATAAAGAGAAACAGAATGTTCATTCACACCAGACTCACACACAATTTACATGTCAAAAGTTTACATCAGATTGTTACTGTTTAATGATTTGATTGCCAGAGGAACAAAAGAGTTTTTGTGTCTGTTTGTCTTTGCTATCGGTGTCTTATATTTCTTTTGTGATGGTAAAATCACAAAATCCTGTCCCAAAGGGTGATTTTTTATTTCTAGAATCTTTTTAGATTTTGTAAGGATATTTGTATCAAACAGCTGTCCAAGGGGGGTTTGCTTTTTGCCAATGACTTTACCAGCAGCATTTAGGATTCTCTGGAGTTTATTTTTATTCTTAGTGCTTAGATTGCCATACCAGGCAGTGATATTAAATAGATAGATAGATAGATAGATAAATTATTTATATACGTAAAATGAATGTGTAAATAAATGGCCATCATCTCATAGGCCTTCTTAACACGAAATAAACAAAAGTTACACGTTCAAAAATAGTATGGCAAACCGCCCTAGTCATATATACAAATTTACGTAAGGATCAATAAAGCAGTCATAGTATTAGTCTCATTCTTAAATATACAATCTATTGTGAAATCCTGGAAATCACACATCAGTGTAAACACAAAAATGAAGGTCACATAGCCCTATGTCCAGTTAAAGTTCTATAAGATCTGTTTTGTGTTATATAACACTTGCATGAGTTCAAAATGACCTGTATGAGTTCTATATGATCTGTATGTGTTCTATATGATCTGTATGTGTTCTATATGACCTGCATGAGTTCTATATGATCTGTATGTGTTCTATATGGCCTGTATGAGTTTTATATGATGTGTATTTGTTCTATAAGACTTTATGATACATGTATAGAAGCTACAAAGCATCAATCCAAATTGCGAAAATGTTGTATTATGTACTAAAGGAGGTCGTTCCTTCGTTCGCCACAATAGTTTTTACGGCAGATACTAAATAGCATTGACAAACAAACACACATATACGCTATGTAGTAGCTGTCACGCCAGCAAATGACTTTTCTTTTTGTTTTTAGCAGATGCCTATTCATCAGATACCCCAACCATTTTTGAACTCCTCTGTCCAGAAAGTAGAACAAGGTTACGCTGCTTCATGTCAGTCTTGAGGTGAAGCATTTACCTGTCTGTACCTGAACGTTGTCAAAAAAATCAAAGGCACTGTTAAAAATTTAAATAATTTACCTGGACAGTCATTACTAGTTCCTGTGGGCTATAGAACTGCAACATTAACTTTTGTTTCTAGCATAGAGATAAACAGCGGCTGATGTTTGAAATAATAAAATATATATTTAAGCCTCCTCTGTTATTCTACGAGTTTGAATATGTGTATATAGATCTATCTTTTAATGTAATTTTTTATTATACCCTTTTTTTTAGTTTATAATGTCTGGGGGGGGGTAGCCTCCCCAAATGATGCTCTTCGGTTCAATAAAAGAAAATAGATTGTCACATTGTATTACTTGATAGTAAACAAACTTAATTCGTCAGACATTTGTCCACATAAAGAAATTGAGCCGTCCAGACACTAATAAATATTTTTCTTTTATTTAGTTTTTGTTTCAATGGTATCTTTTTATATATATATTCAGTAGAAGACAACTTTGTCAAAAAAAAAACGCATAAGACAAAATCGTAAGTTCCCGTTTTAACAACAATAAAGGTTAAGGTTAATCATGATCAGAAATTGTTCTAACTTAACGAACCTTAGCGCGTCTAAATTTCTCTTTTGTAGACACATGTATCTAGACATGTGTTATACATGTTAATGATTACTGTAACCACAATGATAGGGCCCATAAGAAAACAACATAGGTTCCAATATGTGCATTTTAAAATTAAACTTAAATTAGCTTTTGTCTATTTGTTTCTAAGATGTATATGTTATCATTGTCATAAAGCTTATATCAATTCATTGCGTGTGTCTGTTGTTTGGTACAAATCTTGTTCATATTTTCCCCACTTCTCATTTCGGAATCAAGCGAAAAACTTAATTATTCATTGTTCCTTACAAAAAACACCAATACATAAAATTAACCATTTAATGAATTAATAATTTTTGGTACAGAAAAGGGAAATAAATCTCACGATATTGAGATATGTTGCTGTAAATGTGCCGTTCTTTCCCATAAATAAGCTTTGAGTTATTGTTTATTTAAATGCTATTATAGTGCCCTTGTTTACGCTTGTGACTGTGGACTAGAATATCAATGACTACAGACTGAACTACTAATTGATCTCTGATGACTGTCGACCAAAAGGAAAAATAGTTACCGAACAACATGTGCCTGATCGTGCGGTATGCGCTCTGGACTGTCAACTTACGATCGTCTCTGTGGTCCCTGGATCAAACACTGCCATCAACCCGTTATCCTGTGAGAGGTTTGGGCTAGGGTGTAGAATATCTTAAACACTAAAGCAGTGTTTCTCAAACTGTGTGCCGAGGCACACTAGTGTGCCGCCGAAGATTTGCAAATGTGCCGCGGGAGTTTTCAGAACGCCGCATGTGCAGCGTTACACAGGTCTGCAAAATATTAAATTTTTATTTTACGTTGCAATGACATTCTCACTTGTAATGACCAGTAATAGTAGTCTGCACTCTCCCATTTTCTATACCCTGCTAAATCGGATCGCTCCATTTTGACGGAAACCGGTGTTAGCAATTCAGGTTATGGAATTGTCCACTATGATGAATAAAATGTAGGCTGCCTAAGCAGACATACATCAATCTTTGAATTGGTAACGATAATTATAAGCGATGCGTTTTATGTAAATTTTTAAACTGTATACTAATAATAACAAAATATCAGGTGGCCGAGCCTTGCTCGGTTAAATAATTTATACTAAGAAAGGTAATATACTACTGCTACTGGTGCTTGTTATGACATGATTAGAGTGTAGATTTATTTCGGGGATAATTAGGATAAGTTTTTCATTAGTGACGGAAGTGACGATAGGGTAAATTAAAAATAAACAGAAGAGATCTACGCTAATAAACAGACCAGACGTTTTTGGATAGAGAAGACGCGCTAGAATCTAATGACACAGACGGGTCCCCCTTTTGAGCATTAAAGTTCATTTTATCTTTGAATCGATCGTCGACTCATTGTATCATTGTTCGGCCTTCGTTGGTGCTTGAGTTTTACAGTTTACTTTGCAACACCGCGAATCGGCCTTCAACAACTGGCGACCCCGGACTAACTCACTGGCATCATCATCATCCAGAAATAGAGAAGCCCTCTGTTTGGAGGAGGCAGAAGTCAGAAGTTCAAGTCATCGGCCTAGTCTGCAGCTAGACCCTGATCATACAGCCACGTCGGCGAAGTGAAGCCAGTGAGGTTGGACTCTTAGACCTAGATCTAGGAGGTAACGAGAGATACCATTGTACTTTTGTACTTTGTCAGCGCCCAAACGTTGGGGCATCATAGTGAAACTTGTAGTTCGAGTCGAGAAGACTACAGCGTGAGAAGACTACAGTGTGGTAGTACTAGAAGGGAAGAAAACCGTCCTGTCAAAGCCGTCTTAAGAAGATATAGTCTGCCCGGCATTAGTCGTGAGAAAACGAACGTGAAGGTCACCTCTGCAAGGCCAAGATCAACCGTTGAGGTCACATCAAAGGACGTTTACGTAGGAGCCAGTTGCTGCCTACAACACTGAAACACAGTAGTGCTTTATTGCTCTACGGCTCGGCGAAATCTGTGCTACACGCTAGATAGCCAGATAGCCATTATTTTGTCGCTGGACTCTGACTTTGTCGCTGTTGGACTTAGTCGCTTCATCTGCTGTTGGTCCGTTCCAGTTATACAGACGACCACCTGGAACCATCGTACCTGCGGCGGAACCAGAAACAGACGTTACGCCACCGAGGAACCGGAACCAGACGACAGATCACCGAACCAGAACCAGACGCCGTACCACCGAAGAACCGGAGCCGTTACAGATCAGTACTGAAGGACCTTGGGGAGAAGAAACGTTCGTGGACTGTACCAGAGCGTTAGTGAAGACATCACATCACCGTGAGCCTTACCGCCGGGACAGACGTTGGCGTGGGAGGAATAGACTCGAGACCGACTGTGAAGTTATCGTCGCTTCTGAGACAGATAAGTGTATTTAACTACTTTCTCCGTAGAATAATTAGAGTCTATAGGGAAGTGATCACTCGCTAGATTATCACTACCAGGTTAAATCGTGGTGGAGTGGGGTCCTTAAAATTAGGTGTTTTCTAGCGAGAGGTACATATATACGTTTAGCTGTTAAACTCGTCGTGTTTGTAATTGTGAATCGTTTCTTAATTTTTTATTATTTCGTTTTATTTTTTAGTAACGTCGTGTATTAATTGTTTGCGATACTCCTGTCTTGAATCTTACTAGTAGACGAAAGTCTCATTCATTAGAACTAGATCTACAGTTTGTTGTGTATTTTAGTTAAGTTATTTAGTTCGTAATTTAGTTATATTCACTTCTGGCTGTGAAAGGTAAGAGGTAACTAAGATCTAGCGTAATCTAGACTAGATCTGAGGGACAATCGAGGTGAAGCCTGATTGCCCATTTGTAGTTTGTTGTTTATAAATAGACAGGTTGTTCTATTTATCAGCGACTCGTGTTGAGTAACACGTAGTCGGTCAAGCGTGCGTGTGTCGCACAGTGTACTACAGTCGGGTCAGAAGAGGATACATACGTGTACTAGGAATACTGTGGGTATTCTAAAAAGTTAATCTTAAGTTGATAAGCTAGACGCCAAGGGTCTAGAAACTACGAATTTAGTTCGGTTTAATTGAGTTCAATTGGGAAGCCTCGGATCGAGGTAGAGTGCAAAAGTTATATTCATATAACATAGTGAAGCTAGTATTTGTGGTACAAGAGGTACCCTAAGTTAGGGAATAAGTTAGATAAAAGTACCATAAGAGGTTAAGATGGCAACTCCTTCAGGTTACGACCTGGAAGAATTTAGAAAAAAGTTGATTCATGAAGCCAAGACAGAATTAGAACTGCGCGGCAAAGAACTAACTGCCTATGTACAGCAAATGGTGGCAGCAGAAGCAGACCGCAGAGAGCGGGAACGAGTTAGAGAGGCAGAAAAGTTGGAGAGAGAAAAAGTCAGAGAAGCAGAAAAGGCGAAAGAAGAGTTGGACCGTGTAGAGCGGGAAAAAGTCAGAGAAGCGGAACGCGTAGAAAGAGAGAAAAAAGAAGAGGCAGACCGGAAAGTAAGAATCCAGGTAGAACAGATGAGGATAGATGCTGGCGTGAGTGTGCCAGTCGAGGATAACAGCAACAACAGTGCCAACACGGAGAATCATAGTAGTGCCGCATGGATCAAAAAGAAGATACAACCGTTTGCGGAAGACAAGGATGACATCGGCGACTATTTAAAACGGTTTGAAATTAAGTTAGCCAAGTTCAACGTCCAAGAAAAGGAGTGGTCCGAAATCTTACTGGACTTTGTGCACGGACGAGCCCTCACGATTTGCCAGAACCATGACCACTCAATGCAAAACAGCTACCAGGTGCTCAAGAAAGAACTACTGAACGCATATGGGCACAACGCGGCAACGTTTCGGAAGAAGTATTACGACAACACACCATCCAGCCAGGTAGATCCACAAACGACCATAAACGCAGAAAAGGATTTCTTCAGCAAGTGGCTTGCGTTCGAGAATGTGGAGAACACATTCGACAGTCTGAAGAATTTCATCCTGATAGACAACTTTGTCAATAAGTGCGATCCTCAGTTGCAGTCCTTCATAAAGGAAAGAAACCCGAAGTGTATTGATGACTTGGTACAAATCATTAGGACCTATAAAAACGCATATCCTAATAACTCACTTTCAAATACAGACCACAAACCAGTCATTGACCTGGTCAATTATGTTAAGAGAAATGATGGTAATGATCGAGTCTATGACAGAAGAAATGATAATTATGATAGGGATTATGGTAGGAGAAATGACAGGTCCAGGGAACGTAGAAACAACAGTCGGGATAGTTATGAGGACCAATATGATAGGACAAATGGGGAAAGTGAAAATCGTAGAGAAAACTATGATAGAAGAGTAGATAGACCGACAGCGGGTAATAGGGACATTAGTGAAGTGATTTGTTTTAACTGCCAGAAAAAGGGTCACATGGCATATCAGTGTAGGAAACAAAAAGGTTATGAAGCTGGTAATAGGGATGCACAGGGTAATAGTGGCACAAGTGATAGGAAAGGTAATCAGAGAAATCGTAGACAAGATAGGGATAATCGGCCACCAGATAGGGTTAATTTTGTCAGAAGCATCCAAGACAGGGATCATGATAGTGGAGATAGTGAACCAGATGAAGAAATTAATTACGTTGACTGTGGGGAGGATAGATTTAAGGTATATCCGGGCATGTTGAACAATAAACATATTGAGGTAATACGAGACACAGGTACTAGTACCCTCGCTGTCCGCACAGGACTAGTGAAGGACAAGGATTATTTGGGTTACTCCAAATCAGTAAGGTTGGCAGACGGCACAGTCAAGAGGTTCGAAGCGTGCAAAGTGTTCCTTAGATCGCCATTATATACAGGGTACTGTGAAGGGGTAGCCATACCAAAGCTACCGAAAGATGTATTACTCGGGAACGTGACAGGTGTCAGAACCGCTACGGACAAACAGGCTAGGAATTGGGGAAGTAGAGGTGGCAACATAAGGCGGAACAAACCTGGAAAGGACATAATTTGTTTCCACTGTCAGAAACATGGACACATCGCTAGAGACTGCTGGAGTAGGGCAGAACAGTCTACACAGAAGATTGCGAGTTCGGACAGCAGGCGCAGGGCCACATCCGATAGCCATGAAAGGAGAGATGACTGTGATGGCGATAATCACAAGTCATACCGAGGTGGAAGGCGACACCAGGTCTATACAAGACGAGATTTAAACTCCAGTTGGAGAGAACAAATGCACGGGTCGTGCAGATAGCCAATGAGAGATAGCGCTATACGACCATAGTCTGTACATAAGTATGTAAATATATGTTATTTCAAGTATTTTATTCTTAATTGGTAGCAAATGGTTTTGTCTAGTAGTCAGTACTAGATATGACATAGATCAATTGTATTTAGTTATATAGTTAACTTTGTAATTTGTTTGGTTGGCAACTACATATGAACTTATTGTGTATGAATGCGTAGTATGAGTGTACGATTAGAAAGGGCATTGATAAGGCGACGGTGTATTTTGTAAATCACGGAACGAGTAAGTTGTAAGAGTCCACATAGTTTATGTGATCACTATCATTCATCAGGAAAAGGTTAGGTCATTTGGGACAAGTAAGTAGAGAGAGGAAATTAAATACACTTATTAATGCCCGTCAAACGTTAGGTAAATAAGGGTGAATAAGTGGTGATACATGCCCATTTGTCGTACCAGGAAAATGTCTGTCCTGACGTGTGAGGAAAAACGGTATAACCTCTGGAATAGGAATGGACGATATGGACAACTTGACACACCTATGGTGTCAGTATGAACTATGTATACAGTATGGTCACCTACTGGACATCACATTGAACAGTATCACTCCTTAGTGAAGTATGGGTGGAGAAGAACTTGGTTTTGGACAGTGTAGTTGAACCGAAATCAAGACTCAAGTTGTTGTTTTTATGTTTCCCCATACTTTTTGGCCCTTGCTCATTGTAAGACTAAGACTGTAGAAAAAATTGACTGACAATTTTTTTAGCGGGAGGGGGAGGAGTTGTTATGACATGATTAGAGTGTAGATTTATTTCGGGGATAATTAGGATAAGTTTTTCATTAGTGACGGAAGTGACGATAGGGTAAATTAAAAATAAACAGAAGAGATCTACGCTAATAAACAGACCAGACGTTTTTGGATAGAGAAGACGCGCTAGAATCTAATGACACAGACGGGTCCCCCTTTTGAGCATTAAAGTTCATTTTATCTTTGAATCGATCGTCGACTCATTGTATCATTGTTCGGCCTTCGTTGGTGCTTGAGTTTTACAGTTTACTTTGCAACACCGCGAATCGGCCTTCAACATGCTACAGCCCATGGAAAGATATGGCCTGCTCTTACACATCCCTCCATTCATATATCTACTGGGCCTTTCGTCACCACGCCCTAACGGTTTAGATATCTTGTTCAGTGTGAGAAAGTAAGGAGCAGTAGAGCAGCTGTGTAATCACCATTTCCTTTGTTTTGGTACGGGACATTAGACACTGAAGCATGAACACATGGTCATAATTTTACCAGCAAAATTATAATTATAATAAGGCTTGACATCAAATCCGAAGATTAAGGAATGTACACCGCTCTACGCAATTAAAGTGTAAACAATTTATTAAGCACTTAAAACGCAATAACTAATCATACATCGGTACATTTAATTTCATTACTTTCCTTCCATAGTTCTATAATAAATCAATCTTCAATAAGATGGTGCGCAAATGTTTAATTAGGTCCATTGATACTTTAAAACTCGTTCTTGTTTGCATTGTAGTAAGGTAAGCCTAGTGACGTAAGCATTTCTTCCCGTTTACGTCATGGAAAAACTTTCATTCATAAATTTTCCATTTCATTCATAAATTATTCTGACCAAAATTAAATTGAGACATTTTCATATCGAAATAACGGTTGAACTCGAGTTTTCCCAATGTGGCCAATGAGTTGAGATTTTTTTTTTCACTAATACGCACATACCTTGAAATTTTAAAGAAAATCGTTAGAGCCGTTTTCGAAATAAAATTTATAAATAAATAAATAAATAAATAAATATATATATATATATATACAAGAATTGCTCGCTTAAGAGTATAGGATTATCATTAAGCTTTATTCATTGTTATCTATGGAGAAATACGAGAGCAAGAATAGAACTGGCATGCGTCAAATGTAAAGCAAGGAAGCAAATGAAGGTACAAAGAAAACCACATCGGATATGGTTTTATATCTTCTGGACCTGAAGATTCTTTATTGCCCTTTCGACTGATCTGCAATGCAAATCTGGGGCGCTTGTTTCAAGCAAATTGAAGGAATACTTTGAAAACATCAGGGCTCAACAAAATAGACAAGCTAAGTTAAGAACTACCTAAAGCTGCCAGAAATTGATTTGCAAGTAATAAGGTTGCTCAGTTATTCGCAAAGCGCAAGAACGCACACACAGAGGCTGAATCTGTCATTACACCAGCTTTAGCCATAGTTGTCGAAACAATCCTAGGACCCGATGCCGCTGAAAAAGTTAAGAAAGTGCCTATGTCAAATCATATTATCTTTCGCAGAATTGAAACTTATCGTCAGACTATTAAGATCAAATCTGCAACCGCTTTGACGTAACTGACAATGAATTGTCTCTGCTGTAGTCTCTTCGAGTAGGTGTGTTAAGAAGTATTTAATATGGATGGGTCAGCTATCCATTGGGAAACAATGAGGCTACAAATCGTACAGTTAAAGAAGAAGAGCAGATCATTGATTTAAAAGATGATGCAATTCTTGTCAAATTTTGCGGAGAAAAGCCTGGATTGTTTTGGATTTCAATCAACAAGTTATATCCTGCAATCAGTTTCAAAGCAATCAAAGTAATTCTTCCATTTATTGTCTTCATGGTTTTGTGAGTTTGGATTTTCAGTACTGACTGAAATCAAGTCTAAAAATAGAGACAGACTTCTTACAATAAAAGTTGAAATGCGAGTTTGTTTGTCGACTTTGGAGCCTCGATTAGATCGCATTTGCTCTCAAAAACATGTTTTATTTTATTATAAAACAGCTGTTGTTCTTCCTTGTGTGCCGCGAAATTATAGATTTTTTACTGTGCCGGCAGACAAAATAGTTTGAGAAACACTGCTATAAAGGAACAGCTTACAATTGATATAATATAAAAGTAATGGTGGAGTTTTCGATTTATTTAATTTCATACAGTGACATGGTCTCGCGCGCTTTTTTCTTTTTTTTTCAATGCATGATTCTTGTGACTTTGGTACAACTTTATAGAACCTCTATCTCTACACTTATACTGTTTAATGAACTGACATTTTGTTCTAAACATAGGGGGGGGGGAGTATGTGTGCGATTGAGTATTCATATGGCATGCAATACCTTTCACGTGTTGCTTTTCGTAATTTGTTCCCAGGCCTATTTCTTGTAGACTCATTTCTGACATGTGTTGGATCGTATTATTTATGTTTTTTATAGTGACTGCACGCGTTCATCTATGCCTTTAGCCTGTGCATACAAAACTACAAAGACATTTCTTTGGTTTTAATATGAAATCTTGTTTATGACCTCGTTTAAGGTCTACTGGGTTATTTTACTGCTTCTGAAAATAACTTTCATGGGAGGTAATTTCATTATATGAAACAGATTTGCTTTTCTTTTTTCATTACACTTGTCTAACAGTCTCGATGGTGCTAAGCCGACTCATTCACTCATTTACACCAATTATTAGTTGACAAGGATGTCTGGTTCTGTGGTATGTGCTTCGATCAGCCCTGCATTCAAGTCTGATAAAACGTCCTAAACTTCTAGAACAAAGTTCTGCAAGACAATGATGCCTTATGTGCATCGAAATGCCCTGCACTAAAGTCTGATAAGACTTCCAAGACTTCTAAAACAAAGTACTGCCAGAAAATAAAAGTCCGTTATTGTCTTTTTGTGTTTCTTGTGGTATTTAACAAAGTCCGATTTGTATTTGTTGTAGTGTAGCTTTAAAAAAAAACATAGAAAAACCCATTTTCACGACTTAATTTTGTAAATTCTGTCCAACATATTGCCTTGCGTTCATCATCCTCTGGTTTTTAATTGTGGGCTATTTTTTCTCTAGTTGTAAAAAGTCTCATGGTATTTTATTTTTATTTTTCCTTGGGGTGCTAAAGGGTGGGGGAGCCTATTCACACCTTTTTGGGTTGGGGGGCAAAGGGGTGGAAAGAGGGTGTTTGCCAATTTACACCTAGCCTGCTTCGAGCAGACGGATGGATATTGTTTCTGGCAAGCATCGCATGCGCCGTGCGATTAACTTAACAGCTTCCATGGAAGAAGAAAGACAAACTTTCCACTTTTTTTTATTTTATATAGGCAATGTCATTTTCTGGCGGAGTTCTATTTTTAGACGTGCAGTAAGGCGTTTCCATGGAGTGCATGCTTTTTGTCCTTGTGTGAATTTGTTTTATTTATTTTTTTTTCACAATTCTCAATCGTCTCCTCTTTTAGTGAGACCCAAGAGTGTTTATCGGAATAACAGAAAAGGAAAGTGAGCGTACAGGAATGAAGGAGAGTGAGGCGAGGACCTTTGTCAGGCTGACATTACTCACTGTAAAATGTGGGGCAGGCTGGCTTTCAAGTACTAACATATGTTTGTCTGTTGTAAGGCTATATAAATACTAGAGACTAGTTCGGGTTTGCCTTTATTACTTCAGTAAGATTTATTGTTCCATGCAGATTTCTCAAAAGTACACAATCACTCTTGCTCTCTCTCCTGCTCTCTCTGGCTTTTTTTTTTTTTTGACGAAAGTTTATATCAAGTTAGTCTGTCTGTCTGTCTGTTTGTACACGTGACCAAGCTGAAATTTTGAACAACTATTTCTTTTACCTGACAACACAAGAATCAATGAAAAAAAAAAAAACAATTAGTTAATTTACTATTGGTAATATATTGTTTTGTTTGGTATCTCAAACAAGGAAAGAAATTGTACTTGACTGAGAATGATATAAGCTTTTGTTTTCTTTTAAGTATTTTTTTTCTCTTTTTTGCATGCTTTCTCTTTCTCTCTCTAGCTCTCACTTTCTCTGTATCTCTTTCTGGCTTTCTTTTTCTTTTTTATTCTCGATTAATCTTTTTTCTCTCTCTCTCTCTCTCTCTCTCTCTCTCTCTCTCTCTCTCTCATGTTTTAGCACTGCTGCTATCATTCTTTTTGAATTCTGTTTTTTTCTCTTTATTCTATGTTCACAAGACGTAAAAAAAAAAATCTAAATATTTAAAATTTCACCTTTCAGACAGACTCACAACATTCAACATGTGAGTCTAGTGACCCAACTTGTCAAACTTTGGCCCTGTCAAAAAATTACCTGTTGAACCATACACCTGTAATTTTATGAAGATTTAATTTTATTTGCAATGTTTTGGCATTTATATTTGTTTTCATGGATTGTATTTGTAGTGCATTTGTGCTTTGTGGCAAAAAAAAAATTGAATTGTTAATTGCTGTCGAAACAATGGCACGAGGAAACATTGACCCAGTGGCGTAGCTAGGGTGGGGGAGGAGAAGGGAGAATTCGAAAATCCCCGCGGGCCCCCAAATAAGTATTACGCTAAATGCAGGGGCCCCTAAAGAGGTCAGGCCCCCGGGCCCCCAAACGATGGAAATTTTCTAGCTACGCCCCTGCATTGACCTGAGGTACCTTTGACCTGTTGAACCACTGATCTGTTATACAATTGACCTTTTAAAGTATTGACATACCGAACTATTAATTTTTGATAATTTTAATTTGTGTTAACATGTCAGTATATCGACTTGTTCATGTTATTTATTTGTTGGGACTTGATCTATCTTCAATCTGAGTGTTCGAACATCCTCTGTCTAATACTCTTAGCCATAACATCTAGAAGTACAATTATTTATCACCTTATTTTTTCTTTTTTAATGTCATTATTACTGTGTTTATTGTGTTATTAATACGACAAGGTATTTTGAAGTAAAGTCCGGCGACCCGAATTTCAATGTATGCAATAGATCAGGGGTGGGCAA
>JADKLZ010000003.1:26995809-27012299 GCA_021533235.1 Biomphalaria straminea
TTTATTGAACAAGAATCCTGTGGACTAATTGTGCTTCATACATTAAACATGGATCGTTTTCTAAAGCCTGAAAGATTGGTGGTGGATCCTAATGATCCGGACGCTCAAAGGATCTGGAAGCACTGGCTTCACACTTTCGAGAAATTCGCATCCAAACTCGCTGCACCAGAAGGTGAGAAGTTCGATCTTTTATGCAACTTTATCTCGCATGGTGTTTACGAACTGATATCGGATTGTACTGACTTTGAAACTGCCGTAAATACACTCAACGGACTCTATATCAAACAAACCAACGAGGTTTATGCTCGCTATCTCCTGTCCAATTGTAAACAGGAATCAGGACAGAGTGTTGACAGGTATGTTCAAAGGTTGAGATTGCTGGCTAAAGACTGCCATTTCAGGGCAGTCACTGCCCTCGAAAACCAGAACGAGGCCATCCGAGACGCATTTATTAGTGGCATGTCATCACCAGAGATTAGGCAGAGACTTTTAGAGTATTCATCTCTGGACCTCGCAAAGTCATTGGAGGTAGCTAGATCTCTGGAGATGGCACAGAAACATTCTGTGACATATAACTCGCAACAAGCCGCTACTTTCCAAACACCACAAGCACAACAATCCACTACGTCGGAATTGCCGCTTTGCTCTGCTGTAGAAGACACAATTGATTCGACACCCGTTACCATAGCTGCAGCTCAAGGCAAGTGCTACTTTTGTGGAGGTGCTATCCACTCTCGTAGCAAATGCCCCGCTAAAGATGCAATCTGCAATAAATGCTGTAAAAAGGGACATTACAAAAAGGTATGCAAATCAAAAATTTCTACAGTTTACAGCTCTAACTCTAACTCAGCAGCATATACAATTACAGCTGCCTCTTCGTTTTCTCTATCTAGAGCTGTAATGAAAATACAAGTTAACAACATTACCCTTGAGGCCCTCATCGATACAGGTAGTTCAGACAGTTACATTTCTGCTTCGGCTGTCAGAAAGTATAGATTCAAAACTTTTCACTCATCAAAACTTATATCTATGGCCAACACTAACTTAACTGGTTATACTCGAGGCCATGTTATCGCTGACATTAAAAGTAAAGGCTCCACTTATAAAGACTTCAAACTGTACATACTTGACAACCTCTGTGAGGATGTTATTTTAGGTCACGACTTCCTGGAACAACATGAGAGTGTACAGATCACTTTTCAGGGGCCTAAACCATCAATGGTCTTAAATGGAATGAAAGCTGCTAGTGTCGAACCCGCTCCTCTTTTCCAAAACATGCTTAAAGAGTGTCGACCTATCGCCACAAAATCCAGACGTTATTCTGCAAACGACACTCTATTCATCAATTCAGAGGTTGAGAGACTCTTAAAAGATGGCATAATTGAGCCCTCGTCATCTCCATGGCGGGCCCAAGTCTTAATAACAACTAACGAACGACACAAACGAAGAATGGTAGTGGACTACAGCCAAACTGTTAATCGGTTCACACTTAGGGATGCTTATCCCTTACCTCGCATTGATGATATGGTCTCTCAAATAGCTAAATATGAAATATTTAGCACCCTTGATCTTCGCAACGCATACCATCAGATCCCTCTAAGGAAGACTGATCGCCCTTATACTGCCTTCGAAGCTGGAGGGAAATTATACCAATTCTGTAGGATACCCTTTGGAGTAACTAACGGGGTAGCCTGCTTTCAACGGACAATCGACAAGATCATAGAACAAGAGTCACTGGAGGGTACATATGCTTATATTGATAACATCACAGTTTGTGGTAAGGACAGAGAAGAGCATGATAAAAATCTGCATAAATTTCTTGGGGCTATAAAAAAATATGGACTAACTCTTAATGAGGAAAAGTGTGCATACGCTTCTTCAAGAATAAGATTGCTAGGTTATGAAGTCTCCCATAATGAGATGAAGCCAGACCCCGACAGACTACTGCCCTTGCGTCAACTTCCTCCACCCGAGAACCTGAATGCACAAAGGCGAGCAATAGGTCTATTCTCCTACTATGCCAACTGGATAAGGCATTTCTCAGACAAGATCCATCCTTTAGTTCACAACAGAACTTTCCCACTCCCTGAGAGAGTCAAAGATGCATTTCAAACTTTGAAAGGAGAACTAGAAATTGCTGTTGTCACTAATGTAGACCACAAAACGCCGCTGGAGGTGGAAACAGATGCTTCGGATATCGCTATATCCGCCACCTTGTCACAGAACAAAAGACCAGTTGCTTTTTTCTCCAGAACACTATCTCCTAGCGAGAAACGTCAATCCTCCGTGGAGAAAGAAGCAATGGCCATCGTTGAATCGATTAAAAAATGGAGACACTTTCTGTTAGGTTCACATTTTAAACTCACCACGGATCAAAGGTCCGTATCATTCATGCTCAACCCTCGTCACCACGGCAAGATTAAAAACGACAAAATTCAGAGGTGGAGAATAGAACTATCAATGTACAGTTTTGATGTGTGTTACAGGCCGGGAGCTGACAACATGGCCGCCGATGCTCTTTCTCGTGGATTCTGTGCAAGTACAACTACCACCCCTACGTCTTTGAAAGAACTTCACAACACTCTTTGCCATCCTGGCATAGTGCGAATGCTCCATTTCGTTCGGTCAAAGAATCTCCCGTATGCAGTTGAAAAAATCAGAACTGTAACAAACAATTGCCCCATCTGTGCAGAGATAAAACCTCGTTTTTATCAACCATCTGCCGGCAGCTTAGTAAAAGCCACATCACCATTCGAGAGACTTAGTGTTGACTTTAAGGGACCACTCCCTTCTACCACTAAAAATAAATATTTATTGACAATTATTGATGAGTACTCAAGGTTTCCTTTTGCATATGCGTGTCCTGACATGTCTACTCAAACAGTAATTAGATGCTTCACAAACTTATTCAGCATTTTCGGCACGCCCTCTTATATACATTCAGACCGGGGATCAGCCTTCATGTCTGAAGAGCTACGATCTTTCCTCAGAGGTAAAGGCATAGTAACAAGCAGAACCTCATCATATAATGCCAAAGGAAATGGACAAGTTGAAAAGTTGAATTCGACTCTTCTGGAAGTCAATTCTTCTTGTCGTCAGGTCAAGAGGGCTACCTATTACACAATGGGAGCTAGCCCTAAACGACGCTCTCCATTCAATTAGATCGCTACTATGCACTGCTACCAACATGACGCCTCACGAAAGACTATTTTCCTACAAAAGAAGGTCCGCCTGTGGTGTCTCTCTGCCGACTTGGCTATCTGTTCCAGGGCCTGTCCTAATGAGAAGGCATGTGAGGCAAAGCAAATATGAGCCGCTGGTAGATGAAGTGGAACTTATTGAAGCTAATCAGAACTATGCCCACATACGTCTTCCAAATGGACGGGAAGAAACTGTATCACTACACCATTTGGCTCCGAGAGGCGACTCATCTTCAGAGACCGTAGTACATGATTTCGCTCCGAGAGACTTTGAGACATCTTCTGAGGTCTTTCATCATCCACTGGCTCCTGGTAACACTGAGACTTCTCCGGGTGTCTCCCAACACTCAGTGGCTCCTAGAGGTGACATAGAGACATCTGCAGAGAACATGGTTCCGCCTGCCTTAAAAGCAGAGGAAAACATTATTGAAAACGGACACAATTCACCTGCCAGAGATACGCCCTTACAGCACACGTATAATCTCAGAAGTAGAGCGAAAAGAAACTAAACGGGGGGTGAATGTTGTGTATTTATATTTCTTGTTGTGTGTTGTGAACTGATCTGTTCTAGTGTGTCAAAATGTCATGGTGTCCTGGTCAGCTTGTGTGTGTGTGTGTACTGTGTTATTGTGAACTGTTTGGTCATTCTTGTTCAATAAAACCTAGAGTCTAGACATGCTTTCTAGTTGTGTTATATTAGGTTACTACAGTGTACTTTACTATACAGCATGAGCAGTATAAAAGTTAAGTATTCGTATCTATTTCAGCCATAACCTATATAAGTATTACAATATTTTCACTAATGTGTTTTTTTTTTTATCTCTTAGCGTGCCTGTAATGTGAATTAATCATAATGTTCATTTTTTGTTCTGAAACTAATTTTTAATTTTAGCTTATTTATACATTCTGCTGAAAAAATCCCTAATTTCACTAATTCAAAGTTAAGGACTGAATCCATTACTTCCTTTTTCCAGTCTATATTTATTTATGCTATCTATGTTATTTTGTGAATGAAAATAGTGCGGATTTGGATACACCATTTTCCTTTCACACCATGCTGCGTAAATGAGGAGGCAGTGTAGTTTTGTTTAATCTCTAAGACTCAAGATCGTGCAACTTGTCAGATTTAGGAAATCCGAATACAATGGATTTACATTTTTTCAAGTTACATAAAGTTACTTCCTTTTTCCAGTCTATATATGTCTATGGTAGCAAAGCAATTATTAATTACCCTAGTTTAGCCCATAAGTTAGTGGTTATTATTTGTTGATTTTGTTTTTGTTCCACAGATCAATTTTGTCATATTTATCAATATCATCAGAATGTTATTTACCAAGCTAAGGGCAGTGAACTGTTCAGAGTCAAAGATGTGTCGATATAGGTAAAACATTCCACTGGTAGTCTCCTCTTACATCTAGTCAGTGACAATGAGTTTTAATAGATTTTATGTATTCTCCTTCTCAATCTATATCTAGTCAATGGTACTTACGTGCTACAACGATAGAGAACTATTGGATGTTCGACAACGTCCAGAATGTCTAAACCCGAAAAAATGTACGATACTCGATCACCCGGCAATCATAGATCAAGTGTGTGCGCTATCACGGCGTCTGATTCATTCAACCTGCCGTCGACCGAAGAAGATTCAAACTTAGTAAATTGTCACATTCACCTATCCCCTAATCTGTTGGATCGTTGGGGCACTACACAAGATCTGTCAACCATCTTTCCCCATTCCTTTGCCTTGGATAGAATTTCATTCACTGATAGGTCTGTTCATTCTTGTTGTCTTCCCATCGCCTCCTGGCTTCCTTTTCTTCTTCTACCTGGTACTGTTCGCTGTAGGAAGGTCTTTACGAGCCGTGATGTGATCTATTTAGGTGTACTTATGGTAACTATCTATGTGTGTAGCTAAGGATAGAAGGAGCTATACATATTTACATGCATACGTTTATACAACATGGACATAGAATTAAACAAATTTCAAGCTTTATAACATTTAGGAAAGAAAGGCATATCTTAAAAGGGAGATTATGCATTTACAAATACGCGTATCTTTATTTTTTTTTAGTTGACTTCAAATACATCTTTCCAGTTAGACACATAAGGGAGTTAATATCTAGAAACCAATGGTAGCAAAATATTTTAATTTGTCTCCCCTGATATAAATATGGCTACAACTTTTTTATTCTTTTATTTCGACCTGTTTCAGAAAGCTCGCTAAATCGACGTTAATCTTGATCCCTCTGTTTGCTGTTTATTATATGATATTTATATGGCTGCCGGATGATATCAACCCCACAGCCGAAATCTTCAAAATGTATGTGGAGATGCTGTTTAATTCATTCCAGGTACACATGATCCAACACATACATATCATCTTATATAGTCTCAATAATGTATAACCAATGGGAAATCGTTTTTATTTTATGTTTTTACTAGCCCCAGTTCATTCAACGATATAACAATCATGTTAAATGAAAACACAACCACAAATGACTAGGTTTTAAAGTTCAAAAAAAAATCCCCCCCCCCTTTTTTTTTCAATCTCTGCATTCCTATAAAAAATTACATAAGATTAACATTACTATCACTATAATCATTGAATAGTGTTTATATTTCTTTTAATCGAAACATGGATCATTTTGTACGATGCTTATATTAACTCACTCTGTCTGTTTGTATAGGTGGATTCTTTTACATTTATCCCCCATTGTTTGCACAGTTATTTCTTGTCCATGACAGCACAGGAATCAATCAAAATATTAACAAATTATTTAATCGATTTGTGTTAATTAATTAAGTATGTTTCATATAGAAAAGGGGAGTCAAAACTTGCAATATTGAAAGACTGTCTTTCTCACTGTCTCTCTGTCTGGTAAAAAGTTTGTACCCGTAATTTTTCCCACACTTATTCTCGGATGAAGTTAAAACTTTACACAACTATTCTTTGGAAATTATTCCTTAAAAGTATTCCTTGAAAAGTATTCCCTGGTAATTATTCCTTGGAAATTATTCCTTAAAAGTATTCCTTGAAAAGTATTCCTTGGTAATTATTACTTGAAAATTATTCCTTGAAAAGTATTCCTTGAAAAGTATTCCTTGGTAATTATTATTTGGAAATTATTCCTTGAAAAGTATTCCTTGGTAATTATTCCTTGGAAATTATTCCTTGAAAAGTATTCCTTGAAAAGTATTCCTTGGTAATTATTCCTTGGAAATTATTCCTTGAAAAGTATTTTTTGGTAATTATTCCTTGGAAAGTATTCCTTGAAAAGTATTCCTTGGTAATTATTCCTTAAAAATTATTCCAAGAAAAGTATTTTTTTGGTAATTATTCCTTGGAAATTATTCCTTGAAAAGTATTCCTTGGAAATTATTCCTTGGAAATTATTCCTTGAAAAGTATTCCTTGGAAATTATTCCTTGGAAATTATTCCTTGGAAATTATTCCTTGAAAAGTATTCCTTGGAAAGTATTCCTTTAAAAGTATTCCTTGGAAATTATTCCTTGGAAATTATTCTTTGGCACTCACGTGGGAAAAATACTTAAAAAGATATGGCTATTTTTCTAAAATGTATTGAATAAATACTGATATTCTGATATACACAAATACATCTATTAAATAATTTTAAACAATTTCTTGCTATCGTTGGTCAGCTGTTGATCTGGTTATACTTTTTTTTTTCAGGGTTTTCTTGTTGCATTACTATTCTGTTTCTTGAACCACGAGGTAATTCATCACGTGATAGTTAGAGCATAGCTTTTGATCGCGAACAATAGATTAATGAGCATAAATAGTTCATAAGTAGAATATCTTGAAATAAAAGTGTTTGCTGTTAGTACGTACTTCTCTCGTTGCTTTCCAGGTGCAGTTTGAACTACGCAAGACTTGGACCCGACACCTCAACAGACATATAGGTGGGGGCAGACGAAACACTTTGACCAACCATTCCTTCTGGGGCAGCAGCAGCCGGGACTATCAATCTCACGGAAGCACCAAACCCAAGAAGAAGCACTTCAGGAGGAAGAGTCAGCAGCCGCTGAGTGACATCGCGGAAGAGCCTGTCCTGAGCTTGTCCTCCACGAAATGCAAGGCCCGAGAGAGCCTGCCAGATTTAGACCTTGAGCCTCTTCATCTAGAGAACGTGATTGTCACGGAAGAGTTCGATAAAATTGCCCAGCGCGAGCGTCAAGATGTCAATGTCTTGACTCGCAAGTCAGCGTATTCGGCCGATTTGTCGTCTGGGGTCAATGGCCTTGACCTACTGAACCACTCCGTCGTCATTAGCAACGTGAACGCGGACACGTCACGTGACTTGGCAGACATCAAAGAAGACGAAGAGAACGCTGGTGAAGCACTTCAGCATTCCCGAACAGGGGATAACCAGAATGAGGCAAGCGATTCACCAACCAGGCAAAGCAACTGTGCTATACTCTACCTTAACGACAAGACCTGGTCGTCTGAACTCCAACAACTGGTCACTGATTCTACCTCAGCAGATGTAAATAACAAGCTTAAAAGAACTAATGGATTACTTAATTACAGTGGAAAATGTGTGTTATGATTACTACAGCTTCATTTTCTAGTTTATCTGAATTTTTTTTTATACATAGTGAGCCAGATTTTCTTGCCAATTACGTCAAATATTATTATCCCATTGTTTTGCAAACTTTGAGACAAGACACAAGCACAATTAACATCATCAACAAAATAACATTCCAAACAAAATATGGATGGGTAAGGGGTAGATGCAATAGGAAGGGGGATAATAACAATAATAAAGTTACAGTTAATGTTCTCAATTGCGTCCCTTTTTTTCTCTGAAAACAGACCAGAACACCATTGTGAGCTTCATGTTATTGATGTTACATATGGAGCACAATGTATTTATTTATTCGTTATTCAACCGTATTTAATGTCAAGCTTCTTACTGAATAGATCCCAACTCATTACATGACATTTGTTTATACACATGAGCTTCTCTGGATAAAAACCAGGAATGTCTAAATGATTCTTTATTCAGAGATCATTTAAGTAACTTAAGTAATTGTTACCTATACTCTATACTCACACTCACTAAAAATAAAAATACATTGCTTCGGTACCGTTGGCACTTATAGTAGATTTAGTGTGCATCATTTTGCATCGACCAAGCAGTGCATCTATGTTAAAGAGTGGGTGTCGGTCAATAAGTGAGATAGGTAAGAAATGACAGGATTATTTCGGCTTCTTTCTTAGCATTGCTCTAAGTCTATGTAACCTTCGTAATAATAATAATAAGGCTTGTCTTACCTTGTGTTACCTTAGTAACTATTGTTACTATATGTATAGTAACTATCCGCAAACTATTGGCTTACGAACTACTACTTGTTAAAATTCATCGCCAATGTTTGCGTGTCAACATTGGAAAGCAGTAGTAAAGCCGATAGATCTCATGTACTGTTGTTTTAATCTTTGTAGGTTTGTAAGTAAAATCTCAACTACAGCCGAGCCCTTTATATGTATAATTTTTGTAACTGTATATAATATGTTAATGTTTGTGCAAGGATAGTTGTATAAAAATAATTAAGGCCTGTGTAACTTATTGATATATTAGTGTCTTCTTTCACAGTGTTTCATAAATCAATGTTACAATGTTACGCATAACGTTTATAATACACAGATAAGTTGCCGTTGAACTTATAATTTGAAACATAAAAAAAAATATTACAGTTCATGTGAATGCAAGCGATGATGAAGATTGTCCTTGGATCATTATGTAAAGGGAAATAATTAACTTCTAGAGAACAGAGATTTGAACCTAATCTCTTGGGATTATTCATTGACGTCATCAAAAAATGCGTTCTTTTCGTTTGTTTTTCCGTCCACTCATCATCACAATTAGAGGCTCTCCGCTATTTGAAATAGTGTTATAGAGCATACACATGTCTACAGTCGATTAGTACCGGAGTCCCATATTTCAATCAGTAGGCAGGGGCGTAAGTTTGTAGGGAGAGTTGTGGGGGTGCGCACTCCGTACCTTCCGATTTCTCTTTTTACTTTTGTTGTAACAAAGTGAAAGTAATGCAAGGAGGCCTATGGAAAAGGGCAATGTAAGGGAGATAATCTTGCAATTCATCCTCTTCACTTTACTAAAGCTTCCAACTCCAATGATCTCCCTTAGTACTTTTGTAGTACGCATCTTTCTTTCTCTTTCTACAAAACATGCTCATCAAATGCTAGTCTTGTGTTTGTTTACGTGCAAGTTCACTCAGCGACAAGTTGGGATTCAAACCCGAATTCCCTTGATGGGTAAGCAAGAGATTTATTCCACTCAAGTTACACAACTAAACAATAGGTGTGAAATCATAGGTGACTGGTCGGTTGCCTGTGCCTGAACAAAGGCTTTCTGGGCACAGTTGAAAGTTACATAAGATACAAATCAGAACCAGAGTGTTAGAAGAGTGAGACTGCAAGCTTTATCAAAAACACCAGATCTCGACACTGACCTCAGGGTGCCCTTCTGGTCTGAATCACACTTCCCACACAGGCGTTATGTCACCTGCGTCTGACGATAAAGTTTGGGTGTACAATAATTTGGTAATATTCATGAAATGTATTTGGATTATTGCTAGAATGACATTTTTAATTGATTAAAGTTATTGTTTAAAATGTGTTGCTTTGGTTTTCTTAAACTCCACGGAGGATAACTGTCTGTGCCTCCTCCACATCCACAAGAACTTTATCTCTTTTTATTCCTCTCTGTCTCTGTGTATCTACATCCTGTAGTGCTCCTCTCTCTCCTCATGTTCTTCACCTCTGTATCTCACTCTCCCTTAACTCCCACATTCTCTCCTCTCTCACTTTATTTCTCTTTTCTCTCTTTTTTCACTTCTATTATTCCTCATCTCTAATTTTCCTTTCTTGGTACAAATCTTAACAAAATATTTCTTCCTCAGGTGGAGATATATAAAAACTAGTTTCCTTAATTAAAAAAAACACAACACTTTAACTTTTTCTATTAAATTCTATCTGCCCTGATCTACCAAAATAACATATATTTCATTTGTTCAATTTAATTGCCAATGTTTTGAATTACGCAATCGGAAAGTCTGTCCGTTGAATAATTAGTACTATTGTTACGGCTTTTAAGGGCAGATAACCAGATTAGATATATCTATTTAAATGGGGGTCTTTAACACTAAGTTTGAAGCAAGATACTTAACTCTATGCTAATTTTCTCTTGTCATCTATAACTGTTATCGATTACTGATCTGTCGTTTTTTGGTACTCAAATACTGAGATTTCCAATAACAAATTACTCATCATGTTTGATTGCAGGTTTTTCTTGACTAACTGCACAATGTTTTAAAATTTTTCAGAGGTGTCTTTCTCAATCACTATGGGCATATGAAATGTATATTATGCATTTCAAAGAATCGTTGAAAATCCAGAAATTTATGATATTATCATGATCTTATCAAGTCAGGATTGTTATTGGACCTAGTTGCAATGGCCAGAATTGTTTACTTCCTGAAGCCCCTAATGGGGTTTCATCGTGGATACGTTGTAACGGATGAACTTGTGGAAATAAAAATAAATATTTAAAGTATGAGTGTTAGTACAAAGGTTAGATGACGATTACAGACATAAGTATAATGGAGACATCAGCAACTCAATGGTGTTAATGTACGACGTTGGGTTGTAGCCATAATCTTCAAGTCCAACTAAAACGCTGTAGGCGAATCAATACCAAACTTCAATAAAACATGAAAACATTTCATTGAATCCTTATATTTAAATTTTTAGTATTAAACTTCAATAAAGATGCATAGTTAAGCACAAGTGTCATTGTATTTTCAACAATTGAAATAAAATACAGCTGACTCTAAACAAATACAGATCCCTATGTTAATCGTCTACTGTTTGCATCCTTTCACTTCCATCATCACTGCCCTATTCATAACCTGAACTACAATGAACTTAATCCTGGTTACATCAGAATATTTTGATTGGATATTAATTACTAGCTGTCATAATTTTACTCTTCGTTACATCAAAAAAAAAACTCTCTCTCTTTCTCTCTCTCTCTCTCTCTCTCTCTCTCTCTCTAGCACACACACACAAACCCCATTACAAATTCCAGAACATTAATGACGTAAAAACCTAGAGATAGAAACAAGACAAAAGTAGTGTATACTTTATATTACGGGCATGCACTGAAATTCAAGTAGTCCATGCCTCACAGCCCAGCAGCTCTAACACCTCTAGCTAGACCCAAGTACGCTATATACAGACTTAGCTACAATAGACAAATCTGCATACAGACAAAGCAGCCACAGAGAAAGCTACAATAGACAAATCTGCATACAGACAAGCTTCCACATACAAAGCTGCCACAGACAAAGCTGCAATAGACAAAGCTTCCACAGACAAAGCTGCCACAGGCAAAGCTGCAATCGACAAAGCAGCCACAGACAAAGCTGCAATAGACTAATCTGCATACAGACTAAACATCACTATCGTTGAAGGCATCAGAGTGAGGGTCATAAGCAGCGAGACAAGTGAGCTCCAAATTACAAAAAGACATGTAGATCTAATTAGATCTAACTAAATGAAAGGACCTAAAGAAAAAATCTTTCCAGTGCTCGATCGCTCCCCACTCCATATTTAAGTTATTTTTTAAAATTTGTTAATATAAAATATTTGAACACAATACAATTCTTTAATCTCCATATCAAGGCTGACTTAACACGTTCCGAGGGACACATCCGGTCCGCGACTCTCGTCGCAACATCTTTACACATTGCAGAAAATCAGCTTTTTTTTAAAGGGAAATATTTAATCCTATCTTTTTGTTAAGTTCTTCAATAGAGACAATAACTTGAAGTTCTTTTTAAAAAGTATTGATATGAAAGGGTGAGTCAAAAAATGTATACACACTTTAAACTGTCATAGACAATTTTTTTTCCGTTCTACAATAGTAAATTTCTGGACATGGAAAGCTTAATGTCCGATGGGAAAAATAATTGTGATTAATGTGAGTTAGGTTCAAACTGGTGGCCTTCAGCATCGATACATTGCTGCAGCACGAGTCAACACTACTCCGTACATCGTACCAAAGCGTCCACTAAGATTTCTGCGCACAGCGCCTGAATCTCATTCCACAGTGTGTCCAGGTCACGTGGTTTACGTTTGTACACCTCTCTTTGTGCCCCATAAGAAGAAATCCAGTGGCGTGAGGTCTGGAGGGCGTGCAGAAAACTCGATTGGTCCCCTGCGTCCTATCCACTATCCTGGCAAATTGTGATCCGGGTATGCTCGTACGTCCCTATGATAGTGCGGCGAGGTGCCATCTTGTTGGAAATAAAAACTCATCATGACCGTATAATCCACGAATGGCAGGGAATATAGAGTCAGCAAGCTCACGTCTCCACTGTCTTCAAGCCGCAGCTACATTCTCAAACTTCCAGTACCATGTAATTATCTGCTTCCGCTCTTCAAATCTCAAACGCGTGTCCGCCATATTGCAGTTACTTCCTTGCCACTTGCCACTGCTGCAACTTTAAAAAAAAATAATAAATAAATAAAAAAATTTTCGAACATTATTTTCTCTCATAAATTTAACCTTTTAGAATGGGAAATCAATTGTCTATGCGTATACATTTACTGATGCACCCTATGTTATAATAATTGCTAAATGTGATATAATCATCTAAACCTATTTACCATCGAAAAAAAAAGAGTAAGTGTAAAAAAAGATATTAAGGAAGTGAGACTAGATGGAATGCTGTCAAATGTCCCGAACCAAATTTTCTCTACAAATGATAAATTGATTTTGGCACTGTGATAAATGATAAACTTGGTCAGGAAAATAACATTCCCCCTTAGAGACTTAGGGTCGATGAGAAATGAGGCGTTTAATAATTAAAGATAGTTTTTATGACTAGTTGATCATAGATGTAAGAACCAGTCAATCGGTATAAGAAAATTAAACATTGATAATTGTCAATGTTCTGTCGAACTCCTCGCGTCTACTTAAGACTTGTGTGTGTGAACTCATCAAATGTGTACTTGAGATAAGTCATAACGTGGCTTGTTTACTCTGTACTGAATAATTGTTTTTGTACTGTAGGACATCATCGTATTGCTCGATTACCGTGTTCTACGTAGTTTCACATGAAGGATGAAGTGGTCACGTGGTATAAGACAGCATGACAAATGGCTCAATTACTTTGTACTGAAGCACTTAAAAAGTGCTATCATACAGAATGGTATGCTCGAATACTATGTACTGAATCATTGTGAACGTGCTATCATACAACATGGCTTGTACCACACTTCAGAAGCTAGAGGAGATAGAGCTAGTCGCACAAGCCAACCAAGAGGGGGGCGACTCATGCCTTAGTGTCCAAGATGGGAGAAAGAGAGCTGACCAAGTTATTGGGTCACTTTGTGTATGTATAAGTGGAAAAGTGGTTAAGTGTTGGACATACTACGTAGATGGCATTGATGTAAATAAACGTACTTTAGACATTTTTGAGAACTCGATCGAAGGTTCAGTTTAAGAAGCTTGAAGAGAAGTTTAACAATAACGTAAACAATTAGAAAGTCTTTGTAGGCTTCTCTGTCAAGAAAGTAGAAATATCTATCAGGGTCATCGTTCTGAGATTGTTCAGTGTTCAGTATTTTTTGATAGATATTTATTAACCATCAGCATCTACAATGTGCATTTATTTATTCATCACATACCAAATGTCAGTCAAGTGATTGTTTTACTTGTACAAGTGATTTATATTTTATTGTTTGTTTCTACTGGGTGACTCGTTCTATTGAAATGAGTTTGAAAGCATTCGAATAAAAGAAACTATATTATACACTGTTTTTTTTAAATAAAGGTATAGGAGCTGGGAAGAATATCCGAGCTCCAGTATGTCACGTAATATGCGTAGACGATATTAAAGTCAAATAGTTACAGTTTGGCTCTTTCCTATCGCGCTGCTGAAATGATCACTAGCTATAAGACAATACAACATGGCTCCTTCACCTTGTTGAGATTTAAACTGTTGGAGGACAATTCGAAACAGTCTTTCTCTGTGTACCGACTGAACAGGTGCAGGTGTGATTCCTACTGTAAAATATTCAAGAAATACTTCTAGAAGACAATGCAGATAAAATAATAATACTGTAATGACTCTGACTTGCGCACCATCATTCAGGCTAGTGCACAGGTGCGCACCTCTAGTGAACGGACTAGAACAGGATATTGACATTGAGAGAATAACGACTTCCGCTCAAGTTGAGAGTCAAGATGAAGAGACAGTGCTAAATAAAGTTGTTGATTTATGTAACTGTCATGTCATGTAAATAAACATCGATGTTCTCGTTGAGTTGCCTTCCTCTGAAGTTATTACAATACGTTCTGATAAGATAATATTTTTTGATTGTTCAGTAGGAATATTTGAAAGTTCACTTTTCTACTGGTCCTTCTGAACCCAAGGCTATTACCCCTCCCCTTTCGAACACCCCAATGCTTGTTCATATCTTTGTTAAAAAAAGTAACATCTGGAAATGCCAGGATGAAAGTGAAATGTCACAATGTCTTGACATTTGGAAAGTATTAGGACAAATACACTAGAGTACTATTTCTTTTATATGAGAGGCTCATTTCCAAGCATCTATATCATGTCCAGTGACATACTATTTAAAACAATAGTAAAACAACATATCAAAATAAAAGTGTTTAAGAATGATTTTTTTTTTTACTAAAACAAATAAAAACAACAACATAAACAACATATAAGGTCAGCTCAATATTGAGAAAATTGTCTACGACTAAAGTTTTTGGAAGCAGAAAAGGAGCCTTAAAGATTTTGTTAATTATCATAGAAAAGCCCTTATTGAACAGAAGGTGAATGGAAAACTTAAATTAACCGCCGACGGATAACAGCTTTGTCTGCACGAGATGCGGAAAACCATGACTTCACAACTGAGTCTTTACAGTCATATGAAACACTACACTTATCTTTCATCTTCGGACCAAAAAAAAATACCTCATGCTTTATAGCATCTATCTATATATTTCTCAAAGTCGACAAAGTTCAAAAGTTCAGCCGAGCAAGCAACAAGTAAAAAGGGATGATCCCATGGCGCAGCATGGTGTGAATGGAAATTGGTGTGAATCTGTGTAGTGAATGGAAGGGAGGTTAAAAAAGTGGAAGCCGGAAGAGATGAACAGGAAGAGAAATGAAATTATTATGTCTACTTAATTTGTCATAATATTAAAAGTATTTCCAGATTATATTGTGTCGTAAGGCTCTTGAAACTAGAACGACAATACACAGATAGAGTCTACTCTCAGGTTTCACTTAGAAGTACTGTAATTAATAGCACAAATAACGTTAAAATAATAATTTTACTGGCTTCCTGTTCATATCCTTCTAGCTTCTCCCTTTTAATCTCACTTCCATTTTCATTTTTTATCTATATATTTCCGGATATTTTTTTTTTTACTTTACTTTTACTTTACAAAAAATTTTAATAATTTCCGGAGAATTCCAGGACTTTTTCGTAGGCCTATATTTTGCAATTTCAGGAGATTTCTAGAAGCTCCTGGTAAATCAAGAGGCCGCGGGAAATCTGTTATATGTTATAAAATGGTTTAATTTAATAATTTATACACCTAAACATTAGCACGGGTCCAAAGAAAGTGCGGGACCTACTTCGGTCGCAAACGTTGCAGTGCCTAAGACCTTCCCTGCAAAATAGCAGCGTATGCTATGCCGCCGGTCGACTATTATTTAATATTTTAAAAAGCTAATTGTCTACATTCCAAATTTCGAGTCTTTTAAACTGAGTTCGGGAGAAGTCAAAGTCAAATTCTACAGACGAGTGTTTGCTCTTAATTCCTTTAAGTGGACAATTTAACAGAAAAACAAAAACAAAATTCTTTAAAAAAAAGGGGGGTGGGAGAGAGAGAGATGAATAGAAAAGGATCTCAACCTTCCTGGACACGTCAACAAGAGTTAGTGAACGCGTGTCAGACAGAGCCAGGCTCCGCCACTTTTAAGGGTTTGATTGATTGCGTAAGTCACTTCCTAGCCTTTGGAACACGTCCATAGTTCGGTCGTCCAGCATGTTATCACCAAGTCCAGGCTGGACAGTTTAGACTTCCGAAGAATGTCGGTCCGGCTTATCGCTCCGTCAGGCCACTACAAAGGGCAGATAATAAAGCTGATTATCTAACCGCGTCCGCTTCAATAGAGATAATTTACGAGACCAATACACTTTTAATCCTCTTTAACTTTG
>JADKLZ010000003.1:27030469-27046349 GCA_021533235.1 Biomphalaria straminea
GACTTCGCCATTTTCGAGAGACTTCGCCATTTTCGAGAGACTTCGCCGTTTTCGAGAGACTTCGTCACTTATGTATTTTGACACACCGTATATTGTGGATGATTATATTGTCAAGTATCGAACTATTTGGAGTATTTGAGTATCTTCTCATGACTTATGCATATAGACACACCGTATATTGTGGATTATTATATTGTCAAGTATCGAACTATTTGGAGTATGTGAGTACCTTCTCGTCATTTATTGTGGACTTCTTAAATGATTGGACTACCAGATCTATATATTTTCAAGTATCAAGCTAATTGTATTATGTGACATTGCAAGGCCATATCGTATATTGTGGAGTACTGATCTGAGTTACTATTGTGTCAAGTATTAAACTAATTAGATTATTGGAGTACCTAGTATCATTTTGTATCATTGTAACACGTATTTACGGCATAATCTACATCATTCTTATTATTGCTATTATTTTGCAATTTAAACAAACTTTTCTTTGTATTTATTTTTTATGTATGCCGTGCTTGCTGAGGTGCTTACACGGACGATGAACGGTGACCTGACATCTTAGAAGATTCTTCATTCTTGAAGAGACTGTTGTGTGGAAAGAGTTGTCATCTCTTCCCTGGCATCAAATGGAACACATATAAGTTGAGGTTTCTTTTCTTTTGTTGGTTGTATCGGGCAGCTCAGGTCGAATTGTGCATTACCTTGTCAGTAATGGAGATAAAGGGCGAGATTACACTTTTTTTTCGTCTATTGATCTTTTTATAATCTCATGTGAGATATAAGTAAACAGTGTTACTTTCAACTTAACCTCTGTAAGTTAATTTACATTTTAAAATTTAGTAATATTCTTTATTTGTTTACCATGGGGGACTTTAAACCGCGTTCCATAGATATACTAATAGAAGAGGCTAAGATGATAGGAATTGAGGGGAAGGAATTAATAGAATTTGTATTGAACCAACAAAAATTAGATTTAGAGAGGCAAAAATTAGATGTAGAGAGGCAAACTATAGAACTTGAAATAAAGGCAAGGAAAGCAGAGGAAAGGAAACAAATAAGGGAGGTGGAGGACAAAAAGTTAGAAAGAGAACTGGAAGTAAAACTGTCATTACAGGGAAGTGTGCCCTACATGGTAGACAGGGACTATTCTGACCTAAACTGTAATACTATGAAAGATAATGAAGTTATTGAAAATGTCTTAACTATTTATGACTTAAATGACCATATTGTTAATTGTAACAGTGAGATAGAAGGTAATGAAGAAACTGAAAATGCATTATTAATGTACAATAAAACAGATGATTGTCAGTATATTGCTAATGACATACCAAATAAGAGAGAGGAAAATGATATCTTGTTAACTACTATGGAACTTGATGATTGTCAGTTCAGTGACAATACCATCGTTCAAGTTCTGAGACCATTTCACAGACTAGACAAACCATTAAAGAGACTAAACCTAACAAAATGTGTTTATTATGTTGTTGGTGGGGGGAAATTGAAGCCAGACCCCAGAAGGCTACAAATATTTTTGTACATAAAACTCCCAAGAAAGAGAAAAAAGTTTTGATGTTATTTCCCCTCTCCAAGTTACTGAGAAGGGAAGTGTCCATGATGGTCACCTGAATCCCCGAGTGCGACTTGGCAATGAGGAAGATTCAGCTTTTTCTGTTTTTTTTCTGTATTTTAATTTTTTATTGTATCTAACTTAATATCCTTGTATAATGTATTAATCTAAACAGAAATAGCTTGCTGAGTGTGGTAGACGCATCCGTCATACTAGTAGCTCAGAACAAGGTGGTTCCCTGGAGAGGAGCATCACGTCATCTGTAGCGTCAGTGTCGAACACCTAGACAGATACCTCTGATGCTCGTGTGAATTCACAATCCAGTTTGACCAGACCATTGTCGACAAGTTGATGTACTGTCAAG
Organism: Biomphalaria straminea; assembly: GCA_021533235.1. Lineage (NCBI taxonomy): Eukaryota > Metazoa > Mollusca > Gastropoda > Planorbidae > Biomphalaria > Biomphalaria straminea. Next base: position 27,032,410 of record JADKLZ010000003.1, read on the forward strand.
ACTAACCTATCAACGTAGCATAGTTGTAGTTGTAACTGTTTGTATTTTTTTTTAGAAGCTCGACTTAATTTTTTTCTTCCTAGTATGTCATTGTTAAAACATATAAGTAATTTTTTTCTCCTCCTCCCTCTATTTTTCTTTATCATGTTATAGTTTCTACAAATCAAATGTAAAACCGGTAGGTCTATGTTAATCAGTCATTTTGCTACTCTTGCCACAATTTTGTTTCCCTATTCTTACTTTGATGTAAATATTTTTCTTCTTATTAACTGATTGCTCTAGCTAGGTAATTTTTTTATGTTATGGTAATATGAGCTAATTAACATACATGTTGATACACTTTTGTACATAGGTACAATAGGCACTACTAATTTCCTAGAGTATTATTTGTATATTTTAATACATTTATATATGTGCAGAGATATGTGTTTATATATATGTATATAAGTATGTGTATGCATGTATGTTTAATTATGTATATTTTGGAATGACTGTTATCTAATAACAGTCATTATCGTAAGAGGGGGGATGTCACGGTGAGGTATGGCGAGAATGATTGTTAGTGTGCTATTTTAGTATGATAGCTTGTTGTGAATGTAAATAGTCGTTTGCACGGGTTATGACTGTACGTTTTGGTCTTAGTTGAATGTGCTAGTGAATGTTTTAGTCAGTAAGGTTTTGCTCCCGGTCCAGGAAGGTTGGATATGTGCTTCCTGGACTGGTCTTTGTATTTATATTTTATTGTGTCTTAATAGTTTAATAGATAATATGTACTTTGGATTCATTCAAACTGGAGTTAAAGTGTTTTTATTGGTGTAACAAGTGTATGCGTAGCAAATGTCATTTAATAGTAATCTGAGCATTAAATAATTGTTATTAAAGGAGTAATCATCATACCCCTAGTAAGACAAGAGCCAAGAACAAGAGTCAAGAGATTAAACATATATAATTGAACCCTGACAATGTGTGTGTATATATATATATATATAAAGAATTTAAAAGATAGCATGACGATTTAACATTTTTAAAGTGACTTCATTTTTTTTCCTTAAGTCTACTTCATAGACATATATAGACTGGAAACAGGAAGTAATTTTATGTAACTTGAAAAAATGTATATCCATTGTATTCGGATTTCCGAAATCTGACAAGTTGCACGATCTTCAGTCTTAGAGATTAAACAAAACTACACTGCCTCCTTATTTACGCAGCATGGTGTGAAAGAAAAATGGTGTATCCAAATCCGCACTATTTTCATTCACAAAATAATATAGATAGCATAAATAAATATAGACTGGAAAAGGGAAGTAATTGATTCAGTCCTTAACTTTGAATTAGTGAAATTAGGGATTTTTTCAGCAGAATGTCCAAATAAGCTAAAATTAAAAAACAGTTTCAGAACAAAAAATGAACATTATGATTAATTGACATTAGTCACGCTAAAAAAAAAAACTAATGAAAATATTGTAATATTTATATAGATTATGGCTGAAATAGATATGAATACTTAACTTTTATACTGCTCATGCTGTATAGTAAAGCGCACTAATTTGCAAATCACAAATTTTCCCTTCATAAAACTCTCTTATTGGCCAGTCTATATTTATTTATGTCTATGGTCTACTTATTTTTAATTTACTTTACGTCGTTTCCGCTTCTCTTAGACGCGGACTAAATTTACAAAAATCCTAGATTCTTTTTTTTTTTTTGAGAGAGAGAGATAGAGAGAGTGTGAGAGAGAGAGAGAGAGAGAGAGAGAGAGAGAGAGAGAGAGAGAGAGCGCAAGGAATGGTACTTTGTAAATGTAAAAAACAAATCTTAATAGCATTGATAAAATAAATCTAAGTCTATCTTCATTTCACTATATTCAAAAGGTTCGAATAAACGATTGCAATTTATGAAATGCATTTCAGTTTTCTTTTTATATAGATAACAAAATACCAAGATAAATATGAAAATAGAAACGGGAATGTTGAATTCCAATGGAGCTTTTGGAAACTTCAAAACTGTATTCTCTAGACCTGAAACTGATGATATAAACAAATGTATGCAAATGTATAGGCCTAATAAATGATTTCTAAGAAAATAGAAAAACCAACGAAAAACGGAGAGGGTGTCACGATTGAATTATAATATACATTGAATGATGAAGCCGGAGTAAAGTCATAGAGTGTGGATGTTTCTTGTTTGCCGGGGTGTTCTAGAATTAACGGTCCAAAAATATGAAAGTGTGTATGTGTCAGAAGTGCATCATGAAGTCAAAAGTCTGTGTCGGAGAAATTACGATGCGCTGGTTAAAATAATGGGACGGGGGTCCTCATAGTGAAAAAGAGAGAGCGCCAGAGAAGGAAAGAGAAGGGAAGAGAGAGAGCCAGAGAAGGAAAGAGAAGGGAAGAGAAGCGAAGAGAAGGGAAGAGATAGTTGGGCGTGAAATTTCATTGTAACTGATAAACTCAAGGGTAAAAAAAAAATAGATGGATCATTCAAATGTGGCGAGTTTATTAAAATAAAAAAAGACAGTGTTTAGTCCATAATAAACAATATAAAGCTTGGGAAAAAAATCAATGGAGTAGCTGGTAGTAAATATATACGAGTCAATCAAAAAGTCGAGAACCATTACCCGACTATCAGGTACTATCAGGTTAACATTTTCTATAAACACATTCAAGGGACAAGCAAAATAAAAAATAAAAACCTCTTAAAAAAAAACAAAGCTTATCTAAAAAAAAAAAAGGGTCCACACTAGCAATTATATCTTTGAATATTTAGAAGATATTTCCCGTATTCAATATCATTCAAAATAATAAAATTATAATAATTGATTGAGTAATTGGTCAATTAAAAAAAAAGATTTACAATTTCAACTTAATACGAGAAGAGGTATCGGAAATTGAGTTAATTATCAAAGGGGGACGAAACCCTACATATTTAGCGTATCTGTGAATACTGAAGGATTATTTTCGCTTGTTGCTATTAAATAAAATCATTAATTACTATTAGTTAATTGACTAATTGGTTGATTTAAAAAAAATGAAGGTTTTTTTTCTATACCAATAAATAATAGTTAAAAGTTTCAACTTGATCCTAGAATTGGTGTTTGAAAAAAAAACGTATACAAACTTTTTTCCAGACAGACAGAAAGACAGACAGAAACAGAATTTAAACAGACTTACGCATACAAAGAGCTAAACAAACAACCTAAATTTTTAGCAGCTCTGCTGTTTTTTTATTTGATCTAATTATTCTATCCTAATATTTTTCTTGACATTTTCTAAACAAAGTTTATTTAATTTCACGAGTAAACTTTGAATAAATTATCGAACCAAGCGTGTCGTCTGGACTGCCGACGTCCGGTGACGTGTTCAAAGTATCCCACGTCGTCGTTCCCAGAATTCACTCCTTGTTATGATAGTGAGGCTGGAAGTGCTCAGAACGAGGGCGCCATCATGTCGTTACAGGAGCGCTTGCATCGGTAGATGAGAAACAAGAGGCTGATCAATAGGGTAAGACAAACAGCAATAGGGTTGATAAGTGTTTATTGACATTGGTCCAACCGGTTAATCCTTTTCTTTTCCCTCTTTGTTTACATAATCGAACAGGTTCCACCTTTATTTATTGATATAAAATAAACGAGACGATCCTGCATGTATTATCCGATGTTAGACTTATTTGCCGTTAAACCGGTTAATCCATTATATAGAATTATGTATTGTTTATATTTCTCCTCAAAACGTTTTATAACATTTGTTTCACTGAAGATCTATTGCCGAAGAAAACTTTAAGAATTAAGGCATCTAAACTTTTAGGATGATCATGACGCTCCATGAGAAACGGTGGCTGAGTGGTAGGCTCTTGGATTCCAAACCTGGGGTCCTGGGTTCGAATCTTGGTGAAGACTGGCATTTTTAATTTCTGGATTCTAAGAGCACCCCTGAGTCCAGCAAACTGTAATAGCTACCTGGCTTTAGTTGAGGAAAGTAGAGGCTACGTTGAATATTATTTTTTTTCTAATTAATATTTTTTTCTGAGGTTAGTCACAGAGTTTACTTAATACAAAAGCTCTAACTACCCGAATCACCCTGGCTTGTAAAATTCAGATGTAATCTCAAGAAATGTAAGTTATTTTACCATAGCCTACATCTCTTATAGAAAGGGTTTGTCTCGGGACATTTTGATCACAATACGAAATACATGCGACACTACCATTTGTATGGGGATAAAATGAATTCATACCAGTAACAACGTAAATAAATTGTGCTGGACAAAAAAATAACTATGCTACGTTACGAAAAATTCCATCGTTCTTTTGCATGAAAGACAGACTCTAGAATCGCATTGGCGAAATCGTACAGCGGCCAATTTTATTTAGTCTTGTTGAAGACGCTTAGAGAAAACAGTTTTAAAGGTTCCATTTAGATGTAGAAACAAAAAAGCAGGTTTTGAAACATTAGAAATAATGTCATTTAGAGATTTTGTTGTCCTTGTGATAACTTTATCTCCCTCTAAAAAAACAACATAAAACACTCAATAAAATGAACATAAAAAAATAATAAATAAAAAAGACAATTCACCATTATACCGGTTATGTTGCTCTTAAAAAGTAATAAATGTCTCTGAGTGACTAAACACTTGGAAAATACCCCATGAGCTGAAACTTAGTAACTACTCCCTGGACGAATATCAATAGTTGTGCTATGTCCTGTTACAGTCCTGTACATAAATACTTACGTCCTGTGCCAGTAAGCACGACAAAAACTCCTTGCTTGGTGCATCAAATGATCTGCTATCTTTTCAAAGATCCGAACTACAGTTCTTCATTTTTACAAAGCTTATATCAACTTTGTCTGTTTGTCTGTCAGGTAAACAGTTTGTGCACATTACTTCTCTCACATCTCGGGGTCAAGCTGAAACAGTACTTAACTGAAATGTGGTATTAGGTAAATTAGTCCCCTTTAGAGGTATTCGACTGAGGCTTAGTGAATATAAACTTGAAATAGAAACAATAGATACATTTATAAATTTCCATGTTCATAGACTTTTCGCTAGCAGAGTGGTTACCGTGTTGGTCTGATAAGCCTTTAGCTCACGAGTTCAAATTCAGGTCACTCACTTATTAAAATAATAAATACATTTAAAAAGTGATCACCCAGATACCCCGTTCTTTCTCTCCCTCCCCTTTCCAGACACGTGATATGTTGAGAAGCTAAAAGCATGAAATTACGGTAAACAAAAACAATTGTTAAAAATATTTCTAATCGTACAGCTTTATTATTGTTAGTTTAGAGTCTAGATCAATTACACATTTAATTACATGACTGATTCAAACTAATTGATATACTTAACATGAACTTTGTTTTCTAAAAAAAATTGTTTTAGTATTTTGCTTGTTTGGTTCAGGACAAGTAACTATGACTGCGTCTGACAAACATTCTTAAATAAATAAACCATCCGAAAAGGGCATCCTCATTTTGACAATCTTGTGGCACAGCATCAAACTAATTTTTGTTGCAGCTTCTTGTAATGATGATTCTTTGGTGGAACCTTTTGATACTTCTTCAATTCATTAAAAACTCCTTGCTTTTTTTATGTGTCTTTCTTCATATGTGGGACTGCATCCATAATAAAGATGCTTCGTACTCTTCCAAATCCGCAATCCATTTAGAGCTAGCACAGGTGAGTTTAAAAAAACAACATTTATTTTCTTTTTTTTTTAAACATTCATTGAGAACAAAAAACGCAAATGGAATCTACTGCTGAATTGCCAGGTACACTAAATTTCGTTTGCTTGAAACTTTTTAGAATTATAACGAATTTTTTCTTTAGCCGCGTCATCATCAGAATCGGCCAAATAAAATAGTACTCCTATATTAACAGTAGACAGAAGATTAAAAAGTTATATAAATATTTCGATTTCTGAAATCTCCGCGGGCCACATTAAACGGTCTGGCGAGCCTCATGCAGCCTGCGGGAAGTAATTTACCCATCCCTGTACTCGACTTGATATTTATTCTAATGATAATTCCAATTAATCTTGACTTAAAAGATGGTCTTGAATATTAATTTATGAAACGCTTTAATATATAGGCCATGCGAAAATACCCGAAGACTTAAAGTCTGTTCAAGATTAATATTTTCTAGTCCTATATCACTTATGTGTTTATCCTTTGAAAAATTATAACGGCCGAACTCGAGTTTTCCCAGCGTGGCCAAATAGATAATAATTCCCAAAGACATTCATCAACTGAACATTTCTATGGAAATCAGAGCCATTTTCAAGGTCCGTGTCAAAGTTTGATTTTTTTTTAAATTTGTTTCCACGAATGGGCAACTTGGAAAAAAAAATAGTATTGTACAAACAGATTACTCTTATAGCCTGGATGGTGACAGGTTTGTTTTTTACATTGAAATAATATATGATTAAAACTATCTTATATAACTTTGACATATATGATTTTAATCTAGAATATGTTCTACATCTTGACAAAACGACATCTGTGTGATATTTCTAATCTGGATTCCAGATTTTTTTTCCATTAATTGCGTAAGATTAGATCTAGGTTTTTATTTTCTCGGAAATTTAAATAAAGCTAATTATTTTAAGTTTTCTGCGACGCTGATCTTTAGATTTGTAGAATAAAGGTTAAAGTTCACTAAGTGGACGCTTAAGAAGATAAATGCCATAGGATCATTAGAATGTAGCTTTACTGAATTAAAAAAAAAACAACGAAAGAAGTTAATGGGAGGTAATCAATATTAAGTTTCTGTAGCTTCAAAATTATTTCCGCTGAAATGTTATTGTATAAAAATCTTTACATTTTATATGAAGTAATAAAAAAAACAACAAGTGAATGCTACTAGGATTTAAATGTTTTGTAAATGATATGTGTGGAATTGTTATGCTAAACTAAGAGTATTATTTCAGGTTTTGATCTGGTAACAAAGGGAAAGGTAGGCTCTTTCTTTTGTCTAATAGTGTCTCCGATTTACAGGAATGCATCATGATTATTCCCTGTCGTACTTTTTGTATCTATAGTCAATAAGACACATTGCTATAGCTTTGGTATAAACGACTCTGATAGCCCTTACCATTGTAGTAGTTGATGACTGTCTGACTTACACAAATTAATCTGGGGATGTCAGGGTTTATTTCTAGTACGGGTGTACTTAACTAACAAGACCTACACATGTAACAAGTAAAAAAAAGACTTAAGTTCACACAGTTATACAAATACAGATGCTGCTAAATATTGATTGGGACACAGTCGAATCACTGTCTGTAATATCACGTTATCCATCCATAGAATATGCATCCTCTATTTGGAACCCCTCAACTCAAGAAAACATTAAGAAACTGGAACAGACACATAGAGCAGTGAGATTCATAATTATCAATATTCACATTTGACTAGAGTAACACCTTTAGTAAAATCACTAAATTTAGAAAGCCTTCAGGACAGAAGACTCAAAAGTAAAGTAGCAATTATACATAAAACACTTAACCATAATCTTCAAATTCAAAAACAAAATTTAATAAAATACTCAGAAAGACTCAAAGAAAAGGGCACATTCTTTGTCCCATATGCTAGGACAAATTTGTACAAAAGCTCCTTCTACCCTAGCGCTATTAGGGCATGGAATGGATTGCCTGAGCTAGCCAGGAAAACCAGTGACTTGGCAGAATTTAATTCATTGGTTAATATGCATGACGCGTAGGACGTAATCATCTTCTTTTTTTGAAGTAACGTCTATATTTTATAAGATAAGAAGTTATCCCTCTAAATTCATATCACCAACTGACTATTTACATAAACAATCTCTAATCCAACTAAGTCGTGACGTCACCTACGGTGCGTCTCTTCACAAACTAATAATACTAACTGTCTCACGAGACATAGAAATAGAGATGATGCTGTATCAATGTTTCAGATCTCTCTGCATCATTCCCAACAGTTGAAGACAATCTGTAACCAACTAACATTCACCCAAACTCATCCGATGGAGCTCCACATTCACTCAATAAGTCCATCTGAAAGTCGAAGATAACTAATCAGCTACCGAGGTAATTGAATTCCATGAAGAACAGCAGGACACCAGGGCTGCATCGACTTATAGCTCCGACCTTCTAACATCCGCGCTTGATAATTAATTCTCTAATGAATCGTGAAGTCAGGGCTTATGAAGAAATCGACTAAGAAAAAGTTTGTTCACATCAGCTTCAATAGGCAACAAAAGTTGGCAACATATCAAGATAGAAACATGAAGTAACTGAATAGAAATGATGTAGGTCTCGTAAACGTATACCTTTTTATGAAGCACATAATACATCATTTAGGTTACAATAGATGTAATTTCACTTTATGTTTTAGAAGAGTTGTTTATATCTTGTTGCTTTAGCTTTATCATTTGCATTGTTAACTATAGTAGGAGGAGCACGTGTGAGACAAAACAGAATATTAGAGTGACACACTGTTTGAGATATTGATTAAAGGTACAGTCTTAGCTTGGTCTCGTTTCTACGACTTATATTCAACGTGAAACAAAACTGTTATTTCCAGTTAATTATTGAATTCTTTATCATCCCATCATTCCAGAGACACTACATCCCAGCAGGGCCGGTCCTAGCGATGGCGGGGCCCTATGCGATACGGGTTGCGCGGGGCCTAGTCTGGGTAGGGATAAAAATAATAAGTGAAAATAAAGGTTTTTATAAGAAAATAAATTCTTTTTTGCATTTTATTCATTCTTAGCTAAGTATAAAATGACGATCAAATTAACTTTACTTTACGAGTCTTGCGTGAAGTCATACAACATACCATCAAAATTCTGTTTACTACGTAGATTAAGCTCAATAACAAGAATGTCCAACTTGTTCAATCTCTCTTCGTGAATTGTTGATCTCAAGTAATTCTTGATTAGCTTAAGGCGCGAAAATATTTATTCACCAGATGCCATTATTACGGGTATTGTTAAAAAACATTCTGAGTACAACAAAGTAGTTTGAGAAAGCAGTGTACTTTTCATGGACAGCTAAGCTGAAATTACTACCGGGGTTTTGGTGGTATTTGGTAGAATATGCCTTAAAGATTCCATTTCAACTGCTAATTCTCGCGAACATATATCTGACGGCTGGTCTGTTGATGACGATAATCCTTGCTCGAGGCCCCTTGCAAACTTTCTATTGTCCTCAAGCTGAAGGCTCTCGAAGCTGACAAGAAACCCAAATAAATTGTTGTTTGATTTCAGCTGTTCAAATCTCGGCTGCATGGATTGAATTGCAGAGGTCAAAAATGTGTTGAAGCAATTTATCCTGTAGTCATCTTCAGGTGTGAAGTTTTCAACAGTTTTATCATACTGCCCTTTCCTTTAACGTTTGACTGGAAAGATTGCAACAACATGACTCTGTATTTTGCTTAATATTTAATTTTTAATTTAAACAAACACTCATTTTGGGACCCCCCTTAATTGGGGGCCAGGGGGGGATTTTCAAATTCTCCCTACTCCCCCCACCATAGTAGATACGCCACTGTTATAAGGTATGACGCTATGTTATACGTGGAAGGTTTATTAGTTTGTTATTTTTAGAATTCTACTCAGCCAACGCTGCTGAGGCACATTTAGTCTCTTTTCAACCTGTCTTGCAAGCGGTCGTTAAGATGTTAACTCTATCTCTCCGTAATTATTTTCAGTGATCCGACGGAATTATTTATTGGCTCATTCCTAGTTCACTTCCCTGCTATGATTCTAATTCTGGAGCTTTATTATCAGAAAATATTTTATTTGGCATAGAATTAAATGGAAATCCATTCTCTTTTTATACAACACAAATTAATGTTTATAAAACTAAAAAAAAAATGTAATGTGGTCAAATCAACGATGGTATCGTCAATTAGGAGAGTTAGAGTTAATTGTATTGAAGAGGTGGAGCTTGGTCTCCAGGTTGATTGGTTTGGTCATATGAGAAGTTTTTGGAAGACGACTCCTGCGTTCTTTATCCGACATACACCATCGTGATGTGCATCTCTAGCGCTTATGATAACGCGACCTTAAATAGGGGAATTTTTTTTATTGGTTCAGTGTGGGTGCTTTGTTGGCTGAGTGGTAAACCGAATTGATTTCGAAATGAAAGGTTCCGGGTTCGGATTTCAGTGAAGACTGAGATTTTTAATTTCGGGTTCTTAAGAACGCCTCTGAGTCCACCCAACTTTAATGAGTACCTGTGTTTAGTTGGTCGTTGTGCTGGCTACATGATACACTGCCCGTTAACCATTTGCCACAACAACAGATGACCTTTAAATCGTCTGTCCCATAGATCGCAAGGTCTGAAAAAAAAGGGGGGAGGGTACTTTAATTTTTACTTTTTTTTTATTGGTTCAAGCTTCATATGCCCAATGTTGACTGGGGTTCAAGCTTCATATGCCCAATGTTGACTGGGGTTCAAGCTTCGTATGCCCAATGTTGACTGGGGTTCAAGCTTCATATGCCCAATGTTGACTGGGGTTCAAGCTTCATATGCCCAATGTTGACTGGGTTACTTATTGTATCTTATCAGTATAACATTTGTTTCATTAAGGATAATCCAGAAGCGGATTATGAGCGCGTCTCTAGTATGCATTGAATAGTATACCCAAGTAATACTACATCGTCTGCAAGGAATTAGAGTGTTACAAATAAATTCTGTTCTTCTCCGTGACAATCGACACGTTGTCATCACGTGACTGTTACAGATAGAAACATTTTTTTTTTCTTTTTCTTTCTTGTCATCCAAATATAATCGAAAAATTAAATTAGCTAATCATTTGCTATCTACAATGACAGAGATATGTAATCTACGTCATTCAATAAGATTTTATAACATATTTTCCCCGTTAAATGTAATGAAATAGAGACTCTGAATTAATGGATTTATCTGAAATACGAATAAGCAGGGCTTTGGCCCTGTTTTGTTGAATTGAATGTGAAGTAATTAGCTTTTATCTAGACTATTTAAGGTGCTAGTTGACACGAAGGACTACGTGTCTCAATGTGCTCTTGACTTTCCAAAGCTTCCATTATACCAGCCCCAAGTAGAACAGCGTAACAAGACACAAGATTATTAACAATTCAAACACAGAAATCGAATGATTTACAAAGAATGCTTTCAATACGTTGTTAATAATTCAATCGTAATTGGATTAGGTAGAGACAGCATAAGGTAATGAATGGAGTCTGGTATAATAGCGATGTAATTTGTAAACCCAAATTCAATTTTCTTTCTTAACCACTTCTTGAAGTCTTGTAGAAAGCACCATTTCTATTTTTAAAAAAAGCTATAAATGTGTTGTATCGCCTTAATGGCAAATGTTTCTGATGAATAGATGTATGATGTATGATGTACACAGTTTTATCAACGCAAAGATGTCATTTATAGTTAAACAGCCTGCAACTGGAATGGCTGAATATTTCATACGGAATCGTCTCCCTTGGGGCGCACTTACTATTGAAGGTTTTTGCATTAAAAAAAAAGATCTTTTAATATTTATTCAAATCAAGAGATGAAGAACGGAATGGCGTCTACAGATTGTAGGGAAATGCACAAAGATCTTATTTAGATAATAGAAACATAGATCTAGGAACCGCGATGCTAACATTGGGTTTTAATAACAATTACCCAGTTATCTTCTCTTGCCCCAGGATAAATTGACTTTGGCATAATGAAAGTTGAAGAGGCATGAGAGAGAAATCCGTTAATTTAAATCTATTGAAATCTATTTGTGCTACTTTAATATCTAATAAAGAAAACTATCTAATAAACATTTGAATATTAGAAATCAATGGTTTCCAACAAAATAAAACAAGTTTTGCGAAAATGGGTTTACTTGTTAAGCCGATACATTATTATTATAGCTTTTTTATATAGCGCTAATTTCATGTTTATAGCATGCTCAGAGCGCTTTGGTCCAATCTTATTTGTGGACCAGTTGGGGGGGGGGTATCTAGGAGTTGGTTTTCCGTGCTGCCTTTGGTCGCTCAGTAAACACAACTCTGCCCGAGTCGGGTGTCGAACCTCGAGCCCCCTTCTAGGTAGTCAAGCCAAGCCAAGGTCAACCATGCTTCCCACTTTTAATTCAAATATAAAATACTATGAAACACAAGTTTACACGACTTGTAGATAGTTTTCACAATAGAGATACTTTAGATATTAAAATGAAAGAATCATGCGATGACTAATACATAAAATACATCAGAATGTCTAAATTCGCAGATAAAAAGAAAAAAAAATATGTAAAAATGCTTTTAAAAAACAATAATTTGAAGTTAATTTTTTTAAACAAAGAAATGAATGGACAAAATTACATATATTCATGTGTCGAAGTAAAAAAAACAACTATCTTTGCAAAGTGTAGTTCTTAAAATTAGGGTTAGATTTAAATTCTTACGGTCTTGTCTCTCGTAAACATGGCTATATGACCTAGATTCATGAAATAGTAAATTTTCATAGAGTTGGGCAACTTTTTTGAGGTTCTTAAGTTTGTTTTAGTCTACTTTACATACGCTACTGTTCTAATTAGTATTCAAGGAAAGTTATGCCAAGTTTTATTAACATTGGTCAAACAATTTTGATTTCTATGCGGGACATACAAACATACAAACATACGCCATACTTTCTGCTTTATAGTAAAAGACTAGTAGTCACTATAGGTACAAGACTAAATATAAAGTACATACACATATTCTTTTAATGAACTGGAAATATTTTTTTGTCATGATTAGAGACAAACATTAAGCGAACACTATCCCACACACACAAGATCAAATTAATTTCTGACAGAAGGTTAATCTTTTCAATGCGTTAAGAAAGAATTAAAAAAAAAAAAACTAATATATTTGTTCCAGAAGGAAAGATTACTTCTGCTTTAATAATGTGTGCATTCTGAACTGTATTCAACAGCCCAGGCTTAAGCATTAGAGAATGATCCAGACTTCTGATGGATTGATTTCCGGTGCCGGTCCTTACAATTTTGTGAATTTCTGACAGGAAGACAGAATTAAAGAAAAAAAATCGAGATTTTTTTTCCGATTAAATTAATTTTCTTCATTTCAATTTCTCCAAGTCTTTGCTTTTTTTACTGCTGATAATTATTTGTATGGCTTCCAGATATGCAGATATTGTTGAGCTCTTTTAATTCGAATGGTTTTGACACAAGTGTGTACATTTTGTTTAATGCACCTCAATTATAACGATATAAGGAATTCTTCTATTAATTAAAATCATTATTTAACATGCATGACTAGACTGACGCATAGGACGTAATCATCTTCTTTTTTTGAAGCAACGTCTATATTTTAAAAGATAAGATATAGTAAGCATAGAAAGCAGTATCTCACCAACAGATACATTACAATATTGGATCACATTTACTTTTGCGAGGTGCCTCCTTGCGATTAAACCTATATATTTTTCCGATATCGCAATTTGTTCATCTAAGGGAAACAATTTGAGTGTTTGATGTTCTAATTAGCTCGATGGCTCAACACATAAAACTACATTTCCAGATTTCATCACTTTTTTTAAACATTAAATGATCAATGAACATTTGACTTGATGCAATCAAAAGGGAACTTGATGAGCAGGTGTTTAAAAAAAATTGGCATTAAAAGTGCAGAGTTGTGTTGAATGTCAGGAGAAAAAAAAATAGATTTAAAATTCAGCTATTATAGAATTGTGGATTCAAAAATAATTTCAATTAGTTCATTGTTTTAGATGTTGATGTTTAGTCATCACTGCTGACTGAGAAGTCAGATTATGTCACTCTGTACTGGGCAAGATTTTGACTTAAACATATTTTTGAATTAATCAACCATTGTTACATCATGGAGACATCATTTAGTTTTTCAAATGTCAAATGTGTGTGGAGACAGCATTAGGTTTATCAAATGTGTGCAGACATCATTAGATCTAT
>JADKLZ010000003.1:27090411-27100576 GCA_021533235.1 Biomphalaria straminea
CTACTAGCAGGTTACCGAAATGGCCCATTACACATGACTCCCTTGCCGGAGTGTTAGAACTACTAGCAGGTTACCGAAATGGCCCATTACACATGACTCCCTTGTCGGAGTGTTAGAACTACTAGCAGGTTACCGAAATGGCCCATTACACATGACTCCCTTGCCGGAGTGTTAGAACTACTAGCAGGTTACCGAAATGGCCCATTACACATGACTCCCTTGCCGGAGAGTTAGAACTACTAGCAGGTTTCCAAAATGGCCCATTACACATGACTCCCTTGCCGGAGAGTTAGAACTACTAGCAGGTTTCCAAAATGGCCCATTACACATGACTCTCTTGCCGGAGAGTTAGAACTACTAGCAGGTTTCCATAATGGCCCATTACACATGACTCCCTTGCCGGTGTGTTAGAGCTACTAGCAGGTTTCCAAAACGGCCCATTACACATGACTCCCTTGCTGGTGTGTTAGATCTACTAGCAGGTTATCGAAATGGCCCATTACACATGACTCTCTTGCCGGAGAGTTATAGCTGCTAGCAAGTTTCCAGCTTGGCACTCAGAAAGCGGGAAAGATAAATGAGCAATTCAAACATTTTGTTTCTCCCACCTCCGTTCTCGGATCAAGTTGAAACCATAGACATAAATAAATATAGACTGGTCGTAGGATGCTATTTTCATTTGGGAAGAGTCACATATGTTTTACGTCCACATCGTAGACATAAATAAGTATAGACTGGCCAATAAGATATTTTTATGAAGGGAACATTTGTGATTTGCAAATTAGTGTACTATACTATACAGCATGAGCAGTATAAAAGTTAAGTATTCATATCTATTTCAGCCATAACCAATATAAGTATTGCAATATTTTCACTATTGTGTTTTTTTTATCTCTTAGAGTGACTGTAATGTCAAATAATCATAATGTTTATTTTTTTTTTCTGAAACTGTTTTTTTTTAATTTTAGCTTATTTGGACATTCTGCTGAAAAAATCCCTTGTTTCACTAATTCAAAGTTAAGGACTGAATCCTTTACTTCTTTTTTCCAGTGTATATTTATTTATGCTATCTCATAGATATATATAGACTGGAAAAAGGAAGTAACTTTATGTAACTTGAAAAAATGTATATCCATTGTATTCGGATTTCCGAAATATGACAAGTTGCACGATCTTCAGTCTTAGAGATTAAACAAAACTACACTGCCTCCTCATTTACGCAGCATGGTGTGAAAGGAAAATGGTGTATCCAAATCCGCACTATTTTCATTCACAAAATAACATAGCATAAATAAATATAGACTGGAAAAAAAGGAAGTAATGGATTCAGTCCTTAACTTTGAATTAGTGAAATTAGGGATTTTTTCAGCAGAATGTATAAATAAGCTAAAATTAAAAATCAGTTTCAGAACAAAAAAATGAGCATTATGATTAATTCATATTACAGTCACGCTAAGAGATTAAAAAAACAACACATTAGTGGAAATATTGTAATACTTATATAGGTTATGGCTGAAATAGATATGAATACTTAACTTTTATACTGCTCATGCTGTATAGTAAAGCGCACTAATTTGCAAATCACAAATTTTCCCTTCATAAAACTCTCTTATTGTCCAGTCTATATTTATTTATGTTTATGTGCTATCTATGCCATTTTGTGAATGAAAATAGTGCGGATTTGGATACACCATTTTTCTTTCACACCATGCTGCGTAAATAAGGAGGAAGTGCAGTTTTGTTTAATCTTTAAGACTAAAGATCGTGCAAATTGTCAGATTTCGGAAATCCGAATACAATGGATATACATTTTTTCAAGGTACATAAAGTTACTTCCTTTTTCCAGTCTATATATGTCTATGGTCCACATCTACGTTAGAAAAAAATGGTGCAATTGAGCTATAAATTCTAGTACGTAAATTTCAGTCTATATATAACTATGATCTTTAGTTTTGAAAAGTACAAAACTTCATTATTCCCAATATTTTGCCTTAGTAGGCTACGCATGCACCTATGCGCACCATATCAACAATTTCATAATGAAAGACATAGGAAAATATATATAGGCTTGTGATGTGGATCTTTTTATTGTTGACATGGCTTCTTTATGTATGGCGGTCGTCTTATGGATTCAAATATTTAGAATTAGTTTTTAGTCAAAATGTAAAAGAAAATGAGCAGAGCGTGCTCTAACGATCGTAGAACGATAGACTAATGTGGCCAAGGGATAAATCCTAAAGTTTGAAAAATCATTTTGCATCAATAAATTGAATATTTTTACACACAGTAAGTCAGTCAGTCTATGTGAATGTGCATGTGTGTTGTATGTGAATGTTGTTCGAATTTTTCATTAACATTGTTTTTGTATAGTAGTTATGCTGAGGCTGTCAATTGTAATCAAACTGAATTACCATTAGATTGGATCAATAAAATTATCTTATCTTATCTTATCGTCTATCCTATGCGATCTCTAAGCGCTAACTAATGCAGACTTAATTAAATTCTATATGTATCAATTATCTGTCTTAGATCTACACTAGTTCTAGATCTAGATATTGTTATATAAAAATATATAGATTATATCTAGATCTAGTAAGTAGTATGTTGTATAGTTAGTATAGTTTAGATCGCCTAAAAAAGTTGTTGATCAAATCTTAACAACAAAACAATATGTTTGATGTCTTCAGTCTAGACTCTAGACCTAGACTAAGAAGCTAGTTAATAGTTTGGAAGATAGTCATTATGCCCGCATGACACAGATTTAGCAGGAAAGATTACAAATATAATAATACAGAAAGGGTTCTATTAATTACATACGTTATGACTATAAAAACAAAAACAAATATAAATACTTTTACTTTTATACTGCTCATAACTGCTGTATAACTAAATCTATGTTTGCCCAAATGTTTCCAATATAATTTGTTCTTCATCGGCCAGTCTCTCTCTCTATATATATATATGTCTATGGTTGAAACTTTGAAAAATTATTTATTGTATGTAACAAAATATGAATCAATTAAAAAGTTATTTTTTCAATTAATTATTACCAATAACCTCTACATATTGAGAGTAGGGTAGCTGTAAGTGCAGTGTTATTTTCCCTTAGAAAGAATATTTTTGAAAGGATATCTTTTTTTTTTTAATGTAATTGAAATTGTTTCATTTTTTATTATGAGTTGAAAATTAGACTTTCTGAGTTTAACACAAAAAAAAAATCGATACAAAACTCACGAATACAATTTACAACTCAACATCTTGGTTTTTTTTATAATCCCCTGTCTTCCTCTTTAGCGTTATCTCGATGGTAAATTCTAACCTGAATGTATCAGTCACAACTAGACTAGAATTTCAAATCTGCTGGATCTGATATATAAAACTGATCGCCTACATCTGAGATAGAGTTTACAAAGTTGTAACAGGAGATTAGCAGGAGAGTGACATCGCCCTAGGTATAAATATGTCAGGACATGAATTCACTTTATAAATCTACCTAGTTGTATAAATAAAATATAATCACGGACAAACACACACACACAATAAGAAATATAGTATAGAGTATAGACTTTAATGTTAAAGGACATGTGTTCAAATATCAGATCGCAGTGAACACTACAGTACGCGGAAGTCGTAGACAAGATATTACATAGATTGGAGTCTATAAAAGTCTATAAATAGATATTATATACTACGTTAAGGCATGCTGGAGTGTTGTACTTTATATGCAATATATACTTCTCAACGTATGCGGTATATTTAACGTTTCTCATCCTCTTTCTTCCAGATGCCACATTCAATTCTATTTCATAAACAATCTTCGTACCTAGTTAGAAAGAAATGAAATATAGTTCACCCTTTTTCACAATTCGTACTATTTTGTTAAAAGAACATGCGAAACACGTATTGTCTTGTTTTAAAAATGGTTTATAGGGGACTGCATAGCCACGGGAAACACTGTATTCCTCACTAATCTTCGGATTCGAAAACAAGCCTATTATTATTAATATTATTGTCACATATGCCATTATAGATTTATTTGTATTTAAAAGCTTGTGTGTAAACAGAATTAGAAATCCCTAACTGAGCCTCAGGATTTACCCAAAAAGTCTAGTCCCTTGACAGAGCCTCAAGTTTAACTCAATGACGTCACTATGATGTTGCAAATCTATTGGTTGATTTAAAAATAAATAAAGACATTTTTTGGGAGAGTTGGCGGGCTGGAATAAGATTCCTAGATCGTCTGTGTTTATAATTGTATTTAATTCAAGATAGTCCCCGGCAGTACAAGTCTACTCTTCTATTCGGACAGCAACTTCTTATTACACTTCAAGATAAAGTTGGCGAAGTCTTCATTTGTCATTCATCATCAATATTCAAGAATTGATAGAAGAGAGATATTGTTACAATTATCTATATATATAATTCTCAAAGTCGACAAGTTCAAAAGTTCAAACACACAAGCAAGCAAGCAACAAGTAAATAGGGAAGATCCCAAGGCGCTGCATGGTGTGAATGGAAAATGGTGTATCCAAATCTGCACTATTTTCATTTACAAAATAGCATAGACATAAATAAATATAGACTGAAAAAAAGGAAGTAACTTCATGTAACGTGAAAACATGTATATATATCTTCTATTGAATTCGGATTTCCAAATTACGAAAAATTTAAAAATTGCATGATCTTCAGTCCTAGAGATTAAACACAATTTATAGACATAACATAAAGTACACACAATTGCAATGCACAAAACTTTAATCCATAAAACTCTCTTATTGGACAGTCTATATTTATTTATATCTATGAAATTTTGCAAAATAGCATAATTCTCTTCCGGATATTGTTTTTTAACTTTACTTTTACTTTACAAAAGATTTTAATAATAATGTCCGGAGATTTCCAGGACTTTTTCGTAGGCCTATATTCAATAACATTTCAGCAGATTTCCAGGAGCTCCTGGTAAATCAAGAGACCGCGGGAAATCTGTTATATGTTATAAAATGGTTTAATTTAATAATTATTACACCTAAATATTAGCACGGGTCCAAAGAAAGTGCGGGACACACTGCGGTCGCATATGTTGCAGTGCATAAGGCCTGCCCTGCAAAATAGCGGCGTATACTATGCCGCCGGTAGACTAGTGAAATAATAATAAAAAAAAAAATTCAATTTACAGAACGTTGCTAACCCAACTAGTCACAAGGCGCTGTGATAACATTACAAACCAAAAAATATTGCTATTTGTTTTTAATAATAGGGCTCCGTGACCCACTCACCTCTAGGAAATGACACTCATAAAGCGCTTGTTACAAAGCTTATGTTACACTTATGTATCAACTTGTTACAAAGCTTATGTTACACTTATGTATCAACTCATTCTACTGTCTGGGTGGAATCTTGAATCCTTTATTTGTACCACTTCCCATTCTCAGATCAAGTTGAAACTTTGCCACAATTATTTAATGTCCATGACAACACATGAATCAATGTAAAAATAATTCACCCGTTAAATAATCAATTAGTCGTAATTAAAAACATTTTTCTACATAGAACATGCTTTACGCTAAGGAGGGGGGGTAGCCTTGTGCTGAGAATTAGGTCGTTTGATAAAAGGTTTAACGTGTAGACTTTTTAAAACCGTTAAAGATTCTATTTAAAAAAAAAATAAGTACTTGATTAGCTCAGTGGATAACGCGTCGTTGTTCCATCAAGGCAGAAACCTCAAGTTGAATTCTTAGTCAAGAAAATTAAAAAAAAAACTTTTGAAAACGTAACAAGTACAACTTAAACGATATTCCCTCTTCCCCCCAACTGGTCCACAAAAGTGTTTGACCCATGAACAAACTGAGCTTTCAATAACCATGAAACATAAGTCTTGTGGTGTCTGAGATTCCTGTGGTGCCTCCATAAGTCACTATCTACCTAGCACCTGCAAAGTACACAGTCAGGAAACATATGATCCTACCACATGGAATTATGATAGATAATGTGTACCCAACGCATATGCCTACAGTCCTACACACTCGATAGACACAGAAGGGGTCATAAACATATCCGGAACTATAATACAAAGAATAAAATCAACACATTAATGGCTTAAACAAGAGAATATAAAGGAATCTAAATGTGTGAGTGTTTTCCTCTTTCTTGAATTCTCTAATTCGTAAATTTCCCGCTTGATACATTTAGTCTTTGATTTAACATTATTATTTGTAGTTTATTCTTTTAAATCTAATCTTCAGTTGTCGGGAAAGTAAAAGTGGAATAATCGTATCACACAACTAACTTTTCTTTAATTGAATAGAATATTTCTCATATCAAAATATATTTTATGTGATACTTAAGAAAGTTATAAAATAGTGTATGCAGTTTATTAGCGAAATCACTTAACGTATAATCATTTCAGGACAGAGGACTGAAAATAAAATGTACAAACAATACATAAAAACACAGAAACATTACTTGCAAATAACCCACAAATAATTACATAAACACAACCTTAATACTAAAAAACAAAAAATACACATAGAAATCAAATATCAAATAATCCATATGCTGCGACAGATTCACATAATGTCTCATTATTCTTTAATTCCATTAGAGAGTGGAACGGGTTGCCTCAATCAGCCAGACTTAGTACAGTTTAAGTTTCTAATGAACATGCATAACTAGATGGACACATGGATGCACATACAAATCAACAGCTTAAGACGTAATTATCTTTCTTGAAGAGACGTCTGTAATATATAAGATCAGAACAAGGAAGGAGAGAGAGAGAGATCGAGAGACAGAGAGAGTGAGAGACAGAGAGAGTGAGAGACAGAGAGAGTGAGAGACAGAGAGAGTGAGAAACAGAGAGAGTGAGAGACAGAGAGAGTGAGAGACAGAGAGAGAAATTGAGTGATCAAGAGAGAGAGAGGAGGGGGAGAGACGGACAGACAGACAGACAAAGTCATAGAGAAAAAAATACTGAAAAATGCTAGAAAGTAAAAGTTATTAAGAATAAGAGAAACAAAGAGAGAGAGAGAGAGAGAGAGAAAGAGAGGGAGAAACAGAGACAGCGTAACAGAGAGAGAGGGGGAAAAAGAGAAAGAGAGAAACGTTTTAGAGAGATAGACAGAAAGAGAGTGGGGTAGAAAGAAACATAGAAAGAAACTTTGAGAGCGACAAAGAGAAAGAGAGAGAAAAAGAGAGACACACACAGAGAGAGAAACAGGGGGAGTGAAACAAAGAAAGTGAGAGACAGAAACATGGAGAGATAAAGAGAGACAGAGAGAAAAGGAGGTAGAAACAGAGAGAGTGAAGAACACAGAGAAAAAGAAAGCTATGTATTTGTAGGTTGGAGAAATGCTATAAATAGAAAGGTGATGGGGCGCAGAGGGAAAGGATCATCGACTTCGGCGGGAAGGGGGAAGGTATAAAAATAAAGTTTCAAAATGTAAGTCCAGGTTGAAAAAGAAAATCTCGATTGTCTCTACCACTATCCATGTTTACATTTGATATCCAAATGTTTAAGTTATTCCCCTCTCCACCCCACTCTGTCTCTCATAACATATGCTTTAATGGATGAGGGGGTGGGGGGACACTGTTGATATTACAACAAGGGGCATAACTCGCTTGTTGAACACCCAAGTTTACTGTGTTTATAATCTCCCCCCCCCCCCGCCTCCTCCCCCTCTCCGTCTGATGTTTATCTTTATAATTGTGTGGTACCAGCGAAAGTTCTCTGAGGTATTTCTGCTATCTGCCATGTTTCTAACCTCCCAGGTCCTTTGAATTTATTACCTGTTATCATATCACGGACGGGCACGACCAGCAGAGACTTAAGGGACAAAAAAAAATTACACAGAAAATTATATACGGTAATTCCTCAGACCAGGATTTACATGCTGTTTCGTGAGTTTTGATAACTTACACATGCCGTATACTGTTACATTGTTTATATATCATACATTTTATCAGACTTATACGTTTATCTAATTGCATTTTATACGACCAACATTTTTCATTTCCTATTATTAGTTCTGTAACAAGGAGGTGCATTGGCTGAGGGTAAAGCGTTTGGCTTTTGAAGCAGGGGTCCTGGGTTTGAATCCTGGTGAAGACTTAGTATTTTTATCTCCACCTAGCTCAAAAGGGTACCTGACATTAGTTGGAGAAAGTAATTTGGTTGTTCGTTGTGCTAGCCATAAGACACCCTCGTTAACCGTGTTCGACAGAAACAGATGACCTTTACATCATCTGCCCCATAGATGATAAGGTCTGAAGAGAGAATTTTACTATATTAGTTCTGTAACATAAAGATATTGAATAGTTAAAGCATAACATGAGGCAATATGTTAATTGAGGTCAAAGTGTGCCTTAGAATAAGAATGATGGGTACTGAAAAAAAGCTGCAAAGGTCGTATGCTAAAAAGAAATGGTAATGGATGTATTATCTTGTGTGTAAAAATATATTTTATGAGTTATTGTAGATGTGGTAAAAGTATAGTTTTTTACTATGTAAATACGATTAGACCAATTTTTAAACATATATAACGTAAGAAAATATTGGAGGAGTATTTTTATCAGCAACCCAATCAGCACTACGGTAAAATTCAATATGAGTGCAGTCTTGTTGGTTGAAGCTTCTCAATAATTTAATAAAAAATCGCACCGAGAAGAAGTAGCCACAGTTACTTGTGAGATCCAGATTCTAGTTATAAACAGTCCAGGGATGATTTGTCTGCAGTAGTAGATTTCTTATTTATTTTGACACCAATAAATTGTAACTTCCTAAATATATCACTGTGGCTGCTACTTTTCAGTTGCTATCCTCACATACTAGATATAACTCTTACACTTACATGTTAAGTTTACATCACTTGTTAAATTACACATAGCAAATATCTATCATCTATCTGTAAGATATGCTTGGATGATTTTGTTATCACGTAGTCATTCCGATAATAAATGATTCAGTGATATAATCATACTTCGAATATTACTTATTTTTTAGATTAAACTCTTATGTTAAGTAGATTCCATGCCTTCATTTATCATATATGTCATGCTGACTTCATACCTGCATGAATCAATATGAATACGTGCATTTTATTGAAGAGTCCTCTCAAATGTTATTTCACTATGCCCCGAAGATTAAAGAGATACATTAGTGACTTTTTTAAAGAGCCATTGGGACCAGCCCAATCAATGGTTGAGATTTTCAAATATCGTTGATGTATAGCATCAGTAGTCAATGCAAGGTTTGGTTGTTGGCTAACATAACATAGACCATGACATCAAACATACCATTGAACTGATTCATTTAAACATTATGTAATGGTGAGTTGTCCAACATTACATATGACCTATTCAACATTACATGTGACCTATTTAACATTACATGTGACATATGCAACATTACATCTGACCTATTAGACATAACATGTAACGTTTTCGACTTTAGGTGTGCACTGTCCTACATTACTGGTGACCTTCAGAACACTATCCGTAAACTATCCCCATCATTTTTATTCTTTTTGCATTTAGAAAATTTTTAGCTTTAAAACAACAAAAAATTCAATTAAAAAAAAAAAGACAACTAAAAATGTGTCATTAAAATATATTTTTTTTTTCACTAAAAAATGGATTCCTTTTGTCTTCAAAACTTTATTTAATTACGGTAAAACGCCCCTGGCTATCACAGTTGTAACCGTTTTTTTTTAAATTAATTATTTCCTTAACGCAATGCGTTTGCTCCTGATCAGGTGTAAAGCATATTGAGTCATACTGGATGTATCAGCATATGTACAGAAAACATTGTAATGTATGTATCGTACAAAAATAGTGTCAATATAAACTCAATATAGTGAAAACATATGACAAGAGGGCTATGCCAATCAATTCTTCTACCTCAAAGTAATGATCAACTATCTGTAATAACGTCTTTGGGTCTTTCGCGGGCGATGTGAACTCTGATTGCTACACCAACTGGTCTAAAGCTGTTAACAGACACAGATTAATGTTTTTTTTGTTTTTTTTTACAATCCCTGTTTTTAGTTTGAACCTTAGTGAAACCTGAGTGGACACGGTTCTCGAAAATGGGTCTAAAGATTTTCCTAGAAATTTGACCGTTAATATATATCCTTATATATATCCTTATATATATCCTTATATATATCCT
>JADKLZ010000003.1:27144725-27157514 GCA_021533235.1 Biomphalaria straminea
GTCTTTATTCTCTGAATGTGGGCGAAGTCCCCAAAATAAGCGAATGTATGTGGGCGCCCATTTATCTGACGCTCTGGTATAATTAGACAGAAAATTGCACCGATTGTTGCGTTCAGGAAACCCATGCGAGTATTGTGTTTAATAAGCCGTCAAAAGGCACAGACATAATGCATTTTTCTTTTCTTCTTTTTTTGAAGAGCGGGCAAACAATAGCTGCATTCTTTTATTCAGGTTTTGCTTACGTCATGTCTTTGTAGACAAAGACATAAAAAGACAAAACTAAATACAAAATAAAAGACGAGGCCATCTACTTAAAATAAATCAATTGAATGTTATTGGAATAGATCAAATGCCTAATTTGGAAGAAGAATTTGAAAATAAAAAAAAAAAAACGATTTTTTTAAAGACAAAAACTGTTCAAAGCCAATTTCAGTCTAAATGAGCAGACGACTCTTGGGAATTCTTGAATGACTCTAGCGGAACTGAAGTACATGGAATGGCTCCAAAAGTCTGCACGTGTTGGTAAAGTTCATAGTTTCTGGAGTGTTTTCCAATTGTCTTTAATGCTGTGTTTATATGACGTACCACCATATAAATGGATTCAGTTTCAAGCTTAGATTCCGATTGAGAATTTGTTCTTCTTTTATATCTATAATTATTGAAGAAGAATGTTTCTCAAACGGGTACGAGGCATTTTTTTAATATTCACCCTCCGGTAATGAGGTTGTGGTTTAAGCTAAATTAGTCCTCCTTTATAGGTCGTCGTATGAGTGTTACTGACTAATAGGACGAGACTATAGAAACAATAGATAACTCTACACTATTTATAAGCTCTCCACTAGCAGAGTGGTTACCGTGTTGGCCCTAAGAGGGCTTGCGCCATGAATTCAGGTCGTTCCCAATTTTTTTTCTTTTCATTCTTGTTAATGTTTTGTTCTTGTTAGTCTACAAACTTAATGACATGACTGAACCAATGTAACTGGTATAACTATGTAAGTTTTGGTTTTAAAAAGTCTTTTAAATAATATTTTCTTGTTTCAAAATCCAAATCTGTGTATTCTCAAGACTCTGTGTATTGTATGTATTCTCAAGACTCTGTGTATTGTGTGTATTCTCAAGACTCTGTGTATTATATGTATTCTCAAGACTTTGTGTATTGTGTGTATTCTCAAGACTTTGTGTATTGTATGTATTCTCAAGACTTTGTGTATTGTGTGTATTCTCAAGACTTTGTGTATTGTGTGTATTCTCAAGACTTTGTGTATTGTGTGTATTCTCAAGACTTTGTGTATTGTGTGTATTCTCAAGACTCTGTGTATTGTGTGTATTCTCAAGACTCAATGTATTCTGTGTATTCTCAAGATTCAATGTATTCTGTGTATTCTCAAGATTCACTGTATTCTATGTATTCTCAACACCCAATGTATTCTGTGTATTCTCAAGACTGTTTCAACATCTGAAAAGATAACCTCAAAGAGAAAAAAAAATGTAAACTTTGATCTAACAATAGAAACTATTGAACAAAGGAGAAGACAATTAGTTATTGACATTCTACTTTTACTTCTTAATGATCGTCTGAAAAATCTTCTCATCTCGTCAATTATTCCAGCAGAAATGACTCAAAAGCCGCTTGACCGATGAAAGTTGTTTGAACGAAAACACACACTGTGAGAATGGGTTCTGTTTCACAGATGGATGGCTTTCAGTTGTAATTTTCTAAACAAATAGTTTCATGTATCTATTTAGGGAGTCAAAACCTGAACAAAAGAACGTCAGTTGGTCTGACTACTGGAAATGTTTCCGGAACAATCAATTCTACTCCATGTAATAATAATAATAATAAGGCTTGTCTTAGAGTACAAAGATAAATGAGGAATGCAGTGTTTACAGTGGCTACGTAGCACCAGCTATGACCTATATAATTTGCCACCTCCAGTGCAGGCATAACCGTTGTCCGTCGTTGTTGTATTTAGATCTACAACTGTCATCGACAACGGAATTTCTTTTAGTCTCAAATGTGTATCCCACGTTTTTTGTAAGTGACCTCCAGCTGTATTGTTCTGAAAAGTTACCCTTTCAGACCTTGTGGTCTATAGGGCAGATTATGGCCATCTGATTCTGTGGCCAACGGTTAACGAGGGTGTCGTGTGGCCAGCACAACGACCAACCGCCTTTACTATTCCCCAACTAATGTCAGATACCCATTAGAGCTGGGTGGACCCAAGGGCGCCCGAAATTCCGAAATAAAAATCCCAGTCTTCACTAGGATTCAAACCCGGGACCTCCAGTACGGAAGCCAAAGCGCTTTACCGCTCAGCCACCGCGCCCTCGTCTTGTTCTGAAGCCGCCTGCAAAAAGGTGCTCTCTTCTAAGTCAGTTAAAGCAAGATGACGCCTCAGTTGGTGCACCCCTGTTACGTAGAACACATTTCAGATCTCTCAAAAAGACTTTTTTTTCATACGCTCGTTCCCAATAAGTGCCCTGCCCAACTGTAACTGTTATTTAAGAAGTCCCTCAATTCAGCCCATATCGGCGTTCGCAAGGACATCACTGTTTTGTTATGAGGTCTTGCCACCGTTATGTCTATTATGTTAGCGCGCAAGCATCTTGGGTGAAAACCTCCTTAAGTATCAGTTTATTTACACGTAGACATTCTTAACCATCTTTTGCAAGTCATTATATCTGTGGGCTACACTTTGTTCAGAAAAGAATTCATACAAGTTAGTCGGAACACTCACAGCTTGCTAGTAAACGTATTTAAAAAAGAAATAGTTTTCAAAAGTAAGAAACATTTGCAAGCCGTTACAGATACAGACTTACAGGTAGTTACAAATATTGACAAATAGTTACAAGATGTTCTGAAAATTCAAATCACAGCATCACATAAATAGTCACTAATCGATACTTATAGTATAGAAGTTCACAGTTACAAGCATTGAACAGTAAGAAACAAAAAGTTACAGACAGTAACAAACGGAATTTTTGAAACGGTAACAAAAAGTTACTATATTTGCTACGGACAGAACCAAATCATTGTTTGAACAGCGCTCAGTTTGTTCAGCTAAAATAATATCATGTTGTAATATTGAAACTGAGAAGTGTGTTCGTTTTTAAGTCCGTCTGCAAGTTCTCAAATCTACGAGTTGACTTAATATCCTGCTCACAAAGACAGAGCGATTAAATGTCGGACACACTATCGAGCAATACTTCGCTCCTCAGCAGGCGGTTCCCACATTTTCCAATCCTTCAGGTCGTCTTAAATTTCAAACATTTCAAGCAAAATATCAAAACCTCTATGTCCATAAAAACAAGTCTCTATTTTAGCACTGCTTAAGTAATTTAGATCTATAAATATTCCTTATCCCAAGACGTGTCTGAGTTTGAATCGTATATTTTTAGAATCGTTGATGGTCTCCGTTGTTAATTCTAGCTGTGATGATCAATAGAGAACCCTACAAGGGAGGATGATCCATGCTGAAGAAAGCACTAGAAAGATACAAATAGGTCTGTTAGAGCCATCAGACGCTCAACAAGCACCGCACGTACAAATATGACCTGACGGCGAATTGATCACATCGAGTTGACACACGTCATCCAACAACCTCCCCCCTCCCTATTTCTCTCACATCCTGGCCCTCCCCCCTGTTCCCGTGTGATGTAGATATGTGTAAGAAAGGCGAAGACATTGATCCCTGGTGTCCCAGCCAGCAAGGCGCTTCAGGCTTTTCACACTATCGGCTAAGCCAACGGGCTGCCAAAAGTATTAATTTGAGAGATAAATGCTGTCGAAATCAATAGACGGCACACAACTCCTACCAATTGCTATCCCTACTATAAATACATTCCGACTGCATTACGTTTATAGACAAGAATGTTTCTGAAATTAAAAATCGGCTTCCCTCCCCTCCCTCCTCTTCAAAGAAGCCGTAACGTTCAGTACACCAGCTTTATGCAAACATATACATTTACGCCAAGACGCCATCCAAATGTAGACAATAGAATGTTAAGAGACAATTTTTCCTATCCAAATGTAACTTTATGGAAAGGGGGGAAACATGGTGCGCTCAAAATTTCGGGGGGGGGGGGCTTTTCTGTGATTGGATGTTCTCTAAGTATTGCGATCCCGAAGTGCTGACCATTAGGCGTAAACCTCATCTATTTAGCCCCTGGAACGGCCCTGGATACAAAAGTGTGAAGATGTTATTGTTACGTATGAAGCGATTTGCAAATAGTCAAACAGGAAACTTGATTCCAGAAAACTTTTTGTTCTCCTAGACCACGTGTTTGCATTGGTTTGTAACTTACAGGTTATCTGAGACCTAGTGCTGACTGACTTTACTGACTGACTTAAATGACTGAATTTACTGACTGACTTAACTTACTGACTTATATTGACTGACTTAACTGACTGACTTTACTGACAGTCTTACGTACTTGGCTTCTCAGAATGATTTTAATATTAAGTTTACCAACTGACTTGACTGACTGACTTTACTAATTGACCTTACTGGGTTGAGTTTTATAAATGACTCTATTATTTGACTTTACTTGACTTTCGTAGCCACGGGAAATACTACATTCTTCATTGATCTTTGACTCGAAGTCAATACTTATTATTATTTCTCTAATCCTGTGGATTATTTGTGGTCCCACCTTGAGGCTTTAAATGTGCAGATCATCAATCATAGATTACTTCACAAATAACTTGTACAATGTTCCAATAACGAGATGAAATGAATGCACAATGTCAATATTTTCAGGCAACACAGACTGAAAACAAAAAGATGATCACCAAAATTAAGTATTACTTTACCAGCATTTAAATCTAAGAAGGGTCAACGCGTTCCGTGGATTCTACATATAGCAGCGGACATTCCTTGCTCCGTCGTCAACCCTCCTGATGATGTCACGACATTGACCAGCAGACAACACGTTCAGGAGCTTGCTGACCTTATTTCATAACCTTACGCTCTGGAGTCGTGACTTAACAAACAAAGACTTGACAATGCCAAAAAGCGTCTCGCGCCAAAAAAAAAAGGATGGTATTGGCACCAAGCGGTTGCCTTCAGATAAACATTGTAGACTAAATGTAGAACCAGGGTACGTCCGAACAAGTCAAGAATGTAGTTCAAAAGACTTACATTTCACTTTGCCTCGTTCCATTTTGGATTTTTATCAACACGGCCAATTAGTGGAAGTAGATTAGACAATTTCCTGATTGGCTGCTGGTTGGTCAGGGGGGAGTCTCAGGGGAAGATAAATCACGAAATGTATCACTTAGCCCAACTCTGGCTATAATGTCCCCTTGTCACAAATGGTCTATTAGTGACATTGTCAATTGGGTGTTTCTCTCTAAATGTCAGTGCGTTTACTTAGACTGTTAAGTATTAAAAGTGCATGTTTTGGAAAAGAATGTACAAAGTCAATACTGCTTGGACAAACAGAACAGCAGTGGAAACACTGGGATTGCAAAAGTACAAAAATGGGAGTGCAAACATGAACGAGTTGAAGTGTGGAGGCATTATTAAGCTTCAGCTGAGAGAGGGGAACTGCATCCTTCCCTGAGGCGTCGCCTCTGTATGCACCTATTTACACATGTTGAAGGCAAGTAAACAAAAGATTTAACATGTTCAACTTTTTCCAAAATATAATGCTCACATGTTTATCTTAACTCAACATATGCATGCATGTGTCTATTGGAACTCAACATACTGCATACATATGTGTATTTTAACTCAACATGCTGCCTACATGGGCGTATTTTAACTCAACATTCTGCATACATGTGTGTATTTTAACTTACTGTGTGTATTTAAACTGATCATTCTGCATACATGCGTGTATTATAACTCAACATAATGCGTGTATGTGTGTATTTTAACTCTACATACTGCAGATATGTGCTTACTATAACATACTAAGACTGCTTTATTGATCCTTATGAAAATTGGTTGTGATTACAAGGACTCTTTTCTCATATACAGACAAACATACTGCATACATGTGTGTATTTTACCTCTACATACTGCTCACAAGTGGGTATTTTAACTCATCATTTATTAACGCACATAACACTAATCTATTACCTGTCTATTACCCCAAGATTTACGACATTGCGTTGATTATATTCTATTTTGAGAATTTCGTCACCTACAACGGTAATATCTCTAGTTCATTCAAACTTACTTGTTTTTATTCAAGTATTGTCAACTTTCCAATTTTGTAAAACCTTAATAAAGAAACAAAAAACAAACAAAGAAAGAAAGAAAGACTGCTATATGATACTAATCAATCGTATATATCAATCTGTCACCACTATCCATTTTGTAACCAGTCTTGGCACGTCAGTCCACTGTCGTTTATATACACATACACACCATGTATTCAGGTGTCTCTCCATTGTTTATATTATTTTTTGTTTTTTATTTTTTAGTACACAGTTTTCACTTGATCTGAGAGTAGGTTTGCACGAAATAACGTGTTCAGTTATCTAAAAGGACGAAACCTTACATATTTAGTTCTATCTGTGAGAAATAGCGTGTACTAACTTTTTACCAAACAGACAGACAAACTTAAAAAGGTTTGGGAGAAATAAAGTGTTCAGTTATCTAAAAGGACGAAACCTTACATATTTAGTTCTATCTGTGAGAAATAGCGTGTACAAACTTTTTACCAAACAGACAGACAAATTTAAAAAGGTTTGGGAGAAATAAAGTGTTCAGTTATCTAAGTGGACGAAACCTTAAGTATTTAGCTGTATTTGTGAGAAATAACGTGTACAAAATTTTCACCAGACAGACAGACAGACAGAGGGACTTAATATAAGCTCTGTAAAAGAAAACAAGGAATGAAAATAACGATAAAAAGAAGTACTAAATAGGGAAGCCTACAAATGTCTCCGTTATCTCCTCATGAATTATTCATGGACAGTTTAGAGCATGGCATAAAAAAAAGCTCATTTAAAAAAACAACCTATGAACACAACTTTGAAAGCATGTGAAGGCCTGCATCGTCTCAGTTTTACTTTGTAAGATCAATATATGTGTATCGATGTATTGATTGAGACTTAACCTTTGATGTTTGTGTATTGTCTTTGATTTAGGTCGCCCTGAAACTGGTGACGTAACACTTGGACAAAAAATTAAAAGCACAGCTCCATTGAACGTTTGATCAGACGAGCAGGAGTCAGCGCATCGCGGCATATGTCCAGGGGTGGACTGGCTGTATGGGCATTTGAGTAAATGCCCGGTGGGCCGATACCCCAATGGACCCGAAGGACCGCAGTAATCGTCTTCTTTTTTTTTTTTAAATTACGTCAGTACTTTATAAGATAACTAGTCGACCGGCGGCATACTATACGCCGCTATTTTTCAGGGAAGGCCTTAGAGGCACAGCAACTAATGCGACCGCAGTAGGTTCCGCACTTTCTTTGGACCCGTGCTTATTTTAGGTGTATAAATTATTAAATTAAACCATTTTATAACATATTATAGATTTCCCGCGGCCTCTTGATTTACCAGGAGCCCCTGGAAATCTCCCGAAATGTTATTAAATATAGGCCTACGAAAAAGTCCTGGAAATCTCCGGAAATTATTAAAATCTTTTGTAAAGTAAAAGTAAAGTATTTTGTGATATTAATTAAAGTACTTCTAAAGTCAAACGTGAGAGTAGACTCTATCTGTGTATTGTCGATCTAGTTTCAAGAGTCTTACGACACAATATAATCTCTTCCGGCTTCAACTTTTTTAACCTTCCTTCCATTCACTACACAAATTCATAAAAGAGTTTTATGAAACAAAAATGTGTGCATTACAATTGTGTGTACTTTATTTTATGTCTATAAATTGTGTTTAGTCTCTAAGACTGAAGATCATGCAACTTTTAAATTTTTCATAATTTGGAAATCCGAATTCAATAGTATATATACATGTTTTCAAGTTACACGAAGTTACTTCCTTTTTCCAGTCTATATTTATTTATGTCTATGTATTTTGTGAATGAAAATAGTGCGGATTGGGATGTACCAGTTTCCATTCACACCATGCTGCGCCATGGGATCTTTCATTTTACTTGTTGCGTGTTGTTTGAACTTGTCTTTTGAGAAATATATATATAGATGTCCGCATGGATGTACGCTCTTAAAAAAGAGGCCCTCTGAGCGATGTTTTTATATTCACTGTATGCATGTGTACAGCTATCGATACATTATCAAACTTAATAGAATGATTCTGAGGACAGGTAGACCTTGAATTGGATTCCCTTAATATAACATACAATCTATGGGCCAGAGGGTATAGAAATGTCTGGACCGATTTTGACACCCAGTCGCATTTACATAGGCTTTTGTTTTTAATAATGCAAATTAAAATAATGCAACCAATAAATACAATATAATCAGAGTATGTTTATATTAGAATCAGTAATTATAAAAAGTGTGTAAAAAAGACATTGAAATAAGATGACTAGATTCTCTCTGATGACTAGGGGAAAAAAGAGACTAATGTTGGTGTGCAGCTAAAGAAGCAACATCTTTTTATTCATCATTTACTTGAATGTTACGTAAAGTTAAAATTTCTAATGAAATAATTCAAAGAAAACAGATGCTCGGGCGGGAGTATGCTGGAGGGTGCCCCACAGACTGGTGACAATCTATTGTTTTAAAGAGATCAAAGAATCTTACAGTGTAGAAAAAAAAATTAAATACCGATGTCAAATATTTAAAGTATGAAATTAAAACAATAGAAAAACGCCATTTATGGAAGTATTTTTTTTTTTTTATTTTTAACTCAAGTTCATCGATCTAAGCCAAACCCAGTCGAATACTAGAGAGAGTTATGCCTCTTGAATTCTTGGTGCGCGCGGTATTTTAGTGACTTCTGAAAGTTGAACAGACGGTAAGATGTTACACTTGTACATCCGGGTCTCTGGTCTGGTCTGGATTACCGTCCCTGATAGCCGATAGCAGACTTTTTTTTCTTCCTTCTCCGTAATCCCGAAGAATGGTTTAATCAATACTGAATCTGATTTCAATTGAGAAGAATGCACAAGTTTTTGACTGTTCCAACTTCGTTATACTTGAAGACAGCTGCGTTCCTTAAAACACTATCACTAATATCAAGAGAAGAAAGGGAGTTTGTGTTGTTTTTTTATGCAAACTCTGTGTGCTCGTTAACTGTTAAGCAATGCATGGGACAGTCAGAACAAGAAACTATTATTGTCCGTATTTAAAAATTAACTGGAATTTTTAATTTAGTGATCTTAGGACGCCTCTGAGACTCTGAGTCCACACAACTGTTCTAGAGTGTTTGTATGTTCTATGGTCAAGAGGTTACCGATTGGTTGTCAATGATACAAAATACATAGCAATGTCGTCAGCGGTCTTAATTAGGACAGACGACTCCAGAACGTGAGACTAAGAGGTTGTGTTATTGTAGTGAGATAGATTTTGTTTAGAATAATAATTTATGTTATTATTAAAGTCTACTACATTGATTTCATGTTATCTCCGCTTGATTTTATCCATATTCTAAAAAAAGCTATATTTAGTATTTTTAAAAAGGAGGTTATTCAAGTTAATCAAAGTTTTATTAGTTAGTAAGTAAATTTTCCCTTTCAGACCTCGTGTTCTATAGGGCAGATGAAGTAAAGTTCAACTGATTCTGTGGCCTACGGTTAACGAGGGTGTCATATGGCCAGCACAACGAC
Source organism: Biomphalaria straminea (assembly GCA_021533235.1). Taxonomy (NCBI): domain Eukaryota; kingdom Metazoa; phylum Mollusca; class Gastropoda; family Planorbidae; genus Biomphalaria; species Biomphalaria straminea. The sequence goes on from JADKLZ010000003.1 coordinate 27,154,431, forward strand.
CAACCGCCTTTACTTTTCCCCAACTAACGTCAGTACCCATCAGAGCTGGGTGGACTCAGAGGCGCCCGAAGATCCTGAAATGAAAAATCCCAGTCTTCACCAGGATTCGAACCCCGGACCCCGGTTTAGTAGCCAAGCGCTTTACAGTTACTCCACCGCGCCTCCCAAAGTTTTATTAGTGAAGATGTATTACTCCTACAGCGGTTTTGTCTACCAGCAGATTGGTGCTACAATTCAACTACCGTCAGCAACACCAGCTCTAATGGGTCTGAGATTAGTTCGGGGAAAAGTAGAAACGGTTGGTCGTTGTGCTGGCCACTCCTTAACCTGGGCCACAGAAACATATGACTTTTACATGACCTGCCCCAAATATCGTAAGCCGTAAAGGGGTACTTTAATTTTTTTAAACATACATTATTTAACATCATTATCAATAATATTTACTCTATTATGTATTCTTTTTTAAAATGGTGTAGAAAAAAACATCAGTTTGCCTGAACGACTTTTTAAATGACCTATTTGTTTTACGCTATAGAAAAATCTTAATCGGGGACTTTCCTCAACGCTTCATGATTATATAATTGAAACGTTGCCTAAAGGACAGGTAGGACGGCCAGACAGACTTCTCAAAACTGATATTGGCTTTTCACTTTTCGGAGACTGTTAAAATAAAACTAAAACAAAAAGTAAACATCAACCTCTAAATAACGCTGACTCACTAGAATTGTGCCTAATTGTTTCCTGAACCTCGGAATATCTCGGTAAACTCTTGGATTGAAAGCTTCTCTAAATAACCAAGTCATTTTCTAATTAGCGTCATTTGCTTTTGTTGATATAAAAGGAATCTAATTGAATGCTTATTATCTTTACGTAGCAAGGCCTTACACTGAACGCAATGTATAGTCTGTAAATCCTTGAATCAAAGACGTGATTTACTAAACACAGCTGGTTTAAAGTAAACTAGAATAACTTTAATTGCACCCTAAGAATGGGTCTCATAATTATTCATGTACTCATCAACCAGTATTTCCCAAACCGTGTTCTGTGAAACACTAGTGTTTCTCCAGGCCTGAATAGGTGTTGGCATACTGGAATAATGAACTAATAGTGAATTAATTGTTAAATAAATGCAGAAAATAACATTAGAAAAAGTGTTCAGTTAAATTATACAATCGTACAAAGTGACCGTTAAAGAAAAGGTTTTGGAAACAGTGTTGTAATCCATCATTTTCTTTTAACATGCAAAGTAAATTATGTGTACTTGTTGGTGTGTTAAACATAAGTTCAGTGGTGTAAAATAGTATCCTGAAAATCTTCAAATAATCAAAGGGATAGATAAATGCATAATGCTCTTTATTTTTATCTTGTTCCTTCTTTGTATTCTATTCACTTTACATCGTGTGGGTACCAGGGTATTGTGTGGCAGGCACGTTGTTTACCTAACAACAACACAACACATAACTCTGATGCTTGGAATTACATTGACTCTGGCTAACTATGAAGTATATCTGTATTTAGGAGTATAAGAAGTCTCTGCAGACTCTCCGCCAAGTACTAATGAACTCCCCCTTTTCATCTTGGGCCTGGTCGAAAATCAAAATGTTCTGACCCCTGGTAAGGTTTTGAAGTACCCCTGCCTCTGCTTGAAGTGACTGGATATGAGACTTTGTGATTGACAGGCGGACGATTCGTCTATAGTGTGTACAGTATTAGGACACCGAGCTGAAACATATCTTTCCAGAGTGGACTGACATTGGAACAGATGGAAGCTGAACGTTTTCTTTTCAGTGTGTGATGCTTTAGTCTGCTGGGGTAAGCAAACATTTACCATGTACGACACAATAGAGACACGATTCTACACATTGAGACACCATGCGACACATAGATACACCGTTCGACACATGAAGAAACCGTGCGACACATGAAGAAACCGTGCGACACATGAAGAAACCGTGCGACACTTGAACACACCATGCGACACTTGAACACACCATGCGACACATGAACACACCATGCGACACTTGAACACACCATGCGACACTTGAACACACCATGCGACACTTGAACACACCATGCGACACTTGAACACACCATGCGACACTTGAACACACCATGCAACACTTGAACACACCATGCGACACAATGTACCATTCGAGACGTTCATATCTCTAGATTTACAATAATTATTTAACATTAATTTCATTGTTCATTTGGTTGGGTGAAAGTTTTATCACGTGATAAGCTTCATCTCACGTGACGCTACTTCCCATGACGCTTTATCTATCACGTGACTAATCCTGCAGCCGTTACTAGACGATCAGTATGTCTGAGAAGGCTACTTATCTGATAAGTGTAAGTATTTTCCTCTTGGTCATGGTTCTGGGTGATCTCGAATACAATGTCAAAATAATTGTCCCTTTCTGTTTTTAAATACACATAATTCTATAGTTCTAGAGTTAACACTCTGTAATTATATGAATTATATTTCCTCTAAAATTCAAAACAAGGAAGAAAAAAGTGCATCAACCTTAACAAATTGATCGTTTCTGAAAACGAACACTTGTCTTTAAGAATCCAATGAGATGCCTAGGAAGACGCAGGCATTCGGTCCAATTTATAAGTTTACTTTCGGTCCAATTTATAACACCAGCAAGTCAGATTCGCCCGTCAAATAGAATCCGAACCAATCGTATTAGATCTACTTCAACGACCTTTCGTATTCTCTTATAGCCTCTCAGCGGTTTTCTTGCATTAACCCCGAAGGAAATCAATAATATGTAGATGAACTGACTTTTTTTTAAGAGTCAGATGACCTGTGGCTTTTGGTTTCTGGGAAGTTCCGATTGTTGACCTGAGTTTTGATTGGTCTGAGTCGTGTTACTGGGTGTCCGATGGTCAGACCATGAGAACTTTCATAAATAGTGTAAGGGGGAAATTCTAAACCTTGACGGAACCAGTTTCTAGACCAGTTTCTGGACACTTGGTTGTTACAGTTGAATTATAGTAGCTTAGTGCAAATGTGCACCGTTCTTTAGAGATGTTCTATAATAACGTAATGTCCGTCGCTCTCTTCAGAGATGTTCT
>JADKLZ010000003.1:27228612-27240244 GCA_021533235.1 Biomphalaria straminea
TAAGGAAAGATGTACTTGATATTAACAACACACTTTGTCGTGATCCGGCACTAATATTTTGTCGTTGGTATTTTCACAAGGTCGTACTGAGGATGAAAAGTACAAAGAGAGATAACTTTAAGATTAGAGTGATGATATCAACAGAGTTGTCTTGCCGGACTCACGTAAAATATAAATGTTGATGTTATATCGGGGTTTCGATCGATCAGTACACTCATGAAGTCAAGAGCATTATTGCCCTGTTTTAATGTTTAGAACTTACGAGAAGTATTTATTTGATAGGTCCAACTGAGGACATCCTCGACTTCTCTCCATCACTTCTACCAAACCAGAGCCGTTACCAAACATTTTTAAAGAAGGGGGGTTGGGCAGTAAGTGTAATACTAGAAAGTCCTTCAAACATATCTTTTATAGTTTTAGTGGGATGAGTATCGTGATGTATATAAAGTATTATCATCTGGAAGAAAAGAAAGCCAAACGAAAAATGGCTGATTCCTCAATCAGTAAAGAAAACGCTACCTTTAATGTGGACGGGAATGTCTCTTCAGATAAGGGCTCTACAGTCACAAAGTAAACTTCTAGATGAACCCTGGTCGTTGTAGGACCCTAAAGAGGGCCCAACAAATCTTATACGCTGCAAACTTTACAGCTTATATTATCTCTACCTACTAAATGATCAATGTAGGTTCAATCTAGTGTTTTTTTTTTATTGTGTTAATTATATGTAGCGTACTGTATTACTCAAATGTATACATAAGAAATAGGCCAAAATATAGCTCACTGCGACAAATAATAACAATCCGTTATCGACAAATCTAATAATAATAAGGCTTCGAGTTCAAAGGTTAATGTGGAATGCAGTATTTCTCGAGGATACGCAGCCCCAGCTGTGACCTACATATTTTGCCAAATTCAGAGCAAGCATAACCATTGTCCGCCAGTTGGCGATTGTCATTTTCTTTTCGCCGTCTGCGCCAGTAATAAACTTATAGAACAGTTTAATTGGTATCATGTAGGCAATACAGTGACAGTGTACTATGAATAATGTGGTCCAATTTGTAATTTATTTTATGGTAGTGAACTATATGTTTAAAGAACAGATGCGCAAGTTTTTGTTGTTACTATTATCTGTTGTTTTTTTTAGCAATGAAAAGTTAGAAAACTGTTTTCAAAATGTTTCTTTAATTGTTTGCAATAGTTCACTGTTTATTGTAACATATTGTCTACTGTATTATACTTTCTGCTGTAATATATTGTATTGTGATTTTTGATTAGGTATTTTACTGAACATGTTATTATAAATTATTCAATTTTATGTTTACCTGAATAGTGTAGATGTTTTGGTAATTGTTATTTGAAAATTGCACAATGCATCCGCGGCTATTAGATTATAACAATGAAAACGGTATGAGGCAAGACCAATCGTAATAGAAGGCCTGAACATTGACCTACGACGTCGCAGCCTCTGGGTAATTTAGACCAATAGTTCTTTGCCACGTCACGATCTGAAACGTGGCAACGCGCTATTGGTCTAGAATGCCCTCAGGTTGATACGTCGCATGTCAGTGTTAACGCTTCTATAACAATTAGTCTCGTATGAGCCTGGAAAAAAATAGACAAAACTAAAAATTAAAAATAAACCCTGCACTATTTATAATGTTAGTTAAGGAAAAATGTAAAAATTTAGTCACACAAAAGGACACTTATTAGAACAGGTTCGACGTAAATAAAACAACTGACATTAAATCTTTTGAATTGTTATTTTTTCTAAACGAACTTTTTTGAAAGTTCAGAAAAATTAACATATAGGTCTCATTTGGTTCAACTCTTTGTGATAATTTTTGGATGCATTTCTTTATAAAAAGAAAAGTGGCTATATATGTGAACTTATTGACAATCATTTTGTATTTGAAGTTATTGTCTAAAACTAGACACTGTATAAGTTATCTAGACTTATTGGCTCAATGACATCTAAGAGTTCGTCATGTCCACTGTATTCTCAAGATCTCTGATGTGATTAGTGTAAATGAGATTTTATAAAATGAAATAAATTCTACATTTTCATCTCAGCTTTTTTGTTTTTTTTTTCTTTAATGTAACGCATTTATCTTAAAGTATTGTTGAACAGAAAGAAAGACCTATGCAGTACTTCTCCTAATTCTTCTATCATGAGTAAATTGTGGCCATGTGTAATTGGCAAAGCGTTTTTATTGTACTAGGAGTTGTGACGAATCTATAGGTCCATGGAAGATCCCTCCATCAGCCTATCAGAACGACTGTTATGTCTGGTAGCGATCAATGTTTATTACATCCCTATTAGTGATGGCTCATATCTCTAGATAGAGGTTTGGTCTTGAGGCGACGTCGAAGGCCGAACACAGCAAAAACTCCCCCATATTCTCTCTATGTATTTTTTTGTCCGTGCGGCTGTCTATCTTAAAACAAAGGATCTGGGGAACGATGTGCGAATTGTGAGTCGCATGGTTGTACTCTTTCATCATCGCCAATGCAATGGACTTGGTCCTTAGGCACAGTAGAGACTGTCGTCACGTAGGGGGTAGGATTTCAGTTGGTTGCAGTTGGCCGTTATATATTTTCTGATATTTATGCTCGAAATATCGATATCTGATTTTGTTTTTAACGTTACAAAGTAGAGAACAGATAGGTGGACCTATCTTGGGGCCTCCCGGAGTTTGTGTAAAAACACAAGCTCTCTTTGTAATCTTGTTTTACAAGTGGTTAAAAATACATTTTGGTATTTAGATATCATATAGATCTATTTTCAAAAATTGTATGCATATAACTATATTTAACTCTCTACATCGCCCAAGCATGCACGCTCGTCGACTCTCTAACCCTCCTCCCGCCCTCACCCGCGCATTCCCCCCCCTCCTCCATACATGCACATTTAGCCGTTTGCCCAAACCCACCCAATTTAGACAACTGTGCTCATCCGTCATTAGTTTTAGATGATATGATGTGTCTAAATCTCATGCTAAGGTGATAGGAAAAGTGTTTAAAATCTTAACATTTTGATGATGTTACAAGTCTAAAATTGTGTGTCAAGACTTAAGTGACTAGATGTCTTCTCTTTGTCAATTTGAATACACGCTAATGTTCAAGTGTAAATAATCCCTGCGTCTGTCTCTGAGAGTGTGTTTTGTGACGTTCAGATGTGTGACTTCCCAAGCAACACACAAAAGCACTTACAAGTCTAGTACCCACTTACAACGGGGTCGTGCTCTTGTGTCCTATCTATCATACAAGTGTTTCAGCAATATTTTTGAACATCAGTCGTATGCCGGAGCTTGTAAAATAAGGCTGTAAGAAGAACAGGGCCCTCTCAAAAACACGGTAGAGTTGGTGTCACTTTGACTTTTAAGTAGTTGTGTATTTTTCGGCTCTATACATTCTTCTAGAATGAATACAAATACTTAAAAAAGAAAAGCTTACCTAAGGGGAAGAAATCCACACTTATAACTATATAACTCTATAATGTAGAAGTTATATCCATTTTTCGATATAGAACAAAATTATCAATTAGCTATAATTAATTGACTTATTGGTTTGTTTTTCAGTTGATTCATGTGCAATAAATAATTTTTGAAAGTTTCAACTTGATCCGAGAAAAGTTTAGAAAAAAATAAGGTGTAAAATTATGTAAAATGACAAAACCCTCATATTTAGCCATATCTGTCAATACTGAAGGATTACTTTCCCTTGTTGATATCTAGAGGTAGTATATCGAATATCACTTTTTATATTTGACCGATTGTTCGGATTGTAAAATATTATATTTGCCCAGAGCTGGATACCTACATGTCTTGTAAAGTGTAAAGATTGTGTTGCTGAACATTTTACAAAACTGCTAAATAATACACCTATAGTCACCTATAGTCACCTATAGTCCTTTTCTTTATTTACCTTATTGTTTTAAGCTTAACTAATTGATGAAAGCTAAACAGCATTTAAAAACAGATCACAAACTGATCTGTGCAATATGATTATGTGTATGTACGTATGAGGCAACTAACTGTAAAGTGTAAATGTAAAATATGTATGCCTACAATTCACTAGTTACTAATGTAAATTTCTCAAACGTAAAGTGCAATCTGGGTTGTATAGTGGATTGATGTATGTGTTCATGAATTTCAGACCAACAACTTGTTAACAGGCTTTTAATTGAAAGGACCGCTTCTGGTGCTGGCATAGACAGAGACATACTATTAGTACCTATTATGTTAATAGTTAGAATCTGAAGCGCTGTAGGTCAATAGTTGTTTAGATTAACTCATTTGAGACAAATTGTATTTTATTAACAGAAGGAACATCAAGTATTCCTATTTATAAGTTGAACCTTAGATAGTGCCGAAGCATGGATTCAATTGTTGAGATCTATGTTTATATCTACAGTTGTATGCATCTAAGAGCATAAGAAAATCAACTCTAGACGAAAAAAAAAATCAGATTCATATTAACATGTTTGGAAAAATAATCAACCGTAATATCTATTAACGGTGCCAGTATGCTGTTTTAGCATGTTGCGTTTATCCATTCTGGCTTAAAAAGAGCCAATGTACTATCAATGAATGTCAAGGACTAAATAAATAAAAGGAAAAATTAATAAAAAAATTATTTAAGGTAACATACGAACATCTGAGCCTTACTTGTACTTTTATATGCCAAATAATTAGTTACTTGCTTACTGAGCTATGATATGGCTGCCTGGTCGTGCGGTTTACGCGCTGGACTGTCGTTCGAATTTATCGATGGTCCCGGGTTCAAACCATGCCCACTCCCATCCCCTGACGTCCTGTGGGAGGTTTGTACTAGGTAGTAAAGGCGGTCTGTCGTTGTGCTGGCCACATGACACCCTCGTTAACCACGTGCCAGAGAAACAGATGACCTTTACATCATCAGCCGTATAGACCACATACTCACCATAGTTGGATAAATAGAGTGTTCAAACATTTTTCATTACAGACAGACAAACAGACAGAGTGAGTTGATATAAGCTTCGTTACTTTAAAAAATACATTCATAAAAATAAATATTGTTTTTTGTTTGTTGCATTTAGTCCTAAAACTATATTGGTTTATCTCTTAAGACATTGAGATCTTTGGGACAGTAAAGGTCTTAACTGTTTCATTGGCCAAAGGTTTACGATGGTATCATGTGGGAAACACAACGACCAACCGTCATTAATTTTCTTAACTCAAAATTCTCAGTTTTCACTAAGACTCAAACCCGAGATCACACTGTTTGGAAGCCAGCCGCTTTATAACTCAGCCACATTGACCCTATTTCATAGAACTTAGAAGTAATAAAAGCCTGGACAATGGCTCTGATACAATGTTGCGGCCCACATTGCAGTTCCTCCTCTGAACGGAGCTGTTGGATCCGAAGGAACATCAAATTACTTTTACAGTCTGTAAGAAGGATCTGCTGAACTGTAGCACTGTCATGTAAGATGTCCAAGGGTCACCAGCTACTGATTAGTTTTGCTTCACGTTAGTCTCTCAAAGCCTTTCCCATGTTTTTTGGATTAGCCGCAAAGCTGCAGACGTTCAAATTCACAGTTCAAAAGAACTATAAATAGTTGCATGTTAACAACGAGAAATTGTGTTTTACACAAACTCAGAGGTGGGCCCCGAAATGTTCACCCATGTGTCTTCTGTTTGGTAAGCAAGGCAGGTAAAAAGGTAGGTTTAACTAGTTTCAGCACGAATATCACAGGCCTAGAAGTACAAACGTTCAACAATCTTAACCTCATCTTCCACCCTACCAAATTGAGGTTTGGGGGACGAAAGTGTGGCTGATGTGCTTATATTCTTTGAGGAAGTGCTGTTGCTATTATTATAAAGAAAAAAATGCTAATGTTTATGAGCTGAATGTTGTGAAGACATGGATCAATGAGAGATTGACCTGTGATAGAATGGTCTTCTGATTGATGGTTGATCTTTCGACACTAAGAGGTTTGGTGAATGGCCAATCTCTTATTTAAGGCCTTTGGAAGAAGTCCTTCCTTTTTGGTTCTCTAAAAGATTTGATGCTTCTGCGGTATTAGAAATAATTAATATAACTGGAAACTAATGTCGAAATCTTTTTTTTTTTTAGACTTTAGAAATATCTGCATACAAAATAAATTTTTCATTAGTAAAACTAGCTTGCAGGATATAATGACGATATGGTGTGTGCATAAGTTGTTCTCAAACAAAACACTATCAAAAACTTTGTGTGTGTGTGTGTGTGTGTTGTTTTTAGAAAAAGAACACAAAGAAAGAGAATAGATACAGATGCATACGGTGATGTCTTTCGTTTTCAGAACGTGAGAACCATAAGATTCATTAGTCCTTCGAGAAACGGGATGTTTCATTAACTTAATAGACATGCGAAAAAATGGTCAAACTGAGAACAGGAAGTTGGGTGTTGTTGACAGATCTAATGTGCACAATGTAGGGTATTGTTGACAGATATAACGAAGGATTCGTGGGCGTTTAGCAGTCAGAAGAATAACAAGATACATATTTCTCGAAATGAGTCACACAAATAATAAACACTAGTCGACCGGCGGCATAGCATACGCCGCTATTTTGCAGGGAAGGCCTTAGGCACTGCAACATATGCGACCACAGTGGGTCCCGCACTTTCTTTGGTGTATAAACTATTAAATTGAACCATTTAATAACATATAACAGTTTTACCGCAGCCTCTTGATTTACCAGGAGCCCCTTGGAAATCTCCTGAAATGTTATTAAATGCTATGCCGCCGGTCGAAAAAGTCCTGGAAATTTTTCCGGACATTATTAAAATCTTTTTAAAGTAAAAAAAAAATATGCTATGCTATTTTGTGAATGAATATTGTGCGGATTTGGATATATTATTTCCCATTCACATCATGCTGCGCCATGGGATCTTCCCATTTACTTGTTATAAGTAATGCGAATGCATGAATTCATGAATAAAAATTCTATGAATGGAGCTAAGGATAGTGAATTGACCTTAATTTACGCGATACTAAGAATAGAGTTGCACTCATGTAACAATGCTTTAGAAAAACCAATTTGAATGTCAATTTGATTAAAATATGAAATGAATGGACTATAATTAGTATGTTCATGTGCTAAAGCATAAAACTATATCTGCGAAGAGAAGTTCTATAATCTTCTTAGAGTTGAATTCGAGTTTTAGATCTAGATCTAGATCTAGGAATAGAGAGATGAGTTACCTTTCGTAATCATGTCTAATGAACGAATGTGCGTAATTTTTTATAGTAATTATAAAGTACTTCAAAAGTGAAACCTGAGAGTATACTTCATATGTGTATTGTTGTTCTAGTTTCAATAGTCTAAGGACACAATAATCTGAAGATACTGTAATATTATGACAATAATCTGAGAAGAAGAGAATTATATAAACACCACTTTCATTCACAAAATAGTGCGGATTCGGATGCAGCTATTTCCATTCACACCGCGTGTTGCGCCATGGGATCTTCCCTATTTACTTGTTGCTTGTTGTTGTTTTTGTTTGAACTTTTGAACTTGCCTTTTGAGAAATATATATATAGATAGGAGTTTCTTGCAACCAGTCAGAAGAGTAAGTAAATATTTTGTTTAACAAACTCTACAGATACCCATAAATAAGTTTAAAGGCTATTACCTCACAAACCACAAGGCATAAGAGAAGGGTCTCGGATTGCAGATGCTATACACAGCAGAGGCAGAAAGAAGGCTGAAAATGCAGCTGCGCATGATGATTTTATATGCTCAGCCTGCAACCGCAGCTGTGTATCAAGGATTGGCCTCTTTAGCCACACAAGAAGTTTCAAGGGGAAAAGATCGTCTCTCCAGACGTAAAATGCCACAGACAGACCTCACAAACATAGATAAGATAATGTTTTTCTCTTATTTTACTGCTTTACATCCTGGTTAATGTAGATAGAAGAAGTTGTATTTCAAGTTGTATTTCAAGTTGTGTTTCATTGTCTAAGAGATAAGGTTCATCTGAATTGGAACTTGTGACTGTCTTTGGGGTTGTTTACACTTTATATTTGTGTATTGAAAGTGTATCGATAGGTTAAAGTGTTTCATACAAATAGTGCGCTTATTTTATGTTTTGTAAATAACTTATGCTATTCGAGAAATCCACTTGATTTTAAATGGGGCTACGCCTCTGAGAAAAAAAAAAACAACAACTAATCTTCGGCAAGTGTTTTCTGGTGCTAAACGTTTAAGTGCAAATGTGTGTCGTCACGGAGTCTTTTTACAAAACGTACATCAATTGACTCTGTCTGGTCAAAAATGTGTCCACGTTATTTCTCCCACACCCTATCTCGGATCAAGATGACATTTCGCACATTTATTTCTTTTTTTCTGACAACACAAGATTCGGTTTTAAAAAGTTAACCAATTGGTTAATTGAGGGCGCGGTGGCTGAGCGGTAAAGCGCTTGGCTTCCGTACTGGAGGTCCCAGGTTCAAATCCTGGTGAAGGCAGGGATTTTTATTTCGGGATTTTCGGGCACCCTTGAGTCCACCCAGCTCTAATGGGTACCTGACATTAGTTGGGGAAAAGTAAAGGCGGTTGGTCGTTGTGCTGGCCACATGACACCCTCGTTAACCGTGGGCCACAGAATCAGATGACCTTTACATCATCTGCCCTATAGACCACTAGGTCTGAAAGGGGAACTTTAATTGGTTAATTAATTATTGGTAATTAATTATTTTGTTTGATATCTCAAAGAATTTGTACTTGACTCAAGTGGTGGTATAAGCTGAATTAGTCAAACATCGCCGTTCTAGTCTTCGTGAACTCAACATTAAAAATAGGACGAGACTATCCAAACAATAAATAACTATACAATCGTTCATTTTCTTAAGCTATCCCCTAGCAGAGTGGCTATCGTGTTGGCTTGAGAAGCGTGAGAAGGATTCAGCCATAAGTTCAAATGCACGGTCATTCTCCCTAAATTGTATTTCTTATTGTTAGATAAAAGTTGGGTGAGTTGGTGAATTGATTAGTCAATGATGGTCAATGAATAGATGTGATGGCAAGTTTTCTACGCACTGCTGTCCAACTCATTTAAACACAGAAAGACGCGAAAAACACTTCGAACAAAATATACAAAACTAAAACTAATATAAATATAATAACATATATCTATATCTATCTATCTATATCTATCTATTTATCTATCTCTCTATCTGTATATATATATATATATATATATATAAACAGATAGATACATAGATAGATACATAGATAGATAGATAGATAGATAGATAGATAGATAGAGATAGATAGATAGATAGATAGATAGATAGATAGATAGATAGATAGATAGATAGATAGATAGATGTATATATAAAATATAAAAAACTAAAAATGTTAACGGACTTTCTACTTAAGTTTAACGAAACTATTTTCTCTATTATCTTTACCTGGTCGTGAGGTTTGCTCGCTGGACTGTCACTCAGATTTGTTGATGGTCCTGGGTTCAAACCCTGCCCGCTCCCATCCCCCGTCGTCCTGCGGGATGTTTGGACTAGGAAGTAATTATCTTCAACTCTGAAGGAACATCCGAAACATGTAAATCATTTTAGAAACATTTTACAAATAAATAGCAATATCATAAAAACGGTAGAATGTAAGTCACTTGTAAATAAATATCTGAGCCAAACCATACAAACAATTCTATGTAAAATTTAACAATTATAATCATTGTTTAAACTAGTAAAATCTAATTATTATAATACCTCTACTCAACTGGTACCTTCGTGGAACTTGCTGGAAAAAACCTGGACAAGAATCTCGAAAACAGCTCTAACGATTTCCCCAGACAGTTGTTGTATATCGTTGGAAGTTCGTTTGCCACAGAGGTAAAACTCGGATCATTATAATTTTTCAGTATAAAAAAAAGACATAAATTACATTTGGCTAGAGGACTAGAAAATCTTTATCATGACCAAACTGTACGTCTTCGGGCATTTCCGCAAGTAAGCATCATACATTCAAGAGGAGACTAATTCAACTATCTTGTCTAGTACGATTTCTTTCCCTTGCTCTATATGCAAACAAAACAATTAATCGGCAATGGGTAATTAACTAATTGGTTAAATTTTTTTTTATTCCTGTGATGTCAGGTAAAAGAAATAATTCTGCAAAATTTTAGCTTCATCCGAGATAGGGTCTGGGGGTGTAAACTTGTACAAACGTTTTACAATACAGACTGAAAGACAGACAGAGTGAGTTATAAATGTTGTAAAAAATCGCTGCATAGGTTGTTTTTTTTTTTAGTGTGTTTTTTTAAATGATTTTTTAAACGTTTTTTGTGTCCATGTTTTTTTTTATTTTTGACAACTCGTCTCTGTAAAGATTTTTTGACGCATTATACATTCAGATTTGAAACTCAAATCCTGAAGATTCCCTACAACAAACAAAAAGAATGTATTCGCTCTTAAAATATTAAGCAACATTTCTTACCAGTAATCTATTTATAGGAATGTCTTCTTGACCTGATTTAGCTCACGCATAAACTAAAACAAACAAGGCGTGGCCAAGTGAGCAGCATGTGTGCTTACAAGGGCTCACACTTCATGTGTTGGGCAGAATCCGGTTTGTTTCGTTCGTGTAGTTACTTGTATATTTCGACATTCGACCAAATCAAAAATGACTTAAGGGTTGCAGCTAATTTTTATTGTAATTTTTTGACTAAAGTTCTAGAATAATGAAGTCTTTATTTCAAGTGTTTTATAGTTTCGTTCTTCCAGTAAGCGTTGTGTTGTATGCTATGTTTGGGAACAGTTTCTCGTTTAATCTCAATGTGTATAATATTAAAATACTGAGAGATTCCACAGTCAGAGGGAATACATTTGGATTTAGTGCTGCGCTGTATACAGCAGATGATGGTGGCATAGAGTAAGTCTCAATCTTTGCATTTTAAGGACTTCGGCATAAATGCCAGATTTCATACGAAATAAGAAACATTTCCTATTTCAGCTAGCTACTTTGAAAAAACAACTTGTCCTTATACTCTGGTTACATTTAAGTTGCACTAAACAGTTTAAAATAGCTAATAAAACAATGGACATATAAATAATACTCTTTATCTCTTTCTCTCCTTACTGACGATACAAACGTTGATTCCATCAGAATGTGGTAAATAGTTAAGGAGAGAAAGAGTTAAAGCTCTTTACCCTGAATTATTTTTTTCTTTAACTGATGAAATGTTTTATGTGCGTATATACTATTATTCCCGTCACTTAAATATACATACTTTTGATAACAAAGTAAGGTTCCATTTTCAGAACATGCTTTCTATTGGGCAGATGATGTAAATATAATAGGTTTCTCTGGCCCACGCTTAATGAGGGTGTCATGTGGCCAGCACAACGACCAACCGCCTTTACTTTCCCCAACTAATGTCAGGGACCCATTAGAGCTGGGGTTGACTCAGAGGCGCCCAAAGATCCCGAAATAAAAAATCCCAGTCTTCACCAGGATTCGAAAGCCAAGCACATTACCACTCAGCCACCAAGCCTCCACATTTTGGTATATCCTTAAAAGTGTAAACGAATTATCGTATCGTATCAATTGGATAAGCTGAACACGTCCTACTCGTATCAATTGGA
>JADKLZ010000003.1:27243871-27259796 GCA_021533235.1 Biomphalaria straminea
GATAGATAGATAGATAGATAGATAGATAGATAGATAGATAGATAGATTACAAATTACTGAGGTTCATTGAGTGCTTCCATGAGGAAACTAAATGCACTGTCAAATTTAATGGAGCCCAATCAGCACCTTTTGAGGTCTGCAGTGGTGTCAAGCAAGGATGTGTGCTCGCACCCACTCTGTTTGGCATATTCTTCTCCTGTCTACTGCATTACGCATTCAACGACATAAACGATGGTGTGTTTCTCCATACAAGATCCTCTGGAAAGCTATTCAATGTTTCAAGGCTGCGGGCTAAAACCAAGGTCAGGAGGTTACTCATCAGGGAACTCCTGTATGCTGATGATGCAGCTATTGTGGCTGATTCTGATACCCAGCTACAGTTCCTAGTTGACAAACTATCTGCTGCTTGCCAGAAGTTCGGCTTAAACATCAGTCAGGGCAAGACTAAGGTACTTGTACAAAACACTAATGCTGCACCTCAAATAAACATTAATGGCCAACCACTAGAGATCGTAGACAACTTTTGTTACCTTGGCTCCATCATATCCAACAACACTCTACTGGATAATGACATTAACAACAGGATAGCCAAGGCAATGGCCACCATGTCACGGTTGCAGAAAAGAGTCTGGGACAACATATTGCTGACTAACAGCACTAAAGCTCTAGTTTACCGGACCTGTGTATTGAGTACCTTGCTATACGGAAGTGAAACGTGGTCAACATACTCATGGCAGGAAAAAAAGCTGAATGTCTTCCACCTCCGATGCCTAAGGTGGATCTTTAAAATAAGGTGGCAAGAAAAGATAACCAACGAGGAAGTGTTACAAAGAGCAGGTTGCCAGGACATCCGCTCTGTTATCAGCAGCAGACGCCTTGGCTGGCTTGGCCACGTTCGTAGAATGCCAGTAGGTCGACTCCCACAGGATATTCTGTATGGCGATCTAATAGAAGGCAGAAGAGCCGCTGGTCGTCCACTCTTACGTTATACAGATGTATGCAAACGGGACATGAAGCTCTTTAAGATCGACACCAGCAACTGGGAAGAGGTGGCACAAGATAGATCCACTTGGAGAGAGAGCATAAAGAAGGGGTCTTTGATTGCAGATGCCATACACAACAGAAGCAGAAAGAAGGGTGAAAGTGCAACGGCGCCTGGCGACTACATATGCCCAACCTGCGATCGCAGCTGTGTATCAAGGATTGGCCTCTTTAGTCACACAAGAGCTTGCAAGGGGAAAAGATCGTCTCTAGAGACGTAAAATGCCACAGAGGATTTAATGGAAACAAATTCGGACACTCATTTGGGGGTTACTAGGTTGGGGGTTCGGTGAGATTTTCAAATTTGGACTCCCCATCCCCCCACCCTAGCTACGCCACTGGATATCCTTTATTTATTGTTTCAACAAAAGCAGCCACTTGCACATTAGGTTTACTTTGCTAAACAGTACATAAATATGATCTTCAATGATTCTGTCAGCTGTGTCATTGAACT
This sequence comes from Biomphalaria straminea, assembly GCA_021533235.1. NCBI lineage: Eukaryota > Metazoa > Mollusca > Gastropoda > Planorbidae > Biomphalaria > Biomphalaria straminea. The sequence goes on from JADKLZ010000003.1 coordinate 27,245,367, forward strand.
TGCATTGGAATGTGTTTTAGTAAATGTACTGATACATACAAACTACTGGATTTCTTTGTCACACTAAATAGGTGTCATATTGGAGGGGTGGATTGGCCCATCAACATGTTCTTAAACCCGGGCCCACGGGTACCTTGCTACACTACTGCTCTGATTCAATAACTTGGTTTATTGAAAAGACATTTAGTGCGTTAAGAAACCTAGAATCGGTTTCATCAAATGAAAGGAACCTTATAGACTGAAAGAACATGAAGAACGAGTCCACCACAATCTCTTTTGAAGTGGAAGTTAGAAGAAGGAATGCGGCAGAAACAGATGAACTGAATATGTTTCATGCGCAAATTTTGAAAACTCGTGTAGCAGCAGCTAAAAAGTACTTTGCAAAAACAAATTCAAGCTTACGTGGTCACAACGGAAAACTGAATTCACCCAATCCTGGGAACTTCCTAGCAACTTTGAAATTTCTTGCAGAATTTGATGAAGTTACGAAACACCACTTACGTACAATTGAATTTGGGAAAGAACATTATTTGTCACCACAAATTGAAACTGAATTTATTAACTTGATGGGCAATAAAGTTAGGGAATCCATTATTGGGAAAGTCAAGCAAGTTTTTTACTTTTCTCTGAAGCTTGATTCTACCCCAGATGTTTCACATCAAGAACAGGTATCTCTAATAGTTCGTTACTTGGATGTTGATAATTTCGAAATAAGAGTCAATCACTGGTTACTATGAAATTTTCAAACCTAATGAACAACATTTTAAAGAACTTATTCTGAAAACTCATAAAGACATTGGACTGGACTTTGATCTGTGCAGAGGTCAAACCTATGACAACGGAGCCACAACGAATGGCCGTCTGTCTGGCCTGCAGAAACATTTCTTAGACATAAATCCAAAGACAACATTTTTGAAATGTGATAATCACTATCTGAACCTTGCAGCTCTTCATTCTGCTAAGATAGATCCAGCAATTTTTACATTTTTTTGAAACTGTATATGAATCGTTCAACTTTTTTTTCCAATTCACCCCAGAGATGGGCCAAAGTAAAAAAGCTGGAGTCAGGATTTTAAAAAAGGAAAGTAATACAGGGTGGTCTGCAAGAGAAGAATCAAAAGTCGGCAGTTTCCTTGCATCTCGACGAAATCATCAAGATGTTGGAGAAACTTTCTGAATCAACAACTGAAACAATTGACACTAGAAACAGTGGATCGAATCTTCAGGAAAGAAGATTATTTTATCCGACATCAAATCTCCCGACTGATAAACAAAACTGCTCTAATGAGACTTGTTACTCAGAGCCCCTCAAAATTTGGGACATTTTCTTTGGTAATTTCGAACATAATGCCAGGGTAGTATTTTTGCCTAAAAGAAATTATGACTTGACCCAGAGAGAGTCTTCGTCTCACAAAATACAATTCGCAAAAATGTCCTTCATAGATTTTATTACGTATGTTAGCGCCAAAATAAAATTAAAATAAATACAAATTAAGTAAGAAAGTTGCATTACAGCCCATGATTTACTATATCAAATAAATGTAAGTTCATTTTTTGAAAGTTTACTTTGTTGGTTTTTTGCTTGTCCACCTTTGTAAGGCTTTGTCCTCTTTTTCTCCTCCTTTGTGGATGTAGGTGTTTGGTAACCCTACCCAGGATCTCATGTATGTATTTATAATGTATGTATGTATGGATGGATGTTTGTGTGTCTGTGTGTGTGTGAGTTGGGGAGAGTCAATAATCTCTCATGCTCTTTTTTCTTCTCTATAATGTAAGCTTTAAAAAACTCAAAGAAATAACTCAATTTCAAAATCTGTTTAAAAGATATGCCCACTGCAACAATAGATGAAGCTTATGGCTCCACAGTCGTAGCAGCGGATTCTAAACTCGTGTTGGTAAGTTATCGTAAAGTAGATCCTTATGTAAATAAAGTGGCATGATCAAATAGCCAATAGGGAAGTGCTGTGAGGTGCAGGGGGCCAGGACATCCGCGCTTTTATCAGTAGTAGACACCATGGATGACTTGGACATGTTCACTCTATGCCACAAGATTGACTCCCAAAAGACATGATTTGGTATGATGGCATAATAAGAGGCAGGAGATTGTTGCCCACTTTTAAGGTATACGGATGTATGTAAGCGCCACATAAAGTTCTTTAAAATTAACAACAACTGTTGAAAGAGGCACTACATTGATACACATGGAGAGCAAGCAACAAGAAAGTGTCCTTGATTGCAGAAGTAGAAAGAACACTGCGAGGTCTGGTGATTACAGATGCCCAACCTGTGCCCTCAGTATCAAGGTATGATCTTTAGTCATATGAAACATTTGAAATTGCAAATGAAAAAGCAGAATTATGTTTTAAATGCAAGCTTATTCCGTTTAAGTAAGTATTTCTTAAATTATTAGTAAAATATTCGAGTTTCTCTTTGTTTTTGTTAATTTATGTTTTGTCCTGATAATGGCTTCACTTTTAGTTGGTATTTATGTCATGTACATTTAGTTTTTCATGAATCCCAATTATATTTTATAATGTTTATTCAAACAGGTGTGTAGTCCAGCATGGAAAGATACACGAACAGCAAATAAAACGTATTTGATTGGACGATGCGCCCTACGAAGATCTAATAGTAGCGTAAGTGTTTACAAAGTATAAGAACAAATAATTTCTTGCCATTTCTAAATAATAAGAATTACATAAAAATACTTTTCAAAGACGATACCTCCTTTAACTTATACATCGTATAGAGCGATTATTTTGCTCATAATAATTCATAAATGCTAGTTTGCCTTAACAATTAGCACGAAGAAAACAAATGCCAAAAACACCACCCTCCATCCTCATAGACGATAACAAGCTGGATGCCATGAATGATCCACTATTCAAGATGACCCGTCTTGCAAACTCATACGGTATTTATTATATAGTCTAAACATCTTTCTATTTCAGTACACAGAGATTAGACCATATTACAACGCTGACGTAATTAGAGACTACATTACATTGATCAATTCTAAGAATTACTATTATTATGGTATGGCAACTACAGGCTTTTCGGCGGATATAGACAAGGTAGCATTATTATAAATGATTATAAGTCTTTCTATTATCTATCTATCTTTCTATATGTATATCTGTCTATCTTTCTATTATCTATCTATCTTTCTATATGTATATCTATCTATTTGTATGTCTGCTGGTCTTTCCATCTCTTGATTATTAAGGGACGATAAGGGTAAGAAAGAAAAAAGAAATCTAGATGTGACAGTTTTGTCATGTAATTGTCAAGTTGTTAGTTACTTTTTTGAATGCTTCGGTCCATCATCATCAAGTAGACATATCCCCCATCCCCCAAGATGGGTAGCAACCATGGCGCAATGGGTTTCATTGCGCCCGGCCCACGTGTCTTGACTGTTAGTATTTAAATGTTTAAAATTCTTATATTATTTTACTTACACCATGGTATATTACCTGTTACCTATCCCTTAGTCTGGTGGACCGTTGGGGCACCAAGCAAGATTCGTAGACCGTCTTTCTCCATTCCTCTCTATCCTTTGCCCTGTTTAAAATCTCATTCAATGGTAGGCGCGTCCATTCTTTGATGTTGTCTTCCCACCGCTTTCTCTGTCTGCCTTTTCTTCTTTTTCCTGGTACTGTTCCCTGGAGGAAGGTCTTTGCGAGTCCCGAAGATCTTGTTTTATGGCCATATATTTTAAGCTTGCGTTTTTTCACATAGTTAGCAGGTCATCATGGGGTCCGATCGCTGCAATAACCCTGGTGTATTAATCGCTCTTAAATTATATTTCTCCTCTATTTATCAAAAGAGCAAATATCGAACCAATAATAATAGTGGTACAATTTAAGGCAGTGGTTCCCAAACTTTTTTGTCTCGTAGACCCCTTGCCATGTTTTCTGGTTTGCGGTAGACCCCTTGCTTAACTTAAACTTAAGTTTCTCGTGTATTTCTTGATCTTTCATGTCTGGCTTAAATATTAGATATACGGAACTGTTTACATTAGCAGGAGAAAGGGCGATGGCAAGAAACTGGCGCCTCAACCAGTAAGCTTTGGGCAGGAGAGATTTATTAGCCTTGACTTGCAACCAGAATAGAAGAATGAAAACTGAATTCAAACCTCTGCTGCCTTGCAACATGGGGAAGGTTTTAGGGTTAAATCCTGAGGGAAGATAAGGAACCCACGACCCTTAGGCAGTTAGCAGCACACAGCGCTACACCATGTCAGAACCTGTGACGCCGTTAATTCCAAACTGTATATGTCTTTTTCAAAGAATTATATTAAAAGCTTTTAAAGTTATAACTCATACTACCGATGTGGTTAATAATGTCAAATGTAGTTTTGCAACAAAAAAAAAAGATTTAAAACCACATCAAAAGCTGGTAAAATCAATGTTTTATTTATTGTATTTTTCGTATTTAGGTATAAGTAAAAAGAGCTTGTACGACGCTCGCAAACCATCATCTTCTCTACATGATGCTGAAGAGAGATTTTGTGGATCTATTCTAAACTTTATATTTTAGTGTTCTTAATTTTTCTAATCTTTATGTATTTTTGTCAGGGTGACATTGTTTATACTCAGGCAGCCGCTTATTTGATAAGGAAGAAATGAATCCCAATTTTAAATCATCAATACCGTACAGTCTAAATTTTTTAATGTTGAACAAAAGTTACATGTAGACTATTTAGCTATTTAAATAAGTGTTGGAATTAAATAAAACAATATAAATATTTAAAAGATTAACCAAGGTACAAATCATTTGCTACTGTAGGAAATAATTATATTAATGCGATATAAAAATTAAACTCACAATCTGCTTAAATAAAATCCATTATCATAGACCCACTCGGACATCTCATAGACCCCCAATTTATTTTTTCACTTTCGTAGACCCCTGGGGGTCTATATAGATCACTTTGGGAATCACTGATTTAAGGGAATGTAAAAATTCTGTAACAAATAAATATTACATTTGTTTTTTGTTTTGTATTGTTATTTTTTGTGTTATAATGTAGGTGTCTATTAACTAGTTGTGATACATGAATTTATAATATTAGGTGATTCCTGTCAATTATATTATTGGCACTATACACACTACATAACGCTACAATATATTTGACTTTTATAATCTCCAGAGATTTTCAGCTATTGGAGCACCAGGAATTTTAAACTTTGAAGGTAAGCTAGCCTTTTTGTGTTCTACATTGTAAGATAGTTATTGTATTATTATTATTATTTGTAAAAAAAAATAGGCCTATATTGACAAATATTTTTTTTATCTTTCTAAAAGTGCTGCAATGTATGTTGATTTGGGGAATTTTCTAAATTTATGTTAACAACAGTAGTCAATCTAACTACATTTGGATAAAGCTTATAGTATACTCAAGTATATACATGCATCAATAAAAAAAATGTGTTACTATTTTGTTACTTCTATCAGGGCCAGCCTAAAAAGGTATAGGTATAGTTAAAGTAGGCACCTGCCTAGGGCTTTCAATTAGTGAGACTAAACTAACTTAAGAGAAGAAATAATGAAACTTGGATCAAATTTTAAACAAACCAAATTTCTTTGACTTGTCTACTAGCCTAGCACTTAAGTCTGCACTTAACGCTACTGGAACAAAGCTTCATGAATTTATTTTATCTGTTGATTTAGAAATAGATGCCGGATAGTATTAATCAGTTGCATAGTTTATTTTTCTTCCTTTTAATATTTCTAATTAATTTAGGGCAACGGTACTGAATTCACTTCAAGTAGGACCTCATAGTAGGCTACTTCAGGCTGGCCCTGACAATATTATACTTAAAATAGATATTATTATATCAAAATTTAGAACTGTTTACAAAATGTCTTGTTAGGTTCTGTTATTGGGTATGACCTTACTTCTGATGAGGAATTCAGACTAGCTGTCCAGAAGGTCAACAATATAAATACAACTAGCTATGGATATGTAGGTAGGTATCAGATATGTTTCTTAATTTATCTTGTTGCTAAATATAATAATTTATGACATATTATTACTGATAAAACACACACAACTATATAAACATAAATATTTAAAGCTTGTGTAATTTCTAAAAGTATGTTGATAAGGTTGTCTAAGGTTTATGTGGGTCCTGTCGTGCGCATCTGGAGTTGCTCCTTTCCTTGATGTTTCTCTTTTGTGCACCACAATGGTTTGTGCGTTAGTTTCAAAGGACGCGCTATATTTGTGTCATTGCTCTGTTTGTTTTGCCTTTAGATGGAGCTCTCTGTGGGGTTCTTCCCCAGTGTTGGGTAAGTTAGTTATTTTACTGTCATCTTCATGACGTAGATCTGAAATCGTTTCTATTATAATCTTGTGAATGGTGGTCTCAAGGGATGTGTATTTTTCTTGTTCGGGGACGCAGGCTTAGGACTCTGTTGTAGTAAAGCCTGATTGTATGGTTTGGTTCTTGCATCCATCGCTTTAGGCTGTGGGCTTCGAGGGCCCTGATCGAGTTGTGACACTGTATTAATGTGTGCTATGTCATTTTGAATAAGCTGCTTGTTTGTATTTGACCTTGTAAAATACAATTTACCAAACACGAATTCATCTGTCATGTCATGTTATTCATTAAATTGTTGCATTTACACTCTTGTTATAAACTGATATAGAATATAATAGAATATGCATCCTCTGTTTTGGACCCCTCAACTGAAGAAAACATATAGATTATGTGAAACACAGCTAATAGGACTAATTGATGATTTCTCAAAAGGTTTAGATAATAGTGAACAAATAGATTTTCCCAAAGCTTTTGACAAAGTTCACCACCATAGTCTGCTTAAGGCTATGTGGGACACTTGACACCTTTTTTATTAAATTTATTAATTAAATTACTCCAAACTTTATATGTATACTCCCTATGAATAACCATTTTAAAAAAATGTGGTTAAAAATGTTTTCTTATTAATGGTTGTCATAGCAATGGCCGCCATATTGGATTTTTGTTTATTGTTTTTAAATCGCTAAGGTTTTAAAACTATTTAAGCTATTGCCAAACAAAAATATGCAATGTGTAGACCAATCATTCCAGAACATTTTCTATAGAATAGTTTCTGAATATAGTAAAAACTTTTTTTACAATTTATTTTCTAACGTCTGATGAACCGCTGGGGCAACAAACACGAACGGTCAACCTTCTTTCTCTATTTTTCTCTTTCACTTTGAATGAATTTCATTCTGATATTATTTCTGAAAATATTGAAACCTGCCTTTTTACCTGCCTGGATGGACCACTTCAGAGGCCGATTTTGTTCTCAATCGTTATTACATAACGTTGAAATTAATCTTTCCTCAGGATATTCTGTCAAACTGGGTCGCTTCTGTGCAGACATAAGTTCATTTTGCGCTGCCACTGGGGCACCCAACATGTTTAGAGTAGGGCAGGTAACTATGATCAGATTTGTTTACTTATTCTAATGTTTACAATTGTAACACCTGGACATCCCTGAATATCTATCATGGAAATATTCATTCACATTTTTGTTTTTGATTAGGTTAGACTTTTGGAACGTGAACAAGGATCAAAAGAAAAACAGATCAAAGTAATCCAGGAAATCAATGGAAAAGATGTATGATTTGGTTCAATATTTAATTGTATTCAACTTATAATGGTAATGTGTCCACAGCAATATTTACACTAACAAGTTAATTTAATTTTCTTACAAATAAACATGGGAAATACATCATAATCCATGTAGTCTATGATCTATTTATTTAACCTACATATGCTTATATCAATATTTAATCACCTCGTCTCTGCCCGTGGTTCCGTCTGGGGCCTAACCCACCACAACCAGCTTTCTCCTGGCATCTCTGTGCTGGCTAAGTTTTTCCAACATATCTTGCCCATTTACTTGGCATCTGCTTCCAAATCGCAGCCTCTGTCTGCCACCTCTTTCTCTTTCCTTTGGGGTTCCAGGTGAGGGCTTGCCTTATTATTTTGGAGCAGTTAGTGAAAAGTGTGACCTATCCATCCCCAGGACAGATGCTGGTGGTGGTCCTGGTAGAGATGATGCTCTTCAGCCTGTCAGTTCAGATGACTTAGGCTTTTACCAACACACGTCATAAACCTTCCAACTAGAAGTTCATCTTCTCCCAGGTCCATGGCTTCTGTTTATTTGCTGTTTGGTGTTTCTGTAGATAGTGGTTTTTCTACAGAGAAGGGTAGCTAGCCCAACCCTCTTTCCTTCTCAGCCGGGCTTGAAACTGTCCTACGGCAGAGTTTGTATATTTAATCCTATTCGCCAGCATCTTTGTAAACAACTATTGTGTCAAGAAAGATGCTAATTACTATTGGGTGAATTGTAGGTCTACCAATAGAATAGAATCCATAAAAAAGATCAAGTTAGGTCCAAAACTTTTCAGGCCACTCAAGTATTAATACATGCATATTTATATTAATAGAAATAGAAGCACTTTCGCAAAAATTAGTGCAGATATGCTTTTATCTGTTTGTACGTTTCCCAGATTTGGTCCAGTTTTGGTTACAGTCTTGGTGTTGTGAATATAAATAGAAATCCTTATGATGAGCTTCTGGTGGGTGCCCCACTTTACACAGAGTGGTCTAATCCAGACCATGTTCCAGATCAAGGAATGGTTTTCTTATATCAATATGATGCAAATACACAGGTAATATAACAATTTGTTATTAAACTGAGAACATAACTTTTAAAGTCATTTTCATTGTATTCACTCTATATGGCGGAAGGGGGGGTGTCAAAAAACAGTTTTAATTTTCACTTAAATTAAAACAAACAACCAGAAATGGATTAAGTTGATCTGATACAGACATCTGTACCTTGAATGTAATCTTTTTTTCTTCCTCCGGGACAGTTTAGTCGCATATACACACTAGCTTAAATATATACACCTCTGACAGGGTGAATATCTTGAATTCTTCTTGTTAACCAATTAAATATAGTATTTTTTTATTTATAAAACAAAGTAATCAGGGCCGGTCCTGACAATTGCGGGGCCCTATGCGAAACTGATTGCGTGGGGCCTAGTCTGTGTGACAATAAGGATAATAAGTGAAAATTAAGATTTTGTATTAGAAAAAAAATCGACTTTGCATTTTATTCATTCTTTACTAAGTACAAAATTGCGATCAAATTAACTTCACTTTACGAACCTTGCAACGTATGGTATATTTATATGCTAGTGACTATAAAAGTAAATAAGGTATTGGAACTTTCAGTTTAGGTAAAAATTAGTTCGATTATTACATTTTATTACATGAAAGCTGACACTTTTTTATCGCACGTAGGATTGGCGTTTTCCGTAATAATTGATTTCCACAAATGACAATTTTGTCTATTTTTCAGGAAAATTTTTATGAGTTTTCAGGAAATTTTAATAAATGCAGGACATTACCAGGATTTTTTCGTATAGATTTTGCAATTTAATAATTACAAATAGAATAAGCGCGGGGCTTATGAAAGCGCGGGGCCCACTGCGACCATATGGCTGCATTGGCCTAACACCGGCCCTGAAAATAATGGTACCTGGGTAACTGATTATTTGAAAGGGATGATTGATGAAAATATGAAAAGCTTATACAATTTTTAACAATTTAACATAATTTTTATTAGACGATGGTTACCATATCTTATGAATCGTTAATTTCTTCTTTTATGTCTTGTTTTTACATTATTTCTTAACTTGCAGAAGTATGAAAGAAAAAATATTGTCTTAGACGGCTCTAGATTGCCTTACGGACGATTCGGTTCTGCTATAACAGAAATAGGGGACATAAATCTTGATGGAATCTCAGGTAAATTAAAATTAAAACAGCCAAGGATCTAGCACATTTTATTCCTTATTCCTAACAACCACATTGTAAATGTAATATTACAGATATACTGTTAACAGAACATTGTAGATGTAATATTACAGACATACTATCAACAGAACATTGTACATGTAATATTACAGATATACTATTAAAAGAGCATTGTACATGTAATATTACATATATACTATTAACAGAACATTGTAAAAGAGTGTTATATAAATATTATTATATAAAGTGTCTGAGAGCTTCTTCAATCCCTTCTCAACATATTTTTATACATCGAGCTCTGCTGGCTTAAAGTCAACTAAAATATTCTAAGTATTTAATTAATTAACACTAAACATGAATCATTACACGTGAATGTGTTTTTTTTTCATAGTGCACTCACAAAATAGTTTTTAAAAAATTGAATGTAAATATATATATATATAAATATATATATATATATATATATAATATATGTGGCCAAAGGAACGGAATATCCGATACAGTTTGGGATCAGTAGCGCCGCAGGCTCTGCCAGGCTGTAGCACAGTGTGCCACAATCTGCCTAAGGGTCACCAGCTCCTGATTTTTCCTCAGGGTTGTCTCCCGAAGCCTCTCCCACGTTTGGGTATAGCCGCAAGGCAGCGGAGGTTTGGATTCAGAGTTTTACCTTCTCCTAGATGGGTAGCCAACCAAGGCTAACGAGCCCCTTCTGCCCGAAGCTTACTGGTTTAGGCGCCAGTTACTCGCCTTTGCCCCTTCTCCTGTCTGTGGTAACGGTTCCGCCAGGCTCAATATCTGAACCACACGTGAAGGCCAGGAGTTGGACTGGTTGTCAGAGGCTATTTGAGACGCATGCCGTTGGAAGCATTTTGTAGGTAATGATGGGCTTAGGCTCATTACCACTTCCGGCGTTAACAACCTTGCGGAACCAAGGAGAGGGGGGAACTGCTGTGTGGGCGACATCGTTTCGACCATAAACAATGCCCAGGCTTTCATCTCACTCATTCAAAGCCCTAACCTCAAATAGAAAACTGGAGAGGACACTCCAGCTTCGCCTTTTGGCGTCGGCCAAACACGGGAAGTGGCAGTCACCGGTTATAAGTCCAAACGCTCAATTGACGTAGAGCTGGGCGCCAGGGGCCACTTTCGTCGGTGGGAGGGATCCTAGGATTCCAATGGACAGCTACCGCCCGCCTCAAGCTGGGCAGCCCCCAGCCAATAAGGTGCTGTCCCGTCATGCCTGTCTTCCTCGTTTGGGTACACGAGGATAGGACAAAATCTGAAAAGCAGGCATAAAGCCAATGTACCAGGCAACACAAAGGAAAAGAAAAAGAGGAGCTCCACTCTTAAACTGGGCACATGGAATGTGCGAACTCTACAAACCGGACTTAACGAAAACTTACCGGACATAGAAGATGCCAGAAAGTCCGCTATTATAAATAATGAACTGTCTAGACTCAAAGTAGACATTGCCGCCCTCCAGGAAACTCGCTTGGCTGACTCTGGGTCAATCAGAGAAAGAGATTACACCATCTTCTGGCAAGGCAAAGCCGAAAGTGAAGTTAGGGAGCACGGCGTTGGCTTCGCAGTAAAGAACACACTGCTGAACACAGTAGAGCTGAAGTGCAACGGTTCAGAAAGACTCTTATCATTACGCCTTAACACATCTACTGGAAACGTGACTTTGATAAGTGCCTACGCTCCTACTATGTGTTCCACATCAGAAGCAAAAGACTTGTTCTATGACAACCTTTCTTCTGCTCTCAGCGAGATCCCAAACACAGAACAGGTGATCATCCTCGGCGACCTTAACGCACGTGTTGGATCTGACAACTCTGCATGGGACAGCTGTATTGGGCGTTTTGGTGTCGGCAAAATAAATGAAAACGGACAAAGACTCCTCGAGGTTTGCTCACTACACTCCCTCTGTGTCACTAATACATATTTTAAAACCAAACCACAGCACAGAGTATCTTGGCGGCATCCTCGCTCCAAACATTGGCACCAACTAGACCTAATCATGGTAAGACAAAAGTGTTTAAAATTTGTCAAACTTACCAGATCCTATCACAGTGCAGACTGCGACACAGATCACTCCTTGAATATTTTGCAAAATAAATCTTCTTCCTAAAAAAATCCACCATACCAAGCAGACTGGAAGACCCCAACCAGATGTGAGCAAGATGTGTCACCCTCATCTCCAGATACAGTTTGCGGAATCTTTTGAATGCGAGTACAAAAATTTCTCTGGAAACACAGCAACAGAAAAATGGGAACACCTCAAGTCCACCATACAAAAGTCTTCTTTGGACATCTTTGGAAGAAAAACTACAAAACAAAATGACTGGTTTGACTCTAAATCAGCTATCCTAGAGCCTGTCATCAGAGCAAAGAGAGATGCACTCGCTACATATAAGGCAAAACCTACCCAAAGCAACTTGTTAAACCTAAAAGAAGCTAGAGCCACTGTACAGAGGACAGCAATGATCTGTGCCAATGAATACTGGGTAGAGCTCAGTGAGAATATCCAGCTTGCAGCTCAAGTGGGCAACATAAGAGGGATGTATGAAGGAATTAAAAAGGCTCTCGGACCCTCCCAGAACAAGTCAGCACCTCTTAAATCAACCACTAGGGAAATTATCACAGACAAGTGTCAACAAATGCATAGATGGGTCGAACACTACTCCGAACTCTACGCCACAACAAGCTCAGTCTCTGCCTCAGCTCTTAAGGCTATCATACAGCTACCCATAATGTACGAGCTAGACGAAATACCCACCCTGTTAGATCTCAACAAAGCCATAGACAACATGGCTGCCCGCAAAGCACCCGGATGTGATGGCATTCCCCCGGATCTTTTAAAACAGTGTAAGACTACACTTATCCAACCTCTGCACGACCTGCTTTGTAAATTTTGGCAAGAAGGTGCTGTGCCACAGGATCTGCGGGATGCAAAGATCATCACCCTGTACAAGAACAAAGGCGACAGGAGTGACTGCAACAACTACAGGGGAATCTCTCTCCTAAGCATTGTAGGCAAAGTCTTTGCTCGAGTGATACTCCCCAGGCTACAAAAAATTGCTGATCGAGTCTATCCAGAATCACAGTGCGGCTTTCGCTCCGAGAGATCCACAATTGACATGATTTTCTCTATCCGTCAACTTCAGGAAAAGTGCAGAGAGCAAAGAATGCCTTTGTACATCGCATTTATCGACCTGACCAAGGCCTTTGACCTTGTCAGCAGAGAAGGCCTCTTTAAAATCTTAGAGTTAATAGGCTGTCCACCCAAGCTGCTAAATATTATTGTCTCTTTCCACCAAGATATGATGGGTACAGTACAGTTCAATGGCGCCTGCTCCGAAAGCTTCAATATAAACAGCGGAGTAAAACAGGGATGTGTCATGGCCCCAACCCTTTTTGGAATACTCTTTTCAATGCTAATCCACCACGCATTTGATAATTCCACCGAAGGCATATATCTCCATTCCAGATTTGATGGCAAACTTCTAAATATTGCTAGACTGAGGGCCAAAACTAAAACCAGAAAAACCCTCATAAGAGACATGCTCTTCGCGGACGACGCAGCGGTTGTGGCACACTCACAAGAGGAACTTCAGCTACTAATGTCCCGCTTCTCTCAGGCCTGTAAAGAATATGGCTTAACTATTAGCACAAAGAAAACAAATGTTATGGGACCTCCTGCTACAGCACCACCCTCCATTCTCATAGACGATAACAAGCTGGATGCCGTGAGCGAATTCTGCTATCTGGGATCCACAATTCAAGACGACCTTTCTCTAGATGAGGAGATAAAAAAACGTATAGGGAAGGCTGCATCGACCTTCGCTAGACTCAGGTCAAGAGTTTGGGAAAACCAGAAGCTAACTACAGCGACCAAAATGGAAGTCTACAAGGCATGCGTTATGAGCACGCTGCTGTATGGCAGTGAATCATGGACCACCTACGCAAAGCAAGAGCGAAGACTGAACTCGTTCCATTTGCGATGCCTTCGCAGGATCTTAAAAATCACATGGAAAGAAAAAGTGTGCAATACTGAGATCCTTGCACGAACAGGTATTCCCAGCATCTTTACAGCCCTCAGACAACGCCGCCTGCGCTGGCTTGGACATGTTCGCCGGATGGAGGACAATCGCATACCGAAAGTCATCCTCTACGGACAACTTGCGTCTGGCTCAAGAAAAACTGGTCGCCCCCACCTCCGTTACATAGATGTTATAAAACGCGACCTCAAATCAGTGAACATCAGTACTGACCAGTGGGAAGACATAGCTCTAGACCGCACCAGATGGAGAGAGACAGTGACCAAGAAGGCTATGGACAGCGAAAGAGCATGGGCCTCAGCTCTGGAAGAAAAGCGGACAACGCGGAAACTGGCCAACTCCTCTACCACTGTAGCGAAGACCACCTTTACCTGCAATACTTGTGGACGGGAGTGTCTCTCCAAAATAGGGCTCCACAGCCACACGAGGAAGTGTGCGAGATGAACCATAGTCGTTCTACGACTGAAGGAGGCCAATGATGATATAATAGTAATGAATAGAGACACATAACCAAATAGAAAAGTTTCTTTCTTGAGTCATTT
>JADKLZ010000003.1:27263252-27279955 GCA_021533235.1 Biomphalaria straminea
GGATCAGAGGGCATTGAGATAAGTGATAGGATCAGAGGGCATTGAGAAAGCTAAAAGCATGAAAGGACTCACAAAAAACAATTGGTCAAATATTATTTATATATTTATTATTGTTAGTCTAGATCTAGATTTTTATTTCCGATCCTTGGGCGCCTCTGAGTCCACCCAGCTCTATTGGGTACCTGACATTATTTGGGGAAAGGTAAAGGTGGTTGGTTGTTGTGCTGGTCACATGACACCATGGTTAACCTTAGGCCACAGAATCAGATAACCTTTACATCATCGGCCCTATAGACTATAAGTTCTGAAAGGGAAACTTTTTTTAGATCTATTACAAATTTCATCACTTGACTGATCCAGTCTTATTGATACAATTACTCTTAATATAAGCTTTTTTTTTCCCTTACTTTTGTACAGAGATGTCAAGACAATCAATATTTGTGTCAATTATTTACATGTGAACTGAATGACAACATGAGGTCCAATAGCTATGCAGAGATAAATGTCACCTTGGTCTTAGATTTGTCCAAAATGTATATTAAAGAGGTTGGTAATTATTACTATCAGGATTTTCCAATTGTTATTATTTGTACCAATATGTCAATAAATATATTTGTGTGTCTATGTAAAGTTTGTGTAAGTAGAGTAGGCCATACAGTGTTATATATAAATATTTTTTATTTTGACAAATCCAGGAGTTCAACACTTTACAGTTTGTTAGTGATGTGATTGTCAAAGAACCCAAACATCCTCTGTTTAAATCTTGGGGAGTTACAAAACAGCAAGAGGTTTGTATAAGTTGCCTGTTTCCCTGAGTCACCAGATATAGTGAATAGTGTTGTAATCACTATCATCTACTATGTCACTATATTAAGTATTAAAATACTCAATGAATAAATTTCAGATTACTTATACACTTCTATTTTTTTTTTTATTGCAGACCATTACCACATTCCACTTTATCCAATCAGGGGGTAAAATAAATATCTGGATCATTATTGGGAGTGTCATAGCTGGATTAGTTCTTATTACAATTATTGTCATCATTTTATGGAAGGTAAACATGTTTACAATAAAATTGTTGCTATAATTATTTACAAAAAAAATATTAGTCATACTACTTGAAAAAAACAAAATGATAAGATTTTTGTATTTTATTATTTCAGATTGGCTTTTTTAAAAGAACCAAACACTTGGAAGTTCAGAGACAAAAAAGAGAAAGCATGAGAAGATCAATGAAAGCCACTTTGCATCCAAAGTCAGAAGATTAATCAACAAACATTTGTTAAAAGAAAACACTGTCTTCCTAAAGACAAAAACTCTGTTCCATCTGCTCTTCTTGTTTTGTTTTGTTTTTTCTAAAAGGAAAGTTTTTGTTTTGTTTTGTTTAACAAGTTTTAGATTGGAGGATAATTACATCCTTGTCCAAAGGTGCAGCAGAAAGGTGAAGGTTGTCGGTGCAGCATTATGACCATGGAACAAGGGTCCAGATCACATACCACAAGACAAGGGATCCATCCAAAGGAAAGAAAAAAAATAATTTTGAACAATTTTTAAAAAAGTTATTTGGTGGCATCCACAAGGGAAAAAGACGCTATAAGTTTGTGTAGAATGTCAGACTCAGATCTCAAAAACTAGAAGACAATTAAAGTATCATATTTCTCCTTGTGTTTGGCTTGCAAAGTTTAGGGGGAAACAGCTACTTTTTGTTTTCTAAAAGCAAATTGTTTTGTTTTTACAAATTCTAAAATAATACATAAATGTAAGAGTATGATAAAAATTTGTTAACAAAGAATGATAATGATTGTATATTTTCTGTTTCATTTGTTCATGTATATCTGGAAAATGTACAAGAAATGTTCACAACAAATATAAATATTAATTGTGTTTTTTGCTGGTACACTAGCTACTAAATTTAAAAGAAAACATGATGTATAAATGCGATGCACGTTTTAAAATTGACTTTTTATGCAGTGACTTTCATGAAGTAGGGTTGATGTCCGTAGCAGCATGATACTAAATTAGTTCCCTTAAAAAAAGTTTTAAACAATCAGATTTTTAAACATTTTTTAGTGTTCCATTAAAGTTAAAGCCTCTTCCTTTAGTGCATTTTTTTTCTTTCTGTCTGTCTGTCATGTTTAGATCATACACATAAATAAGAGGCTATTGAAAATCTTTATTTTTTTTTGCCATTCAAACTAAACTTTAATTAACAAATAGAGGTTCTGAATTTGTTATGAAATTTATCAAATTTCTCTTCTAATAGGCTATATTTAAAACATTTTTTAAAATTTTTTTGATAAAATGTTGCAAAAACTCACTATTGAAAATCGGTTGTTGCGAATATTTTATGAAAAACATTTTAACTATAAATACTTGTTTAAATTCTCACTTTTAGCTTATACTACTTTGAATTTTCTTGCCAAAACGCCATAAAAAATCATTTATATTATGTTCTGTATTTTCAGATCATTTTAGGACTTGGAAAATATATTGTTATTAGAACTTGTGATCAATGTTATGCAACTCTCTTACTCTCTTGTCTAAAAAAAAAAAGCTTTTTTAGTTTTATTACTCCCAACTGATTTAGGGGAAATGTTTTTCCTTCTATGTCATTTGGAATGATTTTTATTAAATGCAATGCTATAAGAACTTGTACTCCAATGTTTATTAACCCTCCTCAACTCACTTTTATTAAAAAGACATTTTAGTCTAACTTGGCTGGATAGCATACTTGAAAGTGTTATTTTTTCTTTTACGTCATATGGAATAAATCTTTTAAATGAAGTGCTATAAGAACTCAGTGCACCTATATGTCTAGTTATCCTCACCAACTCTGTTTTAAAAGACATTTTTAGTCTACCTAGGCCAGATGTCATAATGTTTGTTTTTCTATCACGTCATTCAGAATGATTTAAGTTAATGAAAAGCTTGCGCCATTGTTTTAACCCTCGTCAACTCTTTTATTGAAAAAGTCATTTTTAGTATAACTAAACAATAGGGACATTGCTTTAATGTGAACAAGAGGCACTACAGTCTTTTTACCATTATAAGCCCTTTCCTGTTTAAACAGACATTTTTTTTAGTCTAGGCTTTGTGACGTTGAAAACTTTTTTTCTTTTTATGTCATTTGGAATGATTTTATTAAAATGAAATTCTACAAGTACTCGTGTGCTTATGTCTATAAACCTTGGTCAACTCTCTTGTGTTAAAGACATTTTACTCTTACTACTCCATGTGAAATAACGGTATAGTGAAAAGTGTTTACCTTAGATGTCATTCGAAACATTTCTTTTCTATTGTTATTCAGGGGCCGACTCTGAAATTTGTATTTACACAAACTCTTTTTGTAACTTTTTAAAAAATTAATGAAGTAATTTTATTTTGAAGTTTTAAATAACAAATGTTTAATCAATGAAGGAAAATAAAAAAGCCTGTATTTTGTCTCTCCAATGAGTAGATTTCTACTCATTCTTATATGCTAGTATTGTCCCCAGGAAACCAATAGATCTTATGGCTGTTTTAATTGTGTGTATCAGTTGTAGTTTTAATTTTATGTTTGTTGATGTCTTTAAGGTATAGAGGGGTATTTTAAATTATTGAATTGTAATATGCATAACTAGCGTTGAAATATACTATTCCTACAGCGTAAATCATTTGCATGATAAATTTCATAATAATGCAACATAAAGCTGTTCTAATGCATAGTTCTAAAGAAAGTATAAGAAAACATTTTCCAAAGAAAGTTTTATTTTGTTACTTTATTTCAATCGTATTAATTTGTTTATTTTTCTATTTTATTTAGTAAATTATATTTTAATTATTTTAAATAGTTCTGAAGAAATTTTTTGGTTGGGTAATAAATTATTATCTATGAAGAAAATCTGCTTTTGAGATTTAAAAAATAAAAAAAAATTTTTTTTGAATATGATGTTCTTAGGCATTTGTATTTCTTTTAATCCATATATATTCTAGTCTTTTATAGTATTATATGCACTTCAAATACTTAAACACAAAACTTTTTATACACTTAGACACTTTTTATACACTTTTTTTTATACACTTTTTATACACTTCAACACTATTAGTCTCAAGTGGGTCATTCAGCCTCTTAAAAAGTTTATGAATTGTTTTTTTTTTTATTAATTTTTAGCGGCCCCCGAAAGGGGAAAAGACGCTATTAGTTTTGTGTGGCCTGTCTGTCCGTCTGTCTGTCTGTCCGTCCGTCCGTCCGTCCCGTTTAGTGCTCAGAAAGTAGAAGAGAAAATGAAAATCTGACATCACGATAATATAGAGCATTCAAAGTTCTGATGCAACGGTTACTTTTTTTTTTTTCTAAAAGCTCAAAATCTAATTTTTAAAAATATTTTATGCAAATAGTATTTAAAGAGAAAAAACCTAATTAGTATGCAATATAAATGAAACCTACTTTAAGACAATTAATAATCTAATATACTGCAGAAATCTTCACATTAATCTTAGTTCCAACATACGAGTAACATACCAGTATTTACTCGTAAAGTAATCAACTCATAAAAGAGGTGTGGCAGTTGCCTTGAACATCGGCTTTACAAGGCTAACGTTGAGAGATCAAAGCACGGAAGATGTATATTTTGACCGCTGGGGCACTAAATAAGATCTGTTGTTTATTTTAAATGAACTTTAAGCAGCGACAAAGAGAGTTTGTGTGATACACAAACTCAGAGGCGGCCCCTGTTAAGAGATCAAAGCACGGAAGATGTATATTTCTGTCGTTTATCTTTGATATAATTTTTTTTAAATGAACTTTTAGCAGCGACAAAGAGAGTTTGTGTGATACACAAACTCAGAGGCGGCCCCCGTTGAGAGATCAAAGCACGGAAGATGTATATTTCTGTCGTGTATCTTTGATATATTTTTTTTTAAATGAACTTTTAGCAGCGATAAAGAGAGTTTGTGTGATACACAAACTCAGAGGCGGCCCCCGTTGAGAGATCAAAGCACGGAAGATGTATATTTCTGTCGTGTATATTTGATATATTTTTTTAATGAACTTTTAGCAGCGACAAAGAGAGTTTGTGTGATACACAAACTCAGAGGCGGCCCCCGTTGAGAGATCAAAGCACGGAAAATATATATTTCTGTCGTTTATCTTTGATATACTTTTTTTTAAATGAACTTTTAGCAGCGACAAAGAGAGTTTGTGTGATACACAAACTCAGAGGCGGCCCCCGTTGAGAGATCAAAGCACGGAAGATGTATATTTCTGTCGTTTATCTTTGATATACTTTTTTTTAAATGAACTTTTAGCAGCGAGAGATCAAAGCGGATCTGACAGGGATCCGACTCCGACGGGGGCCGCCTCTGAGTTTGTGTATCACACAAACTCTCTTTGTAATCTTGTTTAAAATTTTTTTTTGTAAAGAAGAGATTGAAGGTTGAAACATTTTTATTTTTAACCACCAATTTTTAAGTTGGAGTTCCAAAATTTTTGTTAATGTATAAACTATATCATAATACCTTCTTTCATTTCATAATTTGTATTTATAAGGATATAGGTGTGCATTAGGTACACTTCATATATTCTTTATTTACATTTAAACACTTCTTGGGGGTAAACTGAAAGAGAAATTAATGATTACTAATTATGGGTCTCGGAGGCGTGGTGGCTGAGCGGTAAAGCGCTTGACTGCCGAACCGGGGTCCGGAGTTCGAATCATGTTGTAGACTGAGATTTTTAATTTCGGGATCTTCGGGCGTCTCTGAGTCCACCCAGCTCTAATGGATACCTAACATTAGTTGGGGAAAAGTAAAGGTGGTTGGTCGTTGTGCTGGCCACATGACACCCTCGTTAACCGTAGGCCACAGAATCAGATGACCTAAACATCATCTGCCCTATAGACCACAAGGTCTGAAAGGGGAATTTTACTTTTTTTTAAATTATGGGTCTCTGTCTTGTATATAGTTGTCTAATATGATTCAATATAATCTCTGTAAAGATCTTAGCGCAAAATAGAATTGTATTCCTTTTAAGAAGACAATTCGATGCATTTTCGTCAATGCGATTTTTAAGAGAGCAAAACCGTCTCTCGTGTAAAGCAATATTGGTCTAGTGACGTTTTTTTTTTTTTTTTGCGCTTCAAGACGTCTTGCTAAACACGAAGATGCACCAAGGATCAGACCCATTACAAACTTTACAATTTTTACTGCATTGAACGTCCCAATACAGTCTCGGCCCAGCCCGCTCTTCTACGTTATATTTTTAATTCAATTACAATCTTCTTACTACTTAAAAAATACAGCGCATTGCAGAAGCCTAAATATAATGACAGGAGCAAAATAAAAAAAAAAGTGCTCTGGAGGAAACCGCTGCTCTGGTCTCTCTGGACGAAGAGAAGAAAAATAAAAATCCTTTCTCATTTCATCATAATGAAAAAATAGAGAGGCACTCTCAAAACTAAAATAAAAAAAAAGATGAAAATAGATTTTCTATCAAAACACAAGAAAGGAAAAAAAAACTTTGAGTGGATGGTTCTGAGGTCTGGTATGACTCTAAGAACTTAAGACATTACTCCCTGTGACTTGTTAGCGGAAGTTCAGCTACTCGTTGTTAGATTCTAATAAATGCATCCTTTATTATTGCCTCCTTCGTTTAAGTTTCCTGCCTTAGAATTTACAACTATTGGAGTCAGAAGTCGGATTTGGGCTGCAAGAATAGCTCGCTTAAGATAATAGAATTAATGAAGTGTTTTTTCTGCTATTTTAACGCAATGTATTGTCACCAAACACGAGTTAGCCTATCAAAATAAATTATTCATTTTTTTTCTTTTTTTACTGTGTATTAATATTATACAATTTAGAAATTGAAAAAAAAATGATGATTGTGAAAAGTTAGTCTAGTGACGGTAAATGCTTACAGTTGTATATACTATGCTGTTTATTTTTGTTTTCTTAAGCTATTAGTAAAAAGAAGAAATGAATTAACGTAAAGAGATTTTGGTTATTTGAATAAATGCGGAACAAGAATTAAGGACAGGAAAAGCATCTTAACTTTATCAAGTTGACTTCACTTGACTTCTTTCCTTTTCCTTGTAAAGATAATTATCAGCTACATTTGACCAGCTTCGGCAGTTTGTATGATCACTGTCATTTTATTATGCAGATACAATTGTTACCCAGAAAATAAATTGTTGTTGTTAGAATTATTACGCTGTCCCGGAGCGATAAAGAATACAAAGCATCCAACAAAAGTGTAACGTTGATACGTATGTCAGACATGGCATTAAAAACATGTTGTAGTTTGGTATTTCTAGTTTACTTCTTGGTGTCAGTAATGTTGGAAGAAATGCTCTCCTTCAATCTGAATCTCGACAATATACAGATACTGAAAGATACCAACGAAAGCGGAAATATGTTTGGATTTAGTGTTGCTTTGTATACATCAGATGATGGTGGTATTGAGTAAGTTTTGAAAATATTGAAATAGGACTAACTTTTACAGAACACTGACATCCAGTGCTATTTATTTCCGCTTAGACAGCCTAATTTGTATTCCAAAATGGTTCTAAATATTAACATTTTTATCATAGTCAAAGTGTATTGCATATAATGACGTTTGTCTAACGTAGACTTTTGTTATATATCTTTTGAAATATTTTCCTAACGTGACCATAAAACATAACGTTTTTGTTTAAACCTTCACTATTGATAAATTGCTTAAACACTCTAAACACCAAGATACGATTTATAAGAAGATGTATAGACGATAGAGATTAATTGTAGGGTGGGCAAATGTGTTTTATAGCTAAGATAAAATGCAAAATTTTAGGGATATAAAAAAACTAACTGAAAAGGATAATTGTAAAATTTAAGCAATTGAATTACTAGTCCTATCTTTATGATTAAAAAACTTTGTTTGGAATTAAATTTGATGAATCAAAGGACTAAACATGTCTGTCTCTCTAAGATCAATGGCAACATTAGTAATGTTTAATTACTTTTCTACATCTAACCTAGATCTATATCCTGTACTCTTAACCGAGCAATTCTTGTATATAGATATTACCCTAAAACAAACTTAAGACCTTCAAAAACAAAAACAAAAAAAAGTTGCCCAACTCTATGTTGTATGTTTGTTTTACATGTTTCGGATGTTCCTTTAGAGTTGAAGATAGTTACTTCCTAGTCCAAACAGTTACTTCCTAGTCCAAACCTCCCGCAGGACGACGGGGGATGGGAGCGGGCAGGGTTTGAACCCGGGACCATCGATAAATCCAAACGACAGTCCAGCGTGCAAACCGCTCGACCAGGCAGCCATCCTATGAAAGTATTACTATCTCATGGATCTTGTTCATATTTACCATATTTAAATGACACAAGATCGAAAGGATCTATGTCTAGAGCTAATGTATAGTCTATTGATTTCATTTTTTAATCAAATTAACTTTCAAATTTGTGCATTTTTACATAAACTCGTTCCGTATATTCGCAAAATTAGAAGCCCTGACGTACTTTATAATCCAATTTTATTTTTAAAAATGGGGTAAACCCGTTTTTAATTGTACTTTATATTTCAATATCAGGTGGCCGAGCCTTGCTCGGTTAAATAATTTATACTAAGAAAGGTTATATACTACTGCTACTGATGCTACAGCCCATGGAAGGATATGGCCTGCTTTTACACATCCCTCCATTTAGATATCTCCTGGGCCTTTCTTCACCACGCCCTAACGGTAACCCCAAGTTTTTTACTGAGGTTTATAGTTAAACCAAAAGTGGCTGCAGCATACGCAAACTCATTAACCTCTAGCTAGATATCTTGTTCTGTGTGAGCAAGTAAGGAGTAGAGCAGCTGTGTAATCACCATTTCCTTTGTTTTGGTACGGGACATTAGACACTGAAGCATGAACACATGGTCATAATTTTACAAGCAAAATAATAATTATAATAAGGCTTGACATCAAATCCGAAGCTTAATGAGAAATGCAGTATTTCCCGTGGCTACGCAGCCTCAGATGTGACCTACATATTTTGCCACATCCAGGGCACGCATAACAATTGTCCTCCGGTGGTCATTTTGCGTCTGCGTTTGTCCTCGGCAGCAAATTTTCTGTTGGGCTCAAATATGTATCCTTGTCCTTTGTATAGAGGGAATTCTTTAAGTCCGATAGTTACGCTGGACAGAGCAGTATCCTGTATGAGAGACGAATCTCAGACAAACGCATGCCAAAGGCGGTCTTTTTTGTTTTTTGGTGAGCTAATAAAATGGTCGTTGTAATACCGAAATGCTTAAAAGACCAGCTTAGGCGCCAAATAAATCAATCTTCAATAAGATGGTGCGCAAATGTTTAATTAGGTCTATTGATTCTTAAAAACTTGTTCTTGTTTGCTTTGTACTACGGTAAGCCTAGTGACGTAAGCAGCGTTTTTCCCTTTCACGTCATGGAAAACTTTCATTCATAAATTATTCTAACCAAAATTAATTTTACAACATTGAGACATTTTCGTATCGAAATAACGGTCGAAATAGTATAGGATATATATTTGATTTGTATATATTTAGAGTGTAGTTGCCAATGTTGTTTCATTTAGATCTAGTCTAGGAGTAGAAGAAAAAGCGAAATTCTGGCAGAAATTCAATAGTTCAGACATAGACATCTAGATCTATTTGTTTTCCAGAAAAGTTGAAAACTTCTTTTCTTCTACAAATTACAACAGAAAACGTATTAGCCTACGTCGCAGCCTGCTAAATCACGACAGAAAACTTATTAGATCTTTTCTACGCCGCAAACATGGCGTTGTTACAGTTGTATCTACTGAGAATCAAGATTTAGATCTAGACGTAGAGGTCCATATCTTTTCTTTTCGGCCTCCATCTTAACTAATTAGAGTTATGCACATAAATCAAATTCTTCTATTAACTTACCTTATTTAATGTTTATTGTTGAAACTCTTGTTAACACTTGAACGTCTTCAGAAAACCACGTGCTTGATTTCTGTTCTTGATTGCTGTTCAGTTACAAATGAACGCATACACAGAACTAAACCTTCAACTACGGTGCTCAAAATGTTGTGTCTATTCATTCATCGATTAAACTTGTTGCTTTAGTGAACGGCTGTAAGCCAGTGACGTAGGAGGTGTCAAGTTTTTTTCCTCTCTCGCTGTGAGCCTAGTGACGTAAGCGGTGTCAAGTTTTTTTTCCCTTTGACGTCATGGGAAAAAATTTCATTCATAAAACCTTCCAGCCAAAGATATTTTTTTTTTTATAATGAGACATGTTCAAACCGATATAACGGTCGACCTCGAGCTTTCCCGATGTGGCCAATGAGTTGAGAATTTTTTCTCACCAACGTGCAGATACGTTGAAATTTTAAAGAAAATCGTTAGAGCCGTTTTCGAAATAGAAGATATATATATATATATATATATATACAAGAATTGCTCGCTTAAGAGTTTAGGATTCATCTCGCGCTTCTTTCGTCATTGCGTAATTCATTTTGTCGGAGAGTATGTCCCTCAAAACATATGCGAAGCTCTGTCACAACCTTACAAAAGGGTCGACTCCCAGTTCGGCATAGGATTTCCTTGATTGAGATCTGATCTCTATAACTTACTCCTAAAATCCACCATAGCAATCTTCGTTGAGCCACATTTAGTCTTTTTCAATTTCGGCAGATGACTATTCACGGCACTTTATTAATGGAACCCAGCCACTGTTAGAAAAGTGTAACCTCTCTTGGCTACGCTCTTGGAATTAGGTGACTGTAGTTTGCTTTAGACTTCATATCGAAAAGGAAAGTTTAATCGTCAAGATCATCTGTTTCCCCCCCCACCTCATTTGGCTTGGCTACTCTCATAGAATTTAGATTGTGTAATTTGAGGTATTTGATTGAGGTATTTTAAAGCTTCAAACCCCACTGAAGGAGGGTTGGGTTCAACTCAAAACCCCTTTGGATACACTCATAGCATTTTGAGTGTACAATTTGCTTTTTTTTATTGAAGAAGTATATTTATTTTAAAACTTGCTGGATGGAAAGGGAGGGGGTTAAACTCAAAACCCCTGGCTACGCTTATAGAATTTTGTGTATAAAATTTGCTTTTTTTATATTCATGGGGTATGTTTTTTTAGCTTCAACACCAGCTAGAATGAGGAGGAGTAAAATCATGAAAGGGTTTTTAATTTAAAGCACTCTGGTGGAGAGGGGTTCAAATTCAAAACCCCTATTGGCTACGCTCATAGAATGTTGCGCTTCTTGCTACCAAAGTCGCATGCAAGATTGCTAGGTCTATTGCCCTCTCATGCAAGATTGCTAGGTCTATTGCCCTCTCATGCAAGATTGCTAGGTCTATTGCCCTCTCATGCAAGATTGCTAGGTCTATTGCCCTCTCATGGAGAATTTTTGTTTCGTTATCTTTGATATCAAACCGCAGATATTGAGTTGAAGTATTTTAATCGAGTTGGCTTTGTCCCCCCTGAAGGATTTGGATTGGTTGCGACAAACCGTTGTAATGGTCACTGGTTTGGAGGGCCTGTGGTCCTCGTCGTGTTGGATGTTTGTTTGGGTCAGTTGGGCCTGGTTCGAGGATTTGATTTGGTGTAGTCGTGTCTGCCGCCCGCTACCCCTTCAACGGGAGCCTTATTGGGTCTGCTCTTATCCGGAATTCTTGAATTTTAGTGTACTGGCCTTAAAAGGATATCAAGAGAGAGGCGGTCCAATCTTTTACGTTACCCAGACAGCTTTTCTTTGGACGACCATTTTCTTCGTGCTCCCTCCACTGTACCTTGAAAAATGACTTTCTATAACGAGCCAAGTCGTACAATATGACCAAACTGGCTCAGCTTTCGTCTCTCATTACAGTATTGTATTGTTTTCACTGCACTTCCAGCCAGAGTGTTGACGTGTAAAAATACAAACTCATCTGTTTACTTTTCCTGGTATCTGATACTGAGCATTTTTCTGACAGCATTTATTCTCAAGGGCTTGGATTATTCTTTCAGTCTCAGCCTTCAGTGTCCAACTTTCAGGATCATACTTGATTACAGAAAACAAATTAATTTTACTTTTATCTAGTAACATAATGTTGTTTTTCCAGCTATCTTGCCTACGTTGTTCCCTTGTTGTTACCAAACAATTAAATTAATCCTAAAGGGGATAAACACATGATAATATCATATCAATAGTAAAGTGTGTCCCCTTCAGATCTGTTGGGCAGATGATGTTAAGTTTGTTTCTTTGGCCAATGGTTAACGAGCAGGGTGTTATGTGGCCAGCACAACGACCAACCGCCTTTACTTTCCCCAACATTAAAGTTGGGTGGGCTCAGGGACGCCCTGAAAATTCCGAAATTCAAAATCCCAGCCTTCACCGGGATTCGAACCCAGGACCTCAGGTTTGGAAGCCAAACGCTTAACAATTGGACCACCGCGCCCCTATCAATAGTAAAGGGACATAAGAAATATTCTCTTAATTTATTATTGCATATTTTATTCTTATAATTTCTCTTATATATGGCTCCTTCTGTTTCGGAAGACCATGGATGCGTTTAAATTAATCACTGGCTTTGATTACGTCTTGAGATGGTGCAGAATCTTTTGTGACTGATCAAGCAAATTCTGGAGCGGCACAGATAGTGCATATATATTCATCTGTCCTAGGGCTAGCTGACAGGGTAGATTTCTTTTTCTTTCTCTTGGATGACGCAGCTTCGTTTCTTTTGCATCCGGCGAAGATCGTACCAGCACGTAAAGTCTGTCTCCATGCTGTCCGATCTTGGGCTATCTCCTCTCACCTATTTTGGTCGATGCCCGTGGTGATCATGTCTCACTTGCAAAAATCTCTGTAGGTTAGTCTTAGGCGGCCCTTGAGTCCGACACTTTATGCAAGCTCAGCGTATAGTATGTCTTTAGGGATTCTTCCATCGAGTGACATGACCGAGCCAGCGTACTCTTCTCTGTGTAAAAAAAAGCATAGATGATGTGCTTATTGGCCTGTATCAGAACGTCATGGCTGGAGACATAATCCCTCCAGGAGATGCACATTATGCGTGGCAGTGGAAGTGGAAGTTATTTACTCAGTGTTCTAACTGCCATACAGAAGTGAGCTCAGAACTCAGGCATTGTACACCAGGGTTTTCGTTCTCGTAGTCAATTTGATATTTCTATCCGCTTGGAGAGTTTTGCCATTGCTGCAGAAGCAATTCTTTTCGCCAGCTCAGTGTCTAAGTCTAGGTTGCTGGCTTTTGTTATTCCCAAATATGTAAATTCCTCCACCACTGTAAGTGTGGGATTTCCAATATGTATCACTGGTATTTCAATGACATCTTGTGCCAGGATTTCAGTCTTTGGAGAGGCTTATTCAATTGTTAGGCTAAAGTTATGACAAGCAGCTGCCAGAGCATTCACAAGCCTCTGCGATCCTTCTTGTGAATGAGATATGAGTGTGGCATCATCGAGGAACAGAAGCACCCTAACGAAGATAGCCGTCTCTTTACTTTGGCTTTAAAGCGTGCCAAGTTAAATAGCTTTCCATCGGATCTACTGTGAATATATACTCCATCTTCCAATGATTTAAAAGCGCTGGTGAGTACAAATGAAAAGAAGATGAGGAAAAGTGTTGGAGCCAGAACACATCATTGTTTAATTTCGCTCTTGACGGAGAATGGCCTAGAGGCGGAACAGTCAAACTGTAAGGTGCCCTGCATATTTTCATGAAAAACTGACACTAGTTTTCGTAGCTGATTTACACAAATACGGCAAACAAACCGGTTCTGCTGACTATAAAAGCTATAAAGAGGAACATATCTGTTGTGGAGCTACCGGCTCTAAAGCCACACTTCGATTCTGGGCAAACTCGTTCTACTAAGATCTGCGGCCGCTTCAGTATTAATCTAGCCTGAATGGTTGCTGTAGGAATATCATCTCATCCGGGTGCTTTCCCGTGTGCAAGCATGTCAATGGCTGTGCTCAGTTCTTTTAAAAAGGGTGTTTTGCCTAATTCGCTCAAAACTGAAAGTGGTGGGAAGTTAGACAGCAGTTGGCGAGATGGCATTTTCAATCTGATAAAGTTCTGCATAGTGCTTACATATCGCTCCATTTGCAATGCTCGATAACTGATGATTTATTCATCTTTTGACTTGAGCGGGGCACACTTGCTGGTGTGAGATCCAAATGCTTTTTCCATGCCCTGGTATAGTCCTCTGATGTTACCACAGTCAGCACAAGTTTGGATGTTTTTACAGGTCCTGCCAGTATTTGTTATCGCAAAGTTTTGCTATTCATTGGGCATCGTTTCGAGTAGATCTGAACGCTTGTAAGTTGCTAGGGTTGGGCTCCTTCTGGTATTTTAGCATGGCTACTCTCTTGTTTCTAGTGGCAGTTTTCATTCCTGGCAGACTTGTTTCAAACCAGTCTTCATTTTTCTATGTTTGGTTCCAAAAGACCAGTCATGATGTTTGGTACATTGCATCACTATGAACGTCCAGGTTTTTAAAAGCTTCTTCTAATATCTTTGTGAATTCGATGCGAAGATCAGGATTGTTTGTGATGGCAGTATTCAGGTGTGCTTTTTTTCCTTGTGATGTCGTGTCCGGCAGGACACTAAAGTGTGATCGATATCACAGTCCACACTTTGAAAGCTACGTGTCAGCAGTATGTTTCCAATGTTCCTTTTCCGTGTCAGTATTATATCCAGCTGGTGCCAGTGTCCAGACCTAGGATGCCACCATGAGACACAAAGTCACACAATGCTATGATTTTGTCCTGAAATATGCGCAGAATTCAAGAAGTCTTTGTCCATTCTCATTCTCCTGCCTATTCCAAAAAGCCCAAGGCAGTCTGGCAAGGTAGTGTGGTATGCTCCTACTCTTGCAATGAAGTCACCCGGAATGACCCTGTGCTCCTTTTAAGGAATAATCTCCATGGCTTCCTTTAGGTCTTCGTAGAACTTACGTCGTTGTCGTCCGCCTCCTGAAGTGAACAAAGGTTTGAATGGCCAGGTGGTGTCAATCGGGATAAGCTCGCATTGTCTATAAAATACTTCTAAAGGCATGAGTCTCAGATAGCTTCTGACAACTAGGTTTAGCACCTGGCCTGCTTGTGTGGCTTAGATACTAAGCACGGCGAAACTGATCTTACTATCAGGTGAAGGGATGAATGCGGATTCCTGGTGCCGCAAAACAAGGAGCTTCGCAAAGATGGAGCACGTCAGCATAGTAAGGCAATTTATCAAGGAGAGGGGTACTCTGACCTCAAACCTTCGCTGCCTTGTAGTAATAAGGCTTCAGGAGACAACATCGAGGAAAGTCAGCAGTGAAGTCCGTTAGGCGTTGGGAGTATAAGCTATGAAATTCCCTCCGGCAACTTCTGCAACTGAGTTGGTGCCAAATGTAACGCAACGCGTTCCTTCGTATCACATCAGCAAGGTCGAGAGAGGGACCGTGACAAATGGGACACCCATGACGCCTTTATCTAAGGCCAAGGAATGCGCCCCGTAGAGGAAACTCTGGTACTGCTGCAATGCGTCTAAAACAACACGGGAGACAACAGTTACAAATTGATTGACTTAATGTATGAACGCCATGGGTTGTCTCTAATGGTGGTTGAGGTCTTCGAGCCTCACTGATCCGCTACCGCCGGCATCAACCTGGATAGCCTCCAGACAGGTGTTGATCCGCCTCAGCCTGCATGCTCTAATTGGTGCTTAGTGTGGTATATTGTATATATCAGGCTATTAGTTTGTAACCAGTTAGCGTGCGGAACTGATTATCTCGACGCTCCCGGGTTATGTGTCTGTTTGTTTTACATGTTTCGATTGTTTCGTCAGAGTTAAAGATAGTTTACTTCCTATTTCAAACCTTCCACAGGAGGGGATGGGAGCATGCAGGAATTGAGCCAGGGAGCAACGATAAATCCGAACTACAGTCTAGTGCACAAACATCAAGATAAGGCAGGTTTATACCCTGCTCGCCATCCACCGTCGTCCAGCGAGAAGTTAATTATTTTCAACTTTGAAGGAACATCCGAAACATCTTGCGAATAGGCGGATCTGACAGGGATCCGACTCCGACGGGGGCCGCCTCTGAGTTTGTGTATCACACAAACTCTCTTTGTAATCTTGTTTCAATTAATTCTAATAGGTACTTGTGCACTAAGTACTAAGTATTAGTTACATTCTTGATTTACTGTGTTTTCGACAGTGCTATGATTGGAGCTCCAGATCGCAGTATGAAGAGAAGTGAGGATAGGAATAAAACTGGAAAGGTAGTTATTTACAAAAACATATTGAATGAAACAAAACCAACTAGAGAAGAATTTCTTTACGAAACCTCACAAGGTAATGATTGAATGATTCTTACTTAGTTTAGTTTAGTTAGGCCCTCTGAGACTGAAGCATTTTTTAGTGAATCATCTATGATCTAGATCTGTGTTTCCCATCTATGATCTAGATAAAACGTGTAATCTTTCGACTTAGGACCGGACACAACAGAATGCGACAAAACATGTACCGGAAGCTCAAAATTGGAACCAGTGACATCTGCCCATGTGGAGTGTCATCAGAGAATGCCGACCACGTCCTCCAATACTGCGCTCTTTACCAAGAGGCCCGTCTAAGATACTGGCCCCAAAACACCCCAATAGAAAGAAAACTATATGGAGAGCTCCCTGACTTGGAAACCACTGCGCAGTTCATCTCAGATATTGGTGTAGTGATCTGAACCCTCCAAC
>JADKLZ010000003.1:27324374-27337681 GCA_021533235.1 Biomphalaria straminea
TTAATAATTTTTACACTTTAAATTAGAGCGGGTCCTATAAAATTGCGGGTCCTATGAAATGCGGGCCCCACTGCGGTCGCCGGCCCTGGTAAATAGCGGCGTATGCTATGCCGCCGGTCAACTAGTATATATAATTTCAGCAGTGACATGGGCCCTGTGATTAATTCATTAATGTACTGACTACATTTGCTGTGGTGGACGAAAAAGAAAAAGTACTAAAATCTAAACAGTTACTACTTTCCATGTATTTAGTATTTTTGGTGATCTTGTTATGTGCAATTTCGAACACATTTTATTTTAAGAATATACTTCCGTTTACTTTGTATTACCCGGTTAGTTCAGTCGGTAGAGTATCAGAGTTAATATCAGAAGTATAGTGGTTCAAATCTCTAATAACTCTTTTTATTTTTATATTTTTAGCAGCCCCTGAAAAGGGGGAAAAGGCGCTATTAGTTTTGTTGGTCTGTCTGTCCGTCTGCCCCCCCCCCCAGTCCGTCCGTTCCGTTTATATCTCAGAAACTAGAAGAGAAAATCTGACATCATTATATTTTAGTTTATTCAAAGTTCTGATGCGGACTTCTATATGATGTGTACAAAAGTACCCGATTTATGTAAGTGAACATCCTGGGCAATATTTTTGTTGAGATCTCTATGTTTTTGAAGTTTAGATCTAGGAGTATGTCATATATGCAGAGAAAGAGGCTACATACAATGTATCTCATTCTCCTAAAAATATAATAATGATTTTGAAATGTGGTTCAAGGTTTAGGTATAATGATGTGTGTGTTATATTAAAATTAGAAATCCTGATTATCTGCGGCATCTCTCTTCGATCAAACCAGGACGAACATTTGTGTCAGGGTATTACTGATATTACTTACCGAGTGCCTACAACAACTAAGCACCTTTTACGATCAAAACAGCAGTAGTTAATTTTCCAGAAAACAATTTAAGATTCGCAGCTTCGTACCAATACGTTTTTGCAACGACATACTAAGGTTTAGTAGTATTAATTGCACTTTCTTTAAATTTTACTTTTTACTATAGCTAAACCATTTTCCTTTGTTTTTATCTGACAAATCCAGGAGCTCAACACAGTGCAGTTAATTAGTGATGTGATAGTCAAAGAACCCAAACATCCTCAATTTAAATGCTGGGGCGGCGACCAACGTCGCGAGGTTTGCATAGATACTAAAGTTAGTAAGCAACTGAAAAATCACAGTTGAAGCCTATCACTCATCTTATGACGAAATATACTGTTTACGTTTCAGACCATAACAACATTCCACTTCGTGCAGACTGTCACTAAGATTAATATCTGGATTATTATTGGCAGTGTCATTGCTGGACTAGCTCTCATTACAATCATCGTCATCATTCTATGGAAGGTGAATTGTTTCCTGTAGAAATATTGCTTATGTACGCTATAGCATCAGCTATCATGTATCAAATATAGAATAACTTTTCATCAATGCTTAGGTAATGTTATTTTGAATATTTTGTGTATCTTAGGTTGGATTTTTTGAGCGCACCAAGCATTGGGAAGTTAAGAGGCAGAAAAGAAATAGCATGAGAATGGCGTTACAAGTCAATGTAATCTCCAAGTCTGATGATGAAACAATAGACAGCACTTCTTAAAAAAACTTTGACTTGATGATTAACTGATTCCGAGAGGTTTTAATAAAATTTCGAGCTTGGAATTTTAAGAAATAAACTCCAATTTTTTGGATGTATTATTTTTAAAGAAAATCAAACATTTTTTTTATTTTATAACAATATTTAAAATTGAAAAAATAAATTAGCTTATTGTATTTAAAACTCTGAATTGTGGGAAACTCTCACCAATGGCGAATAACTATAAATAGCTATCTGTGTACAAAATACTGTACTGTACGATATTTGTTTGTGAGGTGTAAACTTGTTTGTGAGGTGTAAAACATTGTAAGCTGTTTCAGTTTGTCTCCTTATTTCAAATTTATTTCAAATTTATTTGTTTCAAAATTGACTATTTCACATTTTTTTATTTCAAAATTATTTATTTCAATTTTATTTAATACAAATTTATTTTTTATTCAAAATTATTTATTTCACATTTATTTATTTCAAATTCGTTTATTTCAAATTTATTTTTTTATTCAAATTCTTTATTTCAAATTTATTTATTTCAAATGTAACTATTTCAAATTGTATCCCTATCTTCCCTTCCTCTATTTATTTTCTTACCGTTTCCTTTAAAAAAAGTAAAGTTCCCCTGTCAGACCTTGTGGTCTATAGCAGGGGTCGGCAACCCGCGGCTCGCGAGCCGCATGCGGCTCTTTGCGTGTGGAGCTGCGGCTCTTTAGTTCTACACGCAATTATTATTAATTTTAACGAAACATTTTTTAAAGTAGCTCTGAATAGTTTAAAGAGGATTAGGCACATATTCTATCTCTTAGCTACTTGTACTCGCTTTTCACCACGCCCCTCCTCAGTACACGCGTCGTCTTTGTTACCAGTCCGTCAGAAGCTCTCGAATGGACGCCATGGTCGAATGTTTCTATGTAGGTTTCAATTCGCTTTCGACGCAAAACTGCGTGCTTTGGCTGTGACGTAAATTTTGTGGTTTCAAGTAAATGGGTTAGAAGCGATTATCTTCTCAATCTTATATGCAATCTACAAGTAATGCTAATCGGGCAAGCTTTGTGGTACCACTAGAAATTGCACAAAAAGGCAAACAATTTATAGATGGTGAGTATGTCAAAGACTGCTTCATATGTTCATCTCAAGAACTGTTGATTTAAAAAAAAACAGACCAAAAATCTTGAAAAAAAATATCAAAGACAGGGCACAAGTTGCTCATTTAGTCAGTTATATGTCTTCTTATGGTCCAAAAGAATAACTTAAAGGATTGCTACCTCGGGACAAACTGGAGGTAATGATATAGTGTTTATCGTACAATAGTATATTGAAAACAATGAGATCAATTTAAATACAATCATTTCAATAGCAACTGATGAAGCCAAAAATATGACTGGAAAAAATAAAGGGTAACAACGATTCTTCATAGCAAAATAAACCACGAAATCCTTACGTTTCACTGAATAATACACCCAAGAAGCACTTTGTGCCCAAAACGATTCGAACCAAAAATAGTTGAGGTAATGAATTCGGCAATCAAGATTGTTAACAGCATCTTGTCCAAAGCAATCTACCATCCTCAAATTAAAGAATTCTTAAACAAAATGGAAACTCAGTATTCTGAGCTCCTTCTTCCTAATAAAGTGCGATAGCTTGCCAAAGGTAAGGTGTTGAGACGTTTTGCTTTGTGCTTGAATGAAATGAATACAATCCTAAATGATAAAGGCATTAATCTCCCTGTATTAGAAAGCGACAAATATTTGCAAACATTTTATTTTATGTTTGATATAAAAGAGAAATATTAAAGGAGCTGAAACTAAAACTGCAAGGAAATAGAAACCCATCCTATGTTTTGGTAGAAGAATTGGTTTGTTTTGAAGAAAGAATAATTCTTTTCGCAGAAGATATTGAGAGTTATGTCACTTCATTTTCAATGTCTAAAGCAGTATCGCAATAAAATCAGAGCTACTGTTGACACGAATTACTTGAGCACAGTTTAAAAAAATCAAAGATAACTTTTTTGACAGATTTGAGCAGTTCAAAACCAACAAAACCATTTTACCATTCCTAGTAAATCCTCTCAACACAAAGTTACAAATCCACATTGATTCATTTGGAATTGATACGGGATTTCTAGCTTTAAGGAATGGAAAATTTACAGAGTTAAAAAATTCAGTTAGAAAAGTTGGAGCTCCAGAAATGTATGAACAAAACGCAACAAAAGTGGACAGTTTTCAAGAGTTGATTCGGCGCATGGAATAATCTTCCAAATTGCTAGAGTGAGGGCATTTAGATTGCTGGCTATCTTCGGATCGACATATTCGTGCGAGAAAGGTGTTTTTTTCATGAATATAATTAGAAGCAAAGTAAAAAGCCAACTAAAAATTGTCGTGTTTGAAACTAAAAACAAGTTATGAGCCAAATGTATCTAACTTTCAAAAACCATGCGAAGCCAACGTTCCCATTGAATTTGTTTGTTTAATTGATTGTTAAATAAGTTCAACTTAGTGTTTAAGAAAAAAATGTCTAACTCCTTTAGTTGTTTCCGAAATAAAAAAAAATAATTATCTTATAACCCTATATATATATATATATATATATAATTTAATTTGGCGTGACAAACACTACTTATATTTCAATAAACGGATTTTTGTTAAGTAAAAAAAAAATTTTGCAAGTACTATTTATTGTTGCAAGAAAAAAAGTGCGGCTCTTTTAAACTTCAAAATTGTGTAAATTGTAATTTTTGGCTCTTTCGACTCAAAAGGTTGCCGACCCCTGGTCTATAGGGCAGATGATGTACAGGTCATCTGATTTCCTTTAGGCAACTTTATCTTCTTTTATTACATTATTTTATTTTATTGCTTAAAGGGTGTAGAGTGGAATTTCTAACAATCAAAATGTAAATACAAAGAAGATTACTAAGTTTACAATGTATCGGATCACTAATAGTAGTTGATTGGTATTACAAACCTTACATCAACTCTGTCTGTCTTGTAAAATTTGGGTATACGTTTTTTCTCCCACAACCAAACGCGGATCAAATTGAAATTTTGTTTAATAATTCATAGTTTTTAATAATATAGATATCAATTTTTAAAAAAATAACTAATTGGTTAGATAAACTTTGTTTTTAAAAAAGCTTGTTTTCATGTAATACTTGTTTTTTAACTGACATAACATTTTAAATACTGCCCATCCCTTAAAGTAAAAACCTGTTTGTTTCCAATTTGTCATAAGTATTAATTTAATACACTCCAGTTGGTTATTAAAAGGTAGCTCATATTAATATATATTAACATTCGAGAAATCATACCATTTATTCGATACATTAACCATAGAGGAATAGACAGTCCTTACGGTTTCCACTGAATTATAATATACATATTATATATACATTCTGTTTATGTCTTTGTTTATATTTAATTGTTGAATTTCACGACGGACGATTGCTTTGTTGTTGTTTATTCATACAAAACGTGTATTAACTGAGCAAGAATCTAGTCAATCTTTCATTCATAACTAACAATTAAGATTTACAATCTATTAACTCTTTCTCACCTAATTGACGATGCCAACTTTAATTTAACCCCAATAACTTAAATTGATTTTTTGGATTTAAAAACTTTAATTTGTGTTCTGTAAAATGAGATTTATTTTCCTATAATTCGATACCAAATATAACATTTCCTTTAAATAAAAGTTATTGAGGTTTAATCATAACAGGCTAGTGAAGCTAAATAAAACACTTCTACCAAACAAAATTAAAGCAAACTAAAACACAAAACTCTATGAGTATAGCCAGGGGGGGGTCTTTAAACCAAAGAGCTGTAAGTTTAAAAAACCCTACAGATGGTTTTGAGTTTAACACCATACCTTCAAACAGTTTTGTGGTTTTAAAAAAAAACATTTTCATTATTATTCTAAAGCAAACAACAGTCACCAAATTCTACGAGTAGTAGCTAATGGGGCTTTGAGTTTGTTTGCAAAAAACTTTCAGAGATTTTTTAGTTAAACAACGCCCCCCCCCCTTAACAGATACTTTTAACGATAAAACTTCCCTTTTCGATGTAAAATTTAAAACAAACTAGTCACCAAAGTCCATTAACGTAGCCAAGAGAGGTTGCTGGGCCTCATTAATAAGGTGCAGTGAATAGTAGATTTCTTTTCAACTAAACTTTTTAATAGCAGCATAATGCACAGTGAATACCTCAGAATATGCTTTTTTTTTGTTTCGAATACCGGAAATAATGCTAGGCGGCAGGGCTCCGCCCAGAACCCCGTAGGGAGAGCTCTCAGCGCTCCCCCAGTCTTCCTTGCTGACAAGAGCATGGTGTCTACAGTCTTTCCACGAACTCCAGAAATAACTTATTCTAGTGCACAATAAACGTCTTCCAAAAGGATGAAGGGTCAGAATATAATATTAATAACGAGTATATATAGCGTAAAAACCCTCCCCGAAAAAAATCTTGGCTACGCCCTTGTTTCAAATTATTCACGTCAAGTATAGGCACATCACATCCACTTTACATACTCAACTCTAAAGATGATACACTTTCAATACTTAACTAAAATGATTTTTTTAAAGAAAAGTTATATTTGTTGAGGCTTTAATTGAAAGATTAGCCCTTTACAAAACAATTAGAGCAATTACAATAGGGTTTGTTGCTGAACATATAAGTGTCAGACGCGAATAGCCCAATTTTTCTGTAAAGGAAATTACAAAAGTCATTTCTTCTATATAAAATTCAACCACAGACCTATATATACTACAATAAATTTTGTTTTTGATTTCGAGTTTCGATTTATTTAGTGGTTACTGTTTTACTATTGCATACCAAGTATTAGAGTTTAGAAAAACCCAGTTTCTTTTCTTGTGCAATACTACATATCATTTCTCTGTTAGTATGTACTATATTTAGATCTATAATCTAATTCTAGTCTAGATCCTTATATAAAACTTGAATGGATCTAGTAATAGTATAGATTCTATCCTATGCTATTCTTATAGTCATTTTTTTATTAGAATAAAGTATAGATATTAATAAAGACTAAAGTTGATTAATTATTAGATTATTATATATAGACATAGGACATAGATCTAATAATTTAGACTACCGTAATACATTTACCATAAAGCCATAATCTATACTTAACTTAATGTACTTAACTAGATCTATAGATCTATCTATAATTTAATCAATCTAGATCTATACAATATTCATTATAATACTTCTACTTATTTAATAAGTTAGTACTTAGACTTAGATCTATTATAGTTTATAATAAATTTACATTTCAATGCCTAGACGTAATAAAAAAATTGCTAATGGTTTCTAATGACTGTTTTTTTTTTATAGTAATAGGCCTAATAGATCTAGACCTAACTTAAATATATTCTAAAATAATGACTGTTTAAGACACGAGATGATTGAGACTTTCACATACAGATGTTGTTAGTAATACGGTTAATAATGTCGGCTGAATGTCGGCGGGCAAAAACCAAGGTTAGGAGGATACTTATTAGGGAACTCTTGTATGCTGATGATGCAGCATTGTAGCTGACTCTGATATTCTGCTCCAGACCATGGTTTACAAACTATCTTCTACTTGCCAGAAGTTCGGCAACCTGCAGCTGTGTATCAATGATTGGCCTCTGTGACAAGTAGGTCAAAGATGGTGGCCGTTTAGGTGTCTAGGGGGTTTATAGAATTTGAGGACCTTGACTTGCACATAAACTAACAGGCACAGCGTTATGAATGCAGGCAACAAATACTAGTAAATTAAATATATGTACAGTTTATTTACATAGAGAAAAATAAGTAAAGGTAAAATGGGGCCTAACAATTTACATAAACTGAAACTATCATCATGAGATATGAGTACCAAGTGGTCTGAGTGTCATTAGGCTGGTTGCTTAGCTTTCAGTCCTATGCTGCTCTGACGAGACTGGTATGGCTGATGCTGAGTTGTCTGTGGGTGGGCTGGCGTGATCGATCCTAGCGCACGGGACAGTCCAACTATACCTAGCTGCAGGGACGGGTCTTCTGGCAAGCGGTTGTTGGTCGGACTCTTGTGGGTAGTAAGTAAGGCTTTTATCTTCAGATCTGGTGTCAGCAGACTGGTAACAGATTTACGAAAATAGGGCTTCCAGTAGGAGTAGCCTGTAATAAAAGCTGCAACGAGAGGCGTAGATCAGCTTAGCCATAATGTTGACACTGGGAGGTAGACGCCTTTCCGTGAAGGACATCTTCAGAATGTTTAAATAGAAACTATAATCTATTTTCACAATAGTAAGGGAAGTTAATTAAATATTACGTTTCATCAGGGGAGACAATAATAATAATAGTAGTGAAGTCCCACAAGGGCGATAACACATAGTAATGTAACATTTAGTATGTAAAAGCTATAACTTAGTTTCACAAGTATCAAAGGGAGCTAACACGTATATATATCGTATCTCATCAGGGGAGAATACAATACTAGCGATAGAGGAGAAGTCCACAAAGGGAGTAACAATTAGTCAACAGTGACGTACACCCGCCAAGGTGAGATCATCACGTGGAGCTAGAATAACGAGATGAAAGGGGAAGGGGGGAGATGGCTGATGGTCTGTGACCAGGTGGCCATTGTTTACATCTGGCCGTGTGGCCTGAACAATAGAGTACGGTGTGAATGGAAACATGAGAAGGGGGAGATAATCCATGTCTCTTCTGAGCGCAGGGTCAGTGCGCCATTTGAAATCAAGGCGATCAACCAAGATAAGATAAGGTAAATAAGATAATGTTTACATGGTTTTACCTAAGTGATATAATCTGGCCATCCGATAAAATATAGTACATAAATAATTACGGTATTCCTTGTCACGGAATGAGCGTGAATATATACTTGGTAATACGACATGTTACATAAATATTATGATAGTTCCCGGTCAAGGAATTTATCTATAGTAATAATAGGGCTCGTGTTGAGCGATGATTTATCAACGATAAATAATGATAGCTAAAGAGCTAAATACAAGTGGCAAGAATTGTTGTAAATTCTAGTCCAGATAAAGTGGATGACTTCGACTATTTAGTCGTACAAGTCATGATAATAAAATATAATACATAAAGTGACTACTTACGTAATCCAAGATAAGAATTACACAAATAAGTACACAAATATAATGTACTAAATAATGCACAAATATATAAATACACATAGTAAGAGGCCATTAAACACAAACCAAGTACGTACCACCAATCAAAGTAAGGAAAAGAAATTAAATGAATATAGTATATAGTAACTTTAATAAGCGTAAGCTCAGACAAGCGTGTTTACTCCAGACAGCTCTCGGAAAGAATTAATCGATCTGATAAATTTCGTCCGTATCCAGATAGATAAGGGTGGGGCGAAAGGGGAAAGATATGCTTTCAAATGTGACAGACTGACTGGCTTGCTTAGACAAAGAGATTCCTGCTTGACCTAGCCGCGTGTTTCCGGCGTAGACACAGGGATAGGTACTCGAAAGAGCAAATGTGGTCACCTCTTTGGACAAAGATAAAGCCGAAGATATCGTAAGTCAAGAAATAATTCACACAGGGCGGGCCCAACGTGGAGATATGATGGTCGGGCGAAACATAGTTGAATGTTTGAACTATCCCCGGTCAAGGGCAGATTAGCGACAAGTGGCCTTTGTTGATAGCTTGACTAGACAAGTGATAACCTAAGAAAGCCCAAGATGACGTCGAAGTCTGGCGAGAGGTATGGGGGGGGTGGTAATAGGGCCTTTTGTTGTAGGTGTGCCAAATTTACGTGAATAAAATGGAACACTAAAATAAATTAATTAAATCCCTTTTACCGAGTGATACTATAAGTGAGCGAGATTTATTTTTGTCACAGCCTCTTTAGCCACACAAGAAGTTGCAAATGGAAAACATTGTCTCACGAGACGTAAAATGCCACAGAGAGAATGTCGGCTGAAAGTAAACTGTATTCATATATAAAATTCTTTTTTTTGTACTAAAAAAAATAGGTGCCGGTACTCATGATAGATTGCCTAACTTTCAACTACTAATAAATTAACAATTAACGTTGAAATACTATAAAAGTAATAATTTTTCCAGACATTGAAAAAAGGTGCCGGTACAAGTACCGGTGCGTACCATCACAAAGTATATGTATAACTTAATCTTCTTTCATTTACATTTTTTTGCGGGGTTAATGCTACTTAATACATTGATACCGGATCGATTTATATAGGGCCTAAGTATACAAGCAGGATCTCAAGCATTGGGTACATTTATTTTTTAAATACAAAGTTTTATGGAAGAGGCAATCATGGGCGCCCGCAGGGATGTGCCTCTGAGTTCTGAGTAGTCACGTTTTAGCCATTAAAAATTATTAATGAAATACTTCTTCCAGGTGTTTTTTTTTATTCCGTAGATGTAGATTTAATCAGAATCCAGGCTACGCAGTATACTAGAGAAAGCCGAGAAGATCGAAAAGAGCTGGGAAACCATAAAAAAAAAACTAGCAATAGACTGGCCGGGATTCTGGCTTTTGCTGTCTTTGTTTACGTGACTGAGCCAACCTCTAAATTTGCAAAATAAAATAACCTATCAAAATTGTATCTTCAACCAATCAGAAATTTTCTATTAGACAAATGGTGCAGAGTTGGAAAAGCCTGGCTAAAATACCCCAGCTAACTAGGTCTTTCGGTTGACCTTGACCGGAGCTAGATTAAAATAATAATTACATGAAATGAAATTTAAAAAAATAGACAAACCAAAATGTCTGACGATTGGAACGTGACAGGGGGAAGCAAGTGCACCACAATGTACTTTCTTGCGGACGCCAATGCATTCTTGATTCAATAGTTAAATAAATTAATATTCAGAAAAAGTTTGCGCATCGTCTTCTAATTCTAAATCTAAAGGCCTATCATTGTTAGTTCCCGAACAAGTAATGCTTCTACTGAAGTACAGTTGTAAAGACATGCTATTATTTTAACTAGAATAGGCAAATCTGTAGTTCATGTCCGACCATGTATGATTTATTATAAGCTTGCAATTCTTTGCACATTTGTCTATATTTGCACATAGATTTAGTTATTATGAATGCCACAAGGTCGACTTTGACAGACATTCGTATGGTGATTTAACAGAAGGCAGGAGATCCGCTGGTCTTCCACTGCTAAGGTACACTGGTGTATGCAAACGCGACATAAAGCTCTTCAAAGTCGGCACTAACAGCTGGGAAAAAGTGGCACTTGATAGATCCACAAGAAAAGTAGCCTTTAAAAGAAAGTCCTGGATTGCAGATGCCAAGCACAATAGAAGCAGAAATAATGCTGAAAGTACAAAGTATTGGCCTCTTCACTCTCACAAGAAGTTACAAGGAATAAAATTATTTAAAGTTTAAAATCACTAAAAAAATTATTTTTTACATGAAATTGTGTATCGAAAATTGCCGGGTACTTGAAATAAGCTAGTACTAAAAAAAACAACACAGATCTTGGGTAAAATACTCATCAAGTAAAGTACTGTAAATGTGCAATTTCCCGCGCTATTTTTAACTCTTTTTCTTTCTATAGCCTCTATCTGGTTTGATCTCAACCACCCGTATTTTTGTGCAGAATTTGTTTCTCTATCAGGCACACTTATTATTATAGCATAATAATGTCAGTTTAATTTATTAAGAGAACTAAAAAATGCAAAGTTATATAGGGAAAAAAGCCACTTCCGGCCCAATAGTTATGAAAAAAGATACGAAACGGACTAGTGCAACAAACCCTATTAGATAATCATTCAATAACATTAGTTAGGCCAGGTTCACATTTAACTTTACTTTCACCTGTCCCTTGGTCTGTTAGACCTTTGGGCCACCATTTAACAGTGGTTAGCAGTTCATGCTGTATTAATCCTGTTTCAAATCTCTTCATTCATGATGCGGTCTTTGTAATTGACATTAAGGATTTAACTATATCTTCACAGCAATCAGTTTATTGAATACACATAAATATTAATAATATAATAATAATAACATTAATAAATCTCAGTATCCTGTAGTATCAAGCCGTTAGTCGATCAAACGATACAACTGTATCGTCAACAATTTCGGCACGCCTTTTTTTTTATCGGCGGAGATAGTGTTGTAGTTGTTGATAGTTTGTAGTTCATAGTTTCTGACAATCTTTCTGCTTTTTACCTGTCTTAGTGGACCAATTTGGAATTTGAATTTGTTTTTCCACACGGACTGTCTTTGTAACCTTATTGTATTTACATTTCATGCCTTAACGATAAATGATTCTGTCCCAATTAGTTGAGAGTAGGGTTCTGTCCCTAGTTT
This sequence comes from Biomphalaria straminea, assembly GCA_021533235.1. NCBI lineage: Eukaryota > Metazoa > Mollusca > Gastropoda > Planorbidae > Biomphalaria > Biomphalaria straminea. The sequence continues at coordinate 27,336,324 of JADKLZ010000003.1, forward strand.
AAGTTTTATGTTTATTTTCAGCTTAGTTAATTACTACTTTTTTTTCGTTGTCTAGTTGTGTGATGTGTTTCACCACACATCCCTCACACTGATGTATATTGTTATGACATGATTAGAACATAGATTTATTTCGGGAATAATTAAGGGATAAGTTTTAATTAGTGACGGAATGACGAATAGTTAGATTAAAAAACAAAACGCTTTAAGTCGACTCTAACAAGAAGACGCTATTTTATTTGACACTACAGACGGCTAGCACAGAAAGACAACGACGGATCCATTCTTGATTATTAAACGTGATTTATCGTTGAATCGATTGTCGACTTACTATATTGCTTGTTGGCCTTCGTTGGTGTTTTTTGAGTTGTGACAGTTACCTCCTGTACAACACCGCGAATAGGCACGCAACAATATATATATATATATATCACGTCCGAGCTCCGGGAAGCGCGATGGATGAGTGCTTCCGAGCTAGCGTCCTGGGTTCAAATCTTGTTGAACTCTCAGATTTTTTATTTCTGGATCTTAAGGTCTTTAGTGTGCCTCTGAGCGATACCAATCGTTATCATCATCATCATCAAACTCCATTTGAGTGAAGGCTAGAGAGGCTCAAATCTTCTCTTGCAAAAGCATTGGACAGAAACTCTGCTCTCTTGAGTAATGCCTATGTCACAATACAGGTCGAGAATTTTTGGTTTCCCGGACCTGTCGAGATTGAGATCAGCAAGTCTGGGCCAGTCGTTAGAGAAGGCCTGAACATTGAACTGCAACGTCACAGGTTGTGGGAAGTTTAAACCAATAGCTCGTTGCCACGTTACAAGTCTGTGATACTCCCAGTCCACCCAGTTCTAATGGGTACCTGACATTTGTTGGGGAAAAGTAAAGCTGGTGGGTCGTTGTGCTGACCACATGACACCCTCGCGAGCTCTGAGGACACAGTTAGAGAGTACATTAATGCACTATGTCTGGTTATTATTATTTTATCTCTACCTTGGGTTTAAATTGAGAAAGACACACACACACAAATTACTATAGAAAGGAATGGTGGGGGGGGAGGGAAATCTATTTATCTCGACTTGAGATTCACATAACCAAATATCTGTATTTAAAGGAAGACTCTCAAAGCAAAAGGAATCCCCTTAGGTCCATAAAAGCCCAACTGCATAACTTATCTAAAATCTAAAGTCCACGCGGGATGCAGAACTGACATAACAGCACTAGCGGATCCAGAACTTTGGAGTGGGGGCGGATTTTTTTCCAAACCCTAACCCCCAGTAAACCCTAACCATAAACGCTTTTACAGCAAAATATGTAGGTCACAGCTGGGACTGCACAGCCACGGGAAACACTGTATTCCT
>JADKLZ010000003.1:27370096-27381799 GCA_021533235.1 Biomphalaria straminea
CAGCGACAAAGAGAGTTTGTGTGATACACAAACTCAGAGGCGGCCCCCGTTGAGAGCGACAGAATCTTTGGTATAATTTTTTTAAATGAACTTTTAGCAGCGACAAAGAGAGTTTGTGTGATACACAAACTCAGAGGCGGCCACCGTTGAGAGATCAAAGCACGGAAGATGTATATTTCTGTCATTTATCTTTGATATAATTTTTTTTAAATGAACTTTTAGCAGCGACAAAGAGAGGCTGCCCCCGTTGAGAGATCAAAGCGGATCTGATAGGGATCCGACTCCTACCGGGGCCGCCTCTGAGTTTGTGTATCACACAAACTCTCTTTGTAATCTTGTTTCTTTTAGCTTTGATTCGAAGATTTTTTAAAGAAAAATTAGCATGAATTTGTGTCTGAAGCTATGTTGTTATTTTGTCACAGATCAAAGAGTTTGGCCCATATTCTCAAACTGTTGGCTACTCTCACCACGTCCCTCAAGATATGTATCATAAACATGTGTACTGGAAAGGAGGATCACTATTTGGATTCTCTGCCGACACTGATGGGGTGAGAAAGTTTAATTTAAAATTGATATGTGTGTCTATGTTTGTTTAATTAGAAATTGACTTCTAAATATAAAATATAATTTTAATTTTTTCATTAAGCTAGACTATTTTGACTGCATTTTTATTAATACACGAGATTACAAAAAGATTTTGTGTTGTCATACAAACTCAGAGGCGCCCCCCCCCCCCATCAAATTCACCAATGGACCAGAAATATATTCAAGCCATAGTCTTGCTTTGATCGTTTAAAGTAATTTTAAAAATCATTTAGCGTTATTTTTCACAGAAAAGCAAACAGTGCAACACGTCGTCTTTAATAAGACTCTTCTTACTCTCCCGAAATAAGTTTAGTAGCGTTAAGTGATCACCTAAGATCAGCATACAAACCTCCCGATGCAGTGTCTGTGGCACCTAGTGCGGTAGCTCAGGGTGTCACCCATTACCCATCAACTTTCTTGAAATTGTTTACAATAAACACTTTTGCTAGTTAGTTCTTATTGTTAAACTAAGAGAGTGAGCTGATTACCTAATTTTATTGATTTGTTCTTAAATGAAAATCCCAATGTCAATGACGTTTGTTCAAATATTATTGCACATTTTACAATTATATTTCACTAGTCGACCGGCGGCCTAGCATACGCCTGCAGGGCAGGCCTTAGGCCTTTGGACCATGCTAATTTTTTGGTGTATAAATTATTAAATTAAACCATTTTATAACATATATTATAACAGATTTACCGCGGCCTCTTGATTTACCAGGAGCCACTGGAAATCTCATAAAATGTTATTAGATACAGGCCTACGAAAAAGTCCTGGAAATCTCCGGAAATTATTAAACTCTTTTGTAAAGTAAAAGTAAAGTTAAAAAAAAATATGCTATGCTATTTTGTGAATGAAAATAGTGCGGATTTGGATACAAAATTTTCACACCATGCTGCGCCATGGGATCTTCCCGTTTTACTTGTTGCATGTGTGTTTGAACTTTTAAACTTGTCGACTTTGAGAATTATTAGCCTACTGGTCGACCGGCGGCATAGCATACGCCGCTATTTTCCAGGGCAGGCCTTAGGCACTACAACATATTAGAGGCACTGCAAGAAATGCGACCGCAGTTTGCCCCGCACTTTCTTTAGATCCGTGCTTATTTTTAGATGTATAAATTATTAAATTAAACCATTTTATAACATATAATAGATTTCCCGCTGCCTCTTGATTTAGCAGGAGCCCCTGGATAACTCCTGAAATGTTATTAAATATAGACCTACGAAAAAGTCCTGGAAATTATTGAAATCTGTTATAAAGTAAAAGTAAAGTAATTTGTGATATTAATTAAAGTACTTCAAAAGTCAAATCTAAGAGTAGTATCTATCTGTGTATTGTCGTTCTAGTTTCAAGAGTCTTACGACACAATATAATCTCTTCCGGCTTCCACTTTTTTAACCTCCCTTCCATTCGCTACACAAATTCATAAGAGAGTTTTATGAAACAAAAATTTGTGCATTGCAATTGTGTGTACTTTTTTTATGTCTATAAATTGTGTTTAATCTCTAAGACTGAAGATCATGCAATTTTTAAATTTGTCATAATCTTTCATAATTCAATAGTAGATATTATATATAGATGTTTTCAAGTTACATGAAGTGACTTCCTTTTTCCAGTCTATATTTATTTATGTCTATGCTATTTTGTGAATGAAAATAGTGCGGATTGGGATGCACCAATTTCTATTCACACCGCGTGCGTGCGCCATGGGATCTTTCCAATTACTTGCTGCTCGTTTGACCTCTTACTTTGAGGAATATATATACAGATATTTCATTAAAATTATAAACAGACTTAACATCATATGAACAGGTTTCCTTTGTTATACTTTAAGACAGAAATGGTATAACGTTTTGTAGTGTCATTTACACTTAAACTACAATCTAGATATTTATTAATTTTTTTTCGATGTGTCTGCTTTTGCCAAGATATAATTTTTCCAACTAGGTTGCCACCCTCAAAATGGTTTCGACCTGTACGGACCGCACCCCTCCAAATGACGACACTGCTCCAAGATACCTACCTCTTCGCAATGATTTCGATTAATTTATTGGAGTAGACGGACTAGGAAATAAAAAAAAATAAGCCCGCACAGCTAAATAACAGTTTTTCCCATGCGAACAGCATAGGCTAATACACTATTAGGCTACTCACTAGTAGGCCTACTAATTCGGTACCCCGTCAAAATAGCGCGGTCAAAATAGCGCCGACAAAATAGCGCGGACAAAATAGCGCGGACAAAATAGCGCAGAATATATTCTAGTCATTTTGAAAGAAATACTTTAGATTTCGTAAAATAAGAATAGAGCCAATATATTTTTTTTTCTGGTTTAATTTTATCGTAATTTTTTAGTCATTTTGCAGGAAACACTTTAGATAAACATAAAAATCATAATAAGGTAAAATGAATAATTTCGAAATGTAATTTTTTTTTTACTATAAAAGTGTACTTTGAAAATACGCCAAGATACTTGTCAAATTTACACTCACACACACACACAAACTTTCACAAAATTAAATTGTAGTAAATGTCACGTAGAAAGTCCATCACTGGCTTGTTTACATACACTGGCAATATAGCTTCAAGTCGTCTGTTTAGTTGGAAGTACTTTGTTTAGCTTGCTGCTTTACTTCGTTCTCCAGCATTGTACATCAGAATCTTGTTCTCAGTGTTCTGTTCTCTGAGGAAGTGAGACATTAACTTGTACTCATTAGGGTGATGAGCGTCAATAGACAGTTGAAATACATGGTGCCATCCCTCCACTGAATTGTTTGTTCGTGGTAGATTGTCCTATACACGATCTCTAACATTCCATAATGCTTTATTCCCTACAACATCTGGCCGAGCTTCATATAATTCTTCAAAGGCAGTATTGGCATCGCCAGCTGGAACCAATGAAAGGGCTAACAGCATCTTGACAAACATGCGTACATTTTTAACTTCCCGGTATGTAGCTGTAAGATTTTCATCTTGTACTTTACGTCAGAGACTTTGTCCAAGATAGAATAGACAACCGACAAGTCTGGTCGCAGGGAATACTGTGCTAACTGCATTTTGACTTGCCTTCTCAAAATCTAACATCACACTCTGCGCAGCCCTGTTTAGATAAAAAAAGATGCCTCGGATTTCAGATTATAGTATAACATACTTTCGTATTTTCCTATCCTATTTTGTCGGGTCACTACATTTCAAAATCCTGTTTTTAGCAAATTGTGCATTAAATCAAAGGTGAAAAAGGGGAATGGTATAAAATGTAAAGTACTCTCGTTCTCTGCCAATCTGGCATAATTTCATATATGTTAATATTGAAAAAAATAGTGACATCAACCAAAATGCTACCCAGGACAATGAATTGCTAAAAATCAGGTAATTTATACACATCATATATGAGTCTGCGCTATTTTGTCTTGCGCTATTTTGTCGGGAAATTTCGCGCTATTTTGTCGGCGCTCTTTTGTCGGCGTTATTTTGTCCGCGCTATTTTGTTCATAATATCTCTATTTACTTTAAAGGTCTAGACTAGATCCAGAATATAGAATATATCTAGAATCTAGATGTCAAGACAAGATCTAGATTTCTAATATAGTTCTAGTTCTAGATCTAGATATAGGCTACATCTAGACTAGATCTAGAATCTAGACTAGAGCTAGATTTCTAGACTAGTTCTTGATCTAGAGCTAGACTAGATCTGAAACTAGAATATAGAACTAGAATCTAGAATTAGAATATAGAACTGAAATCTAGAAATAGAATCTAGACTAGATCTAGAATTTGAATCTAGACTAGAACTAGATTTCTTACTAGTTCTAGATGTAAATCTAGTCTAGATCTGGACTCTAGATCTAAACTAGATCCGATCTAGAATCTAGACTATGTCTTGATCCAGATAAAATAGAATCTATATATAGGCCTACCAAGATATAGAGTAGAACTAAATCTAGAATCCAGAATAGATCTAGAATCTAGACTAGAATCTGACAAGATCTAGAATCTAGAAATAGAATCTAGATCTAGACTAGAATTCGAATGATTTTACACGTTTAATTTAAAAAAAACTATCTAGCTCAAGAGTTAGGTCAATATTATGATCTGGATTAGTATTCCTACTACTGGGTAATAGTGCACTTTTGCTGTTTTCATCAGATTCACTTCTTGATGTGATACTACTGCTTACATAATAAATAAATCTGTACCCCTTAGCTATAAGAAGATAAACTATTTCCTTAATAGATTATACATGTACATTTTCTTCAAATGGTTTAATACAATTAAATCTAAATCTAGACCTAGGCCTCTATTTAGTCTAATTTAGATTGTTGTCAAGTGCATAATGAGGATTTGTCAAAACTGCGCGCTAATAAAGTAGTTCGTGCTTTCTTTTTCAACTTCAGACAAAAAAGAAGTTGCGTATTGAAATACTTTTTTTAAAAACAACATTTGAATCAGTATTCCATTTAATGAGTTAGTTAATGCATAGTCTATGGTTATTGAATGGAGAATATATTTATAAATATTCGTTTACACTTTTCCATTGTGACCTCAGATGCAAATATTTTCGTACCAATGCGCAAATCTATGAATGAAGCTTGAGTTATTAATGAAGAAGTCTGTGACGTTCTTAAACAACTTACCTCCCCTGAAGTTTTTAATTTAAAAGTGGAGTATTTTTTAAAAAATATTCTTGCATATATAATTATAAAAAGTAAATGGTTTACTTTCGGAAAAGAAAACAATTAGCCGTTGTATCAGATATTTGAATGATCTAAAAATATCATGATGTCTGATTTTCATTTTCTCTTCTAGTTTCTGAGGTCTAAACGATAGGGACGGACGGACAGACAGACCACACAAAACTAATAGCGTCTTTTCCCCCCTTTCGGGGATCGCTAAAAATTTGAGGATTGTAGACAAAGTATGTTATATATCAGGGTTGAGATCAAATAAAACTTTTGGCAACAACTAGGTCGAAGGTTATTGTAGATGCCACGCTCAACGCGCAAGATGGCTAGTAGCTAGAATGGGCGAATCAGCATTGTGGGTCAAGTTTTTTGGTTAGACCAAAATTTCCGGTAGTCTTGGGAAAGGTAGCTATATAAGTATTTCAACAAATGAAAGACATTTTTACATAAGGGTCAGAAATTTGTAACAATCCAGAAAATTCTTTGAGAAACAAAATCTATCTTTGATAACTTCAATAACACAACCCAGTACAGTCCCCCACTTTTCACGAAGCTGTTTGGGTTCAGCAGCAGGCTTGGACTGGGCTGCCGGGACACCGGGAAATTCCCGGTGGGCCGGCGGCTGCCAACTTCCAAAAGAAAGTTATTATGTTTTTAATTTTAACTGAAATTACCGTTGATTATATGATAGCTTCAAATAATAGTTTGCATTGAAAATAACCAAACTGAAACAACAAAATCATTAGTTTACGATACGAGTTTGCTTGTGAGAAGTCGTTTTCAAAGTTGAAATACATTTCAAATAAATTTAGAAATTTGCTTAGCTAGTCAACTTTACAATCATTCATGCTGATGTCTTGTCAGAAGGACCTTCTTCCAAGAATCAATAACAATGAAATCATTGATGTTTTAGCATCGACTAGTGCAGCGGTGGGTAAATTACGACACGGGCCACGTGCGGCCCGCCGAAGTGTTTTATGCGACCCGCGAAAACCTAAATAAATCATTGTAAATATTAGAGACATTATTGAAACTTTTGATTCTTATCATTGGTAATGAAGAAGCTAAAGAAACATTGTATCAGAACGTCTTTCTAAAGAGTTTTGAAAAAAACGTACATTATATTCAATAACTATACTATATAATACTATAATATACAATACTATATAAATTCAGTAAAAGGCATAAGTCCAGGCCAGTATTTATTCAATGCTATGGAGAACTGTGTAGAAAGAGTTGGGTTGGTTTGTACAAGATGGCAAGGGTAACAATTGATGGAGCTTTGACTGAGAAAAACAACTTTTTAAATAACATAAAGAAAATATCCCAACCATAAACTAGTAACTGGATAGTTTACAGAAAGCTACATTAAATTCATTTTGTCAAGGGCCGGAAATTTTAAATTTATATAAAATCAAAGGCTTTCCCAAGGCATAGTCAAAGTATGCAGCTGCTAAGGTCAATGATTGTTAAATGGCTCGCACAGGATCTACTGTCTGATATTACAGAAAAGGAATAGCGAAACTTGTACTCCAGGTTATTATTCGAAGTATATTAGGTCTTTAATAAATTGCAAAAAAAAAATTATCCCTTTATTTTGTATATTCTTATTTTATTCGGGGTCACCAAATTCATTTCGCCGATATTCTCCAATTCTAAAAAAAATTCCCGACTGGCAGTTCCGAAAATTATTTGAAGATTTGGAATTCTGATGTTTGGTAACACAGTTGTATTCACTGGCCAATCATTAGATCAATATGGAATTTAAAGGAAGAAATTGTTAGGTTCCTTGAAGGACCTTCACTGTGACCTTTTCCTAGTATCTCTAATGAAGAGTTGAAGACAAGCTTCATGTTTATCATCGGAAGCATTGTAATTTGTTGTTTGTACGTGAAATGTATGTGCATCTTCTATTTTTTCAAACAAAGCACACACCTCTGCACTAGTGATACGATTAAAAAAAGCGTTATACTAGTTTGTGGTGTATTGAAATTTTAGACTCTCTGTTTCCTATGTTTAGGTTGTTAAAACTAGGAGTTATTTAACTGTTTAATGCTGTTTCTCATAATTACGAATTTGAACATGTAATAAATAAAAACATTCTTACAACTGAAAGTAGTGTTTTTGAACTTTAAAATGTCATAATTATTATTATATATATGAAATAATTATAGAACCAAAAAAATATATATATAAATTAAATTAAATTAAAAATAAGTAGTAATATTAAATTACTGGAAAAAATTATATGACGCTAATGATGAAATGGGACGCCGCCATGACCAAATTTCCCGGGCCGGTTTTTTCAGCCAGTCCAACCCTGTTCAGCAGCGTTCAAGACGCTGTTAGAATGTAGCACTATGTCTTGCACGCTGCTAAGGGTCGAGGGCTCCTTATTCTTCCTCAAGGTTGGCTCCCAATGCATGCCCCATACTTGAGTTTAACTGCGAGACAGTGGAGGTTTCAACCCAGAGTGTTCCTTCTACTTGACAGCTTTAAGTGCACTAATTGAATCACAAAAAAATATATTTTGCATAATTCTAACAAACTGAAAATTCAAGTTGTTAATGTTCAATTGTTATTGTTAATTCTAGAGTGTTGTAGCAGTAGGAACACCTGGATTACTAAACAGTAAAGGTAAGTGTTTTCTGTACGTTGGTATCGTCATTCAAATGATTCTTCAAAACAGATTGTTTCAAAGCCTCAGAACTTAAACCTTGATTGCATAAACTGTTCATTTATTGTATGTTAACAAAAGAATGAAGCCAAAATTCAAAAAATCAACACTTTGCTTTCTTTTTAGATTCGGCCAAGTGTAGTATCAGTTACCAGTAGTCAAAATAGTGCTTTTTAAATAAATAAATACATTTAAAATAATTATTCCATATTTGAATAACAAGATTGTCTAATATTATAGTCCTGTGAGTGTATGAGGCAATTCCAATACTGAAAAGTCCAAATTACAGTTTCGACCTTCATAAATGAGATCTACTATTGTGGACTACCGTTTACATCACGTATACCTTCAATTCCTTTATTTCTATTGAAAGTCCTCGCAGACACATGGTGGGAAGGGGGGACTATGTAGACAACATTCGGAATAAAGGAACTAAACAAATAGAACAGAAGCTAGAACAATGAATCGGAAGTGATGGAGGACGAGAGAGAGCTACAGAGAAAAAACTATCTACTTCCTTGATACTTATTTCACATGCCAGTTCTACATATTTGTATCTATTGTTATGTATCAAGGTGGTGTACAAGTCTATGATATAGCTTCTGGAAATATGAGTGACCATAACCTCACAAGTTACATCACAAATTTGAATGCCACAAGTTACGGTTATCTGGGTAAGTTCACTATTCTGGGTAATTTACATCTGTCTGGGTAAATTATATGTCTTGGTACATTACACTTTTTAGCCATTTACATCTGACTGGGTACGTTTCTCTTCACTATGATAGTTAAAGGTACATGGATAAGTTAAATCTAGATAATGTTAATCTGACTTGAAAATATTTTTGGTACCCGATACGTTCTTGTTATACGTTAATATAAAACGTTATCATCGATATTGAATTTGTACAGTATCAGTTCAGACAGTAACAACTCATCTGAAACATCTAGAAGTGTTCAAATTTAATAGTTAGACAAAAATAGTCCTAATGAATAACATTAAAGAAAAAAAAGTTTCATCTTTTAATCTTTTGACAACTAATAATGAAACACCATCTTCTGGTTCGATAATCTAGAGCAGCGATGCCCAAACTACGACCCGCGGGCCAGATCCGGGCCGCGACGTGGTTTCGACCGGCCCGCCAAAACATCGGCACAAAATGTAGAAAATTTTAAATAATTAACAAGTTTGAGAAATGTACTGTCTCTATGTTAGGACTCTCACTTTTTCTTTGATGGATTTCGTTCTAATCTATGGTTTTGTAATATTCGCGTTAATTTTTTTTTCTATAAGAACACAAGGTTGCTTTTTTTCGGCGGCAAGAGTTAACAGTTGTTTTAGTCTTGGACTATTCCGCGGCTGTCTTGAAATAGCCTTGACATCTCATGTCTATAACACAGCGCATCTTTTCTGCATCATTTTGATTGGTGTTCTTCTGACATCAACATGATAGGTGCCATTCCGTGTAACATTTGTACGTTAATGAAATGGGAGTGTCGAAGAAACCAAAATTGGATGTTGTAACTTCCAGGAAAAGTGGCCATATCTTTATTTTTTTTGGAACATAAACCAACATGTTTGATCTGTACAGAGAATGTGGCTTTTAAGGAACATAACATAAAAGGTATTCTAAACAAACCATTACAAAAATATTGTGACATTATTGGTTGTTTTGGCCCTATGAAAAAATCACTAATTTACGTTTAGAGTTGAGCGATTGACGATAATATTTACCAAGAAGTCAGGAAATGATTCGGCTGTAATGGAGGCTACAGAGCTGCTCACATTTAAGAAGAAAAATGAAGCATAAAACAAAGTGCTTGCAGTGATGGAATAACGTCGTCTTGAAAAAAATGCAGTTGAAGCTGACAGCCTTTCTGTCATGGCATTTGCAAAACGAGTGGACGATGTTGGTGAAAAACTCCAAAGCTAAATGACAGCAACAGATTTTGAAATGAATTCTATTGCTGCTGAGGAGTGTCACCAACTGGAACTGATTGACTTACAAAGCCAGACTTCCCTGCTTGAGAAATCTCGAGCAATGAAGATAATATATTTCTACGCCGTGTTGACTACATAAACCTTGTATATTTCCGGAAACAATTGCTTGGTACGATCACAATGTTTGCAAGCATTTAATTTAGTAGAATATTTTTCTCAGTTACGAACACCTGAAACCCTTGTTACATAATTGACTTATGGCAGTAAGTAGATCTACTGCATCCACGTCATTGTGATAAAACTATTTAAAAGGGTTTAGTCTCTATTTCATTTTTGTATCTTTTCGTTAATGTGGCCCGCGACACGAGTGTCGGAAATTAAAATGGCCCACAGGCCGAATAAGGTTGGGCATCACTGATCTAGAGCGAGGAAATAATTTGACGTAGATGCAAAGACCCAGGTGTGTCTTCATGATTTCAACATTTCTTTTTGAGATGAAGTCTTTTACTCTTTAGTCACCACAGTGGGTCGATTGACAATTTCAAAAAGAAAATCAGGTGTCTTCTGGTTTGTTGATTATATAATCATATATGACGAAAACGAAAGAAATACTTAAACCTTTGTCAGTATTGGGTGCTCGTCCCCACGTGACTAAACTGCAATCTGCAATTTTATGACCTGGTGATAAGCAGTCATTGAAATCATTCATTGATCAATTTATAGTTTGTACTTGTCAGTTTCCCTATTCAATGGATGCAGGTTATTCTGTCAAGCTGGGAACATTTTGTCACGAAAGCTATCGAGGAGTTTGTGTCGCTGTTGGAGGTCCAACTATGCTGAACTTCGGACAGGTTAGAATAGACAATTCCTTTGGGATTGATACATAATGCTTTAATTTTTATTATAATGAACCGATGTTTTAGAATATCTAATAGAGACAAAAATCACATGAAAAAGTACGGTTGATGATTAAAAGATTTACAGTTGGGATTCAGTATACCATTAGTATTAACTATGGAGATCTCATAATCTCATATATATTTGTATGATCATTTCCATTGTGTTCCCGTTAAGTATACATTTAAAACTGTATGGTCTTGGCCATTTTTCTTAGGTACTTTCACATTTTGGAAAAAAAAGTTTTGTCATGAACAGGATGTTTAGTTACTATTTATAGTAGCATCACTATTAATGAGGACGCTTGCTTGATGAAAGACAGAGTCTAGGGAGGGACTCGCGGGCAGATCACGTGATATCTCAATGTTCCAAAAGATATTAATACAAGTAATGGTAAAGAGTCCAATCCTACAACATTAACGAAAGAGCTATGTAATTATTCTTTATACAGGCCTGCACATAACATACTTTGCTTATTTGTAGGTCCAGATCATCCACTGGAACAAAAGCGAGATATTCAATAAACTTATTCAAGAAATAAATGGAACTCAGGTGATTAGTTTTTGTGTTTGTCGAGAAGGTTTAACTCTTATTATGTTGGGCAGACATTAACAAAAAGTCATTAAAACATTTTCTTTCATCGAGTTTAATTTTCTCTTTCCCAGATCTGGTCCAGTTTTGGCTACTGTCTTGGTGTTGTGAATATAAATAACAATCCTTATGATGAGCTTCTAGTTGGTGCCCCACTTTACACAGAGTGGTCTAACCCAGACCATGTTCCAGATCAAGGAATGGTTTTCTTATATCATTACGACCTAATTGCAAAGGTATAATAATAATAGGCTTGTCTTCGAATCCGAAGATTAGTGAGTGTCACAGATGCTATTATGGATTTAATTATATTTAAAAGCTTGTATG
>JADKLZ010000003.1:27381899-27410751 GCA_021533235.1 Biomphalaria straminea
CTTGATAATTACATGTAATTATCAAGTGTTTTTTCACCATGAATCTCATTTATAGTATTTCAGTGGTATTATTTCTCAATTTAATTAATTACTTTAAGTACATCATGAATGGTAGTGAGAGGATTGAGCCTGTAGATTGAACATTATATTTAGTCAGTGTGTTACTTTAATAAGCCAAGACATTGGTTGTGTTCAAGTACTTTATGTTTTGGGTTACACCTAAAACTATTTTTTCACATAGACTCATTAGTCTAACACAGTGGTTCCCAAACTTTTTTATCTCGTAGACCCCTTGACATGTTTTTTGGTTTTCCTTGGACCCCCTGTTTAAAAAAAATGCTTCATTACAGGCACAACTCGGTTCATATAGAGACCTTTGAACTATTTGTTTGCTAGAATAATTCTTAGCAACTATCAGATGCAGGTTTGTGTACAAAATAGTTTTAAAAACAGCGGCCTGCCAAATCATTCATTTTTTTCGCCGATTGTATGTCATTTTCATAATTTTGCAAGATATTTTAAGACAGCAAACCATTATATTTTCCCTAAAATTTGAAAGCAAATATTTTGTCAATTGTAGATCTTTTCTCAACTTTATCATGGAATGTTCAATAGTTTTTCAAATCTCATCAGGGTGGCTTTGTCTCCAACAATCCTCCAGCTTAGGTGTCATTACATAAAATGTTGTTAAATAAAAGACACATAGGCATAAGTTCGACGAGAAAAGAAGAAAAATGTTAGAAAATTGACACCGCCGTGTATTTTACATTTAGATTCAGCCATGTTAAATATTAGTTATCTATAGACCAAATTAAGCTATTTAAATGAGGTATTAAAATTTAAAATATGTTTTTCATTCCAATAATTATATACAAATTTAATGGCCTAGCTATAATAAAGTATAAATTATGTATATTTGTATGATATAATAGGTTACTTCATTAATGTGAGATTTACATTAAACTCAATTCCTTCTTAGAAGAGATCCACTCTCGTGGACCCCCATTTGCATGGCATGGACCCCAAATTCTTTTTATTTCACTATCGTGGACCCCAGGGGGGTCCTTATGGACCACTTTGGGAATCACTTGTCTTACAGATTGCAGAGTAATCATGTTAAATGATCTTTTGATTTATGTTTTGTTTTGAAATGTGTTCATGTCATATAGAGTATGATATTGCTTTATGCTATTGGGTATACTTTTTTTTTAATTAAATCAATTTCTGTTATGCTTATTGTGTATTATGTATTTTCATTACATAACTTAATTGTCCATTACATTTATTTATTTTCAAATGATATATATGTCTAAAATTGTCTATACAAGTGGCCCAATATTTTGATGTAGATGTATGACAATAATGTTTTAAATTATTTAAGACATATGTACCAGACCATGAAAGTAAATTGTTTGGTATTTAAAAAATATATATATTATAAAAGTCAATCTTAGGGTAGTTAGCAAACATAAACTATTTGGATGCAAAATTTAGCGAATAATTTATGTTCCATCTTTATCAAAAAGCATTAAAAATTAAAATGTTCAAAACATTTAATTTAAAATTTCATACAATAGCATTTAAGAAATGAGTAAATAAAAGCCTTTGAATATTTTAAAAATGAAATGTAATTGCCTGTTTTCAAGAGTATTATTTTCAACCAAATGACATGAAAAAAACTAGCTGGCAATGAGTAATAATAGCAATGCTGATTCTTTCATAATGGCTACAAAAAACAACATAAGCATCTGTATTAGTAAAATATATACCGGTCTATATATATATATATATGTAATAAAATTCTTAACACTTGAATGGACTACACTAAACCACCTATATACCTGCATGTCCTGGTTCAAATATTCATGTGAAGACAGTCTATGCATAATGTAACTAAAGGTCCAATCTAACAGCAAAGGCACATACATCAGGTTTAACAGAAGACAAAAATATGGGGGGAAATAATGAAATCATTTAATCTAATGCATAAAAACATTGTAAAGTTTGGTAGTCAAACCAATCTTGGCTAATAAATAAATGCATATAACAGTCATTGCTTCTTGATGTGATTTGGAATACAGAAAATTCAAGTGGATGTAATTCAAGTCATTTAACAAAAACAAAATGTTAATCAAACAAAGCATTGAGAATTATTTGAATCAAAGTAATTTACATTTGTTGTTAAATAACAAACATGCTTTTATTGAAATGTTTACATTTTAAAGATTGAGTTTTTAGGTGTGTTAGGAGTCAAAAGTCTTGCTTATCAAACTCATTAAAAGAGATTCTTTTGAAGTGTGAGGCAGACTAGTATAAACATTAAAACTTAAGTTTGTTTTGGAGATTCAAAGAATAATGTTGTAATATATAAACAAACATTAAAATGATGCTATTACAAATATTACACACTAAAATCAACTCAATAATGTTTATGCTTCATCAATAAGTAAAATCAATTTTCTTTAGCAATAAGCTGGAAACTTTCTTCACTAAAACAATGACAAGTGAAGAAACAATTAATCACACTCAACAGACAAAATAAGATTAACTTACATGTGAAGAAACACATTGATCACGCTCAACAGACAAAGTAACCCAAAGTAAATTTCCTTGGAACATTTAGAAACACTTATTTTATATATTTGAATAAAACAGGTCTCACTTTCAAAATGAAGCTAATTTGTGCAATTAAGATGCATATTAGAGCAGAGCAGTCTAAAAACTTGTCACCACATCCACTTGATAAAAACACAACTGTAAGATTTTTTTTGTCTAAGAAACTAAAATAGGTCCATCTGTCTTTTTTTTTATGCATAGATAGTGGTTGACTATCAAGAGCTATAGTTCAGACACTTTAAAACTAAATAATGCCTTTTTAAAACAAAACACTGACTTTTTTTTTTCATTTTCCCCCTAACACATCATGTTTAGAGAGAGAATGTCTCATTATGTTTTTTTAATGGAATATAGTTGTTTTAAAAATGAAAAGTTTTTTGGCTTAAGAAAACATCAAGAAAAAAAATGTTTTACCAAAATATAAATATCAAAATTATAACCTACATATATAACATCACTCTGGTTGTACTAGAAGGAAAAAGAATTCTAAACAAATTACATTTGCTGTGTTCATGTGTCTAGACAAATGGGAAAAAAAAATCCTCAATAAAATCAACCCTGCTCTTTCTAACAACATATATAACAGCACTCTGGTTGTACTAGAAGGAAAAAGAATTCTAAACAAAATTACATTTGCTGTGTCCATATGTCTGGACAAATGGGAACAAAAAAAGTCAATAAAATGAACCCTGCCCTTTCTAACAACCTTTCAGTATAGTTCTGATCAAACATTTGGTAAACATGTTTACATTAAAATCACAAATTAATGGCCTTTACAGCAAACATGGCCAACTGCTTGTCTCACTTCTCACAGGCTGCAATTTGTTTCACCAAATAAGAAATCAAACATTTAAAAATACTAGAACTAGAAATATATATGTAATATTCAGAGACAAAAAATATAGCTTTCCAAAGTTCTCTACACAAATTTTTAAAACTTTTTATGGACATACATGTGTATAAAAGAGCTTGTTTTTTCTTAAATTAAATTTGTTGTTTTAGTTAAACTGTCAATAAAGTTTTGTCCCTATGGCATTTGTTTCCAAGCATTTTTTTTTATCTATGTTATCAAAAGTTTATTCTTGAGGTTACAAATCACTAATGGTAAAATCATTTCATGTCAATAATAGAATTTTTTATTCCATTAAAATGTTAATTAAAACATCAATAAAATATTTCGTCACTGACATTTTTTTTTGTTTTACAGACATTTTCATTCACAACCTGAAAATATAAATAAAAAAACATTTTAAAAAAACAAGAATCATAAGACTGACATGTTCAAATCAATACAAGAAGGTAAAACTTTGATTGCAAGGTATCAAAAACTAAATTTTAAAAAATGAAACTTTACTGTAGATGCATATGATCATGTGAATAAAACTATTTATTCAAAGCATATAGATTCAAGGTTTTCTATGGAAACAAATACAACAGGCCATAATTCTTAGTATATATTTAAAAATAAAAGATATACCCTCCTCCTCTACATATTGTTTCTTTTGTTTATTCTTCAGATTTGATTTTCAATTTCCACAATGTTAAAGTATGTACGATACAAAACTCTTTACTTTCTTCAGGGACGTAATATTTGTACAAATTAACAGAAATGAAACAAGTATGTTTTTTTTTTAACTGCTGAATTTTGAGGTTTAGTCTGATTTTTTAAAATTAGAACATGCTTATTATTTTACAAGTAAAATTTTCATTGACATTAAAACACTTCCTCTCTTTGACAATTACTTCAATGATTTTTTTGTTGAGGTGAAACTGCTAATTAATTTTCATTCATGACTTTTGCCTTTGAATTTATAAAATAAAGAACTTTAAATTAAAAATTATTGACAAAATTTTGCAACTAAAAACTAAACAACATTTTTTTTAAAATTATACTTTAATTAAATTTATAACAGAAAAAAAGTCCACTTTCACAGATGGTCTAAAACACTGTGTCATGGGGACTTTTTATTGGAAAAATGTTTAAATTATTATTGGGACTTTTTATTGCAAACAAATTATAATTATTAAAGTAGTTGAAAAACATCATTCACTAAAAAAACAACACTTAAATGACTTAGATATATATGTATTCAGAGACTGAACAAATCCCATATTATGGGTAATGAAGATGAGAAGTTTAACAATGTTTTTATTTTTGTTTATGACACAGTCAGTAAAATAATAAGTTACTAAAGTAGAATTTGTTAAAATAAACAACATAAAACAATATGCTTTGATGTTTGCATCATGTGAAAATAAACATCATATATATTCAAGTAAACTGAAGATTACTTCCTATTGTATTTGAAGTCTAACAAATATTATATTGCTTGGAAAAGGTAACATTATATGTGCTAATCAGCTAAATAAATTGTTTTAACTAGAAATATAAAGGCCCACATTGAAGATATTTTTTTTCAAACTTTTTATTCGCCCAGGAGTTTCAGTGTTTCCTCAAAGCAATGAATTTTAGTTTATAGTTTACAGGGAAAAGAATTGGCCAAAGTTCTGATGTTGACCATTACTCTTTTTTAAACCTATTTTGTTTTCAATGAGTAATTAGCTTCAACATTTCTTTTTACAAATTATTAATTTTTGTGAATTAAGATAAAAATAGTACTGTCTAATATTTTAATAAGAATATTAGAAAGTACATCTGAGTGCATCTATTGTCATTCAAGTCATGAGTAGACATTTTTATATATACCAGTCTATAGTTGGTAAGCATAATGCAACAGTAATAAAAGTATGACTACAGTAAACAGAACTATTATATATTTGTAATTCATTGCCGTGCTAGTTACATTTGTATTCAAACAAATCTTTATATTACATTTGTTACTGTCACGTACGCAATTCTAAGTTTATCTATGTATTTCATAATCTAGTAAGGCCTATTATCCAAATTTAAAATCTGGGTTTTTATCAGTACCTCCTACTCCGGGAAAGTCCAGCGCCATTTTGGATTGTTCTAGAATTTTGACATCACGACCCTAGTGAAATCTGATTGGTTGGTTTGAAAAAAGGGACGCTACCAAAAGCTTGAGTTCAATCAGTTGCGCTTTAATTCTGCTAGGAGTCAGTCATGTTTTTGTAGATCTAATAATTTTACATAGAAAAGTATGTCTTTGTTCAACTACAAGTTTTAATGATATCTTCTGTACATAGCTGTACTTATGTTGGATTTAAATAAAGGTTCCTGTATTTTATTATTGAAATATTACTCAAGTGAATTCTAGATCTTCTACATCAATTATTATTCAAATATAAAATCCCCGGCATCACACGAAGATTGTGACAGTTACATTTCTATTCAACTAGTGAGTAAAAAAGACAAAAAATTACTCTTCTGTTAGTTTATACTGATCATACAAAAAATAAGCTTCTAACTAATTTATGCATTTTTTGTTTCACAAGAATTTCAGAAACCTTTTGTTACAAATACTTTTAATATATATTACATACTACAATATTTGGAGAGATAGGTCCTGCTCTGGCAATGTAGAAAACAAACAAAAACAGAATTTTGATATTTAGATATCTTATAGAGAGCGAGCGAAGGTCTATTTACATAAAGTTCGAAAATTCGGAGGCAGTTACCTCAGAATTTTTTAAAATGCATAAGAACCAATGCCATTAAACCACAACTGACCAACAGAAATAGATATTACTATTTACAGTCTAATAATGAAATTCAGTTATCCATGATTGGTTCGCAAGATGAAAAAATGTACAAAATCTAGATGATACAAGAGCAGTTGAGTAAAAAAACAAATTGCATTATTTATCACAGCAGGCAGTGCTTCTAATGCTAACTAAGGAGAGTAGATGTAGGACAAGAAGCCCAGATGGTATCAATCCTGTTCAGATGATAAACTGATGAGTGGACGTCCCAGTCAAATCCAGAATGTAGCTGCACAAATGATACATTTATTTAACAACAATTAATTGTCACATTTCAAAACTCTTGGAAGAAAAGCAGAAGTGGCATGACAAACATCTTGTTGAAATGTTTTGTGTTAGTTATGCCTATCATGATGATGATATGAAGCATCCTATGTAACATTAGGCAACTAGCAGAGTCTCATTTACTCCATTGGTGTTAAATAATTTAACAAAATTTTGCCTTGAAAATGTATCTAGATGACCCTTAGAATAAACTGAACTATTAAACAAATATAACAAGTACACTTTCAGTCATTTTGAAAACATTTGAAACAAATCAGTTCAAAGTTTGATTTCAAAACAGGCAAATTGATTTCAGTAAAGAATAAAATATATAAATAAATGGGAGGCAGGGAAGGAATTTCACAGTTGCTGGAATGGAGATGTTTCAGGTTTTATTTTGGTTAAGGATTTGAGCTGAATATGGCTTAAAGTTCTTTTTGGAATCTTGATATCTTTTAACAACACAGAATAGATTGATCACTGAAAGTTTACATTTGAAAAGAGCGTAACACCTAGATTCCTTTTAAATCTGGATTTCAATTCATTATTTTTATTGTGTAGAATCTGATGTAATCAAGTCTTTCATGCAGTAAAAGACAAATGGAAATTTCTGGTATATTAATTGTTGATTTTCTTTTCTAGATATACAACAAAATTATGAAGCTTTTCTTTGGTAAACAGCTAAGTGCATTACATCACATCTAATAGTAAAATGGAAAACAAATGAATGAAAAATAAAAACTGCAATGGTTCTAGAACGAATACTACCATTGTCAATAAAGATTTTTATGACACTACATTGGTGATTCCATTCTAAGACATTGTTGTTCTATAAGCTTTCCAATAAGGCAAAACACACAAAAAAAAAAAAAAAAAAAAAAAAAGACTTGAAGGTTACATATACCACTGGATTGGGTAACTTTAAAAATCATATGCAACAACAACATTATTAATAAGTTGGAATATTCTAAACTGAGATGAGCCCTCACGTTGAAGTCAATAATGTTTGCAGCCAGTGCACATATTTGCCGACCAGCAATTGATTATACTTTGAAGAAGATTCCAATTTTTGTTTGGTATTGACCAATTCTAATTCCTGAGCAATTAAAAATGTTTTGTGTCTCTTTAAAGCTTCTTCCCCTTGATCTAGGAACACTGAGAAGCCATTGGAGGATTTACAAGACAACTTTGAGTTCTGATCCAATGGATGTGTGTTTAACATGAAACAAAACAAGAATCTCCTGCAAAAAAAATACAAAACAATTATAAATAAATAAATGATATTGAGATGTAAGGCTGACTTGAATAAATTGAATTATGTGCTTTTAAATATTTTTATTAATGAAAGTTTTTATTAGAAGCCTGTATGTTGCAAAGTCACAATTGTATTTGTGGTCTGCATATTAGTCTGTCACGTTTCGAGCTTAAGAAAAAAAAAAGAAAAGTATGAAAATCCAATATCACCAATGCTTCTAATTTACTAGATCTACACAAAATCAGCTTATAATATACTAATTTTGCTTAGTTGTAGCACAAATGTCCTTTATCATCTTGTTTTTTAATTTATGCATAGTCATAGCAGTTTGTTTGTTTTTTTTCTAACGTGATGAAAAAAGTATGAATAATTTGATAAATATAAATTATTTTTTCAATGGTTATTACTAAGCACCTTTACTCATGTTATACAAACTCCTCACATACTTTTTTGTATGGCAATTCATTTATGTAATGAGATGATTGAGGATAGATTTTTTTTTTCTTTACAAAAATCTCATCACAAATAACCTATTTGAATGTAATATAGTTTTATATAAAGATTTATGCACATCACATTTATCTCCTTTTTTATCCACCCCAATGGTAGCTTTAAATATGTGAGAATAAGACTATATTAAACAGCCTACCTGTGATACCATAATGCCTCATGCCCTGGATAAGAGCGTATAAGATCACAAACATAAGCCATTTCTCTGTGAACAAGCTGCCCTGGGCTAATAGAAAGCAGGGATAGTTTCTCCTGTCTCTTGTGCAGTTCAGTCAGGAGAAACTGTCGATAGTGAAAGCCACTATGGTCAGATATGTGTGTTGAATTCCAATCCTCTGTTTCTTTGATCTCAGATAAAAGAACCTGAAATTATATATATATATATATATATATATATATTTATTTATTTTATTTTTTTTAAAATAAAAACTTTAACTGCTATTTAAAAAAAAAAACTGTAAGATTAGTAACCCCAAATTAACTATTATCACATAATTTTAAGTTTTGATTTATAATTCTTTTAAATCTGAATATGAAAAACTACCATTGCAATTTGTTTATATATAAATACCTGTAAGGAACAGTTGAAACAATGCTGTATAATCCAAATTCTGTGAGACCATGCATGGTAGTTACACTGATATTTTTCAGCTGCTCTTGCACAGACTCTCATCTCTAACTGGGTATGTAATTTAAACAATCTACTGCACTCCAGGGACTGGTCCATACTTAAAGGACCATCATTCTCTGGACTAGCTACAATATCCACATCTATTAGTTCCATACTTATAGAACTATCAGGATTGTTCTCTGATACTGCTGCAACAGAACCATTACTGTCTAAGCTTGAAGATAAGCAGTGATCTAGTAGCTGCTGGAAAAGCCACCTCCTGGAGTAGAAATACAACCTTTTCATAAAAGATGGATGCTAAATGTGAAGCTAAAGAAAGCTTCTTCATTTCTCACAAAAAAAAATTAAAAACTTATATTTGTTGTAAGGATGATTGAGTGACAAAAATTGTTTTTATGTTTATTATTATAAAAGCAAGATAAAAATATAACAAAAGATATTCATGATATTCGAGTTTATCTATAAAATAAATGTGTAATTTACCTATTTACTTTACCTGTGTATAAATGTTTCTGCACTTTTGGGATGCTTAGAGAGTACTACAGTTCCAAACTGTAAATCATCGGATATGTTGAGAAACCCACTTTCAACAAGTTCCTTTCTAAAAAAAAAATAGATTAGACCCTTGTTATGATATACATTTATGGTATTTTTTAGTATTAATCTCGGGACCAAAAGAGTTGATGGAATTAGGAAATACGGCACTTGAAAGAATAATATAGAGACGCTTAGAAAGAAGACTCAACGACCATTTTTCCCAAGTAAATAAATGCTTTAAAGGTTCACTAAGTGTTATTCAGTTATTTGAAAAATGTCTGAAAAGGCAAGCGGATGTGTGAACTCATATGGGATAGAATAGTTTTAACTGGAGCATAACACTATTAAAATGTCCAAAAACTTCATTAAAATCATTTAATGCAATAATTAAAGGGTTTGCAAAGGCTGCAGATAAGAATAATGAAAATGAATTATTAAAAATGTATTATTATAAATGAAAATATAAAGATTGTATGCATGTTGATATTTCTTCGAAAATAAATTCTGACTATCAACAGTCTATTAGCCTTTCCTCACCTCACATTCCAGGCTGTATAGTTGTCAGGATTAAAAAGGAGAAGTGCTCTTGTTAGATTCAAAACTTCACTAGGATCTGAAATATGAACATCCATTTTAAGATATTCACCTATCAACATTCAACCCCTCACTATAATTAGTTATGTATGAGATGTAAAGTGTACTTAGATCATTACTGAGAAAGAAATTGTAGATTTGGTTTTAGGCTTTAATTACTATAATGTAGGCCTTATGATGATTCTACAATTATTGTTCTTCATAAGAATGGCTCTTGCACAAGCTTGACAATAACAACTTAGTATAGATCTGTACTATTTACCGATGAATTTGACCAAAGGGTTCTGACTTCTCCATCCAATCAACCTGGAGGCCACATATTTCATTAACACTTTCACTGCCCAGGCTTCCACACCAAGTTTGTGTTCTTGCAGTAGAAATGGACTTCTGTTATGTGTGGGCTCCAAGACAGGCAAAATATCATACTCATCACTAAGTACAAATAAAAATGTTAGATACTAAATAAAATTCACAAGAAGTAATAATAACTGTCACAACTTATTCTCATTAAAAGCATTAAGACTTATACTCATAACCCTAACCCTAAAATACTCTTGTCTCAAATAACAGTATAGTGTTCTTTAATTATATATGAAGTGGTAGCATGGTGGCTAAATGGTAAAGTGCTTGGCATTTCAAAACCAAAGAAATTGAGTTCGAATCTCAGTAAAGATGGATTATGATGACAACTCTAAGTTGACCCAACTCTAATGGGTACCTGACATTAGTTGGGAAAAATAAAGGCAGTTGGTCTTTGGTTGGCCTATTGACACCAACTCTCATAGAAACAGATGACCTTTACATCGTCTGCCATCTGAATTGAAAGTCTGAAAGGGGTACTATATAATGTCTTTAAAAGTACCAAGAGACTGCAGATTCAGATAAAGAAAACTATAAAGTTAGTCAAAAGTTAGTGACAATAGTAAAACAGATGTAGTCAATGATCAGTAATCATGGAATTCTCAAATGGATGAAATTATAATGAAATCAAACAAAGCTTTAGGGATTATTAAAAGAAATTTTTACAATTCAAACAAGAACCCCTTAATTAAAAAAAAAACAAAGAAACTGGAATAGACTGAAAATAGAGCCTTGAGATTTAAGACGAATATTTATATTTAATTAAGACTAACACCATAAGTAGAATCACTAAATTTAGAGACACCTAAGGACAGAAGACTAAAATGTTAAGAAGCAATTTATATAAAAATACACTGAACCATAACTTACTAATACAAAAACACTACCAAATAAAATACTGAGAAAGACACAAAGATAAAGGGACATTTCTTATCCCCTATTCTAAGACAAATTCATACTAGTGCTCCTTCTTCCTTAGAGCTATTAGAACATGTAATGCACAGCATGAATCGGTCAGAAACACAAATGAGAGTTTGTGCATAATTAACATTCATGACTCATGACATGAGTAGTGGATTGATGAATTGATGCCCTTAAGACATAATTATTTTTTCTTTTTAAATAGCCTGTCAGGTGTGATTTATAAGTTAAAATAGATCTAAATCTAGAGTGTGCTCTAGATGTCCACATTTTTCATTTCAATGGTTCAAGGCTCACACCCTACACCCTATGGCTAGTGTTTGGAAGGTTTAAGCTTCAATTTAGAAAGAACAAAGTATGATTAGTATGATACTATTGTCTAAGACTAAGTCTATCATAATCATGCCCCAGCCCAAGATTTTAAAGAATCAGAAGATTCATCCATCATTTCCATGCATGTGATTTGGCCAGGCAGAAGTGTCAGAAGACTGACCTGAGACATAGAGAGTGAGAAGCCAGGCCCAAGGCCAAGGGGCCACTATTCAGTCTATTCTAGATTCAATTTTTTTTAGAATAATTTAGATCTAGAACTAGATCTAGACTTACTCTATACCTCCGGCTCTAGACACTCTTGACTCTAGTCATTTATCATTTACAATTACATCATTTATCATTTAGACTTTAGATCTACTCTCACTCTAGTACTAGATGAAATGAAATCTAGATTCTATGACTATCATATTTTATGTTTCAAATCTTGATAGACTATAGAGTCTAGATATTAAGATAGATTTGTACAAAAATAAATTACATGTTAGGATCCCTTTTAAATACGTTGTTTAAATCAGTAAATAGCCGAGGACCTCGGGAATCGGCCATATTGTTTCTTTTCATAAAGGTCATGTGACTAATCAGCTGTGCTGCTGTAATAGTTTACGGTGACTCTTTTTTTTTTTTTACCTGTATAATATAGACTCTAGATCTATATAATTTTTTTCATCTACATTATTTTTAATTTAATTATTACGCATTGGAGGTGGAGGTCGACTAATAAGAGCTTCATATTTTCTACATTCTTGAGTGAATTGCTTGGAATCTACGAATTTTCGATGTATTCTACATCTAGGTTTAGATAAACACATTTCTAGACTACCGGTACTCTACTAGTAGATTTATTAGATTATCTAATAATAATATAATCTATTTTTTTTTAATGTACAGGAGAGGGAATAAAAATCATAAAACTAATATTCCTTTTCATTTAAATAATGTCTGCGACTGTAGACTTGGATCTAGACTTGTAGAATCTAGTTATAGATCTATTTTATGCGTTTTTTTGTTTTTTTTTAACTGAGGTATTGGTATCGAGTAAAAAATATAGTCGAGTCCTTAAAACTTTCATCTTTTCCCGCCATCTCCTTCTTCTGAAGTAAAAGACAGTGGACGTGTAATCCTTTATTGAATTAACCAACGTTGTTTTGTTTTTAATTAGATTTAATAGATTAATAATTAATAAAAAAAAATGTGGATTCAAGTTAGATCTATTAGTGGAAGTAAGACTGTAAGAATAGACAATCTTAGTAAATTAACTAAAATAGAAGAATTGCGTAAAAGACTAGTTGAACCATTTGAAGCAGACCCAGAAATACAACGCTTGTTCTTTCGTGGAAAACAGGTTGGATGTTGTTACTCGTCTTACTCTTACTTTCAATCTTCATATTCATAACAATAAATCATATCAATTTTAAATAATTATATAATTATTAATATCATACCATTCTAGATAAATCTAGCTAGATCTATACTGTATAATAATAATGATAATCTGAGTATGCTCAGTATCTAATGATGTCTAATCAGACTAATCAGTTAAATCAGTAATCTTAAATTAAAATCTAGATTATCTAGATCTAGTCTAGAAGTCTAGATTTGTGACTTGTCAAGTTCTAGAGATCTATAGTAAGCCTATAGTAGAGTCTTATATAGTAAAATATAGATCTATTATGGCACACTGACTTTGGGAACTAGGTCAAATTTTTATTTTATTTTTTTATTTGGTGAAGGTAGGTACTTTGACAAACCTTTCTCTACTGACCTATAAACTGCTAATTGGCAGCTATATAGTTTTGAAACAGAATGGCTAGACTTCCAAACCCATGGTGCTAGTTGATTGATTGTTGTTTTTACATTTGCTTCATTTTTTAAAAACCCTTGTGCTAATCTTAAAGGAGGATTCCTAAGCTTTTGAATGATACCACATTGTCAATAAAAAAAAATTGTGTTTATTTAGAAAATTTAAAGTAAAGTCATAGGCAAGAATGATTTTGCATTTAATATCATTTTAAAGCAAGGTAGCTATTTTTTTATTGAAGTTAGTCCTAGATTTATGCTTAAAGTTTTTTATTTCATCATTTTTTATTGAAATTTTGCCCCCAAAAATTAAAAAAAACCACCCCAATGCGTTAAAAATGATGCCAAATTAGGCTATTTTTCAAAATGGTTAAGTAGAATAATTATAATTACCATGACAATCTATGACTATAGTATTAAAATCAATATATATATTGAAGAGTAGTGTTAGAAATCTTTTGTTTTCTATACTTAGGTACACAAAATATAAAAGGAAATTAGATTATTAGGTAAAATTGGGCCCATCCTGACGATGTTTTATGAAGTCACTCAATGATGCAGCGACGTGTGGCGCCAGACATTACTAATTCTCGTTGATAATATGAAGTATAAATGATTTATGTATTGTTTAACAGCTTATCTTTGATTAACCTAGTGGAGAGAATGCTATCAAGGTGTTATTTTACGTTATATTTAAAAATATTATAAGCTGGGGAAGTTTCTACCAAATGACATTCTAGAAAAAGGATCGAAGTCAATTTTCAAACAATCGAATTAGCTGTGAATCAATGTTAGCTGCATGTGAGGTGAAATGATCAAATTAAAAAACATACAATGGGGTAGATGTGTTCCAAATTTCAAGCTTCTATCTATTACGGTTATAAAGTTATGATGAGATAAAGACGAAAATTCATTTTTTCGATCACAGTTTTTTGGATATTTTCTATAGTCCATTTTTCAACACATAAAACTGCATAACTTTGCTCCTATATAACATAGAAAGATAAATTTGGTATCATTGTAATCCTCTGAGCAAGCTCTACATAACTAGATAGTTTCTGTTGTTATATATTTATTTTGAATTTTTTATCAAAGTACCTAGTGAAGGTTTAGCGTTAAAAAAAAAATTGAAAGCAGATTCTTATTCTGCGACTATAGGACTATAAAAAAAAAGCTGTGTTTCTTTGAATTACCACTCATAGTCAAGATTTTATTTTAAAATAAAGTAGGTCACTCCATACTCTTATATGGAACACAGTTTTTGTGCTTTCTCCTTTAGCGCACACCGAGCACTGTCAGTAAACACCACTAAGTAATTACTAATAATAGTAATAAATTACATCTTTA
This sequence comes from Biomphalaria straminea, assembly GCA_021533235.1. Classification (NCBI taxonomy): domain Eukaryota; kingdom Metazoa; phylum Mollusca; class Gastropoda; family Planorbidae; genus Biomphalaria; species Biomphalaria straminea. The sequence continues at coordinate 27,396,749 of JADKLZ010000003.1, forward strand.
TTAATTTAAAATTATTTAGGATTGTATTAAAAGAAGTAGAATCACTTATGCAATATGTATTTATAGTCTTTTGCCTCATATATTAAATATATGGCTCCTTCTGTCTCGGAAGACAATGGATGCGCCGAGATGAGTCACTGGCTTTGGTTACGTCTTGAGACAGGGCAGAATCTGGAGTGGCTGATCAAGCCAATTCTGGATCTGCATAGTTTGCCACAGTTCGTGCATTTATATTCCTCAGTTTTAGGGCTGGCTGACAGCAGGGCAGCTTTCTTTTTCATTCTCTTGGCCGAAGCAGCTTCATTTCTTTTGCATTCAGCAAGGTTCGTGCCAGCACGCACAGTCTGTCTCCATGCTGTTCGGTCTTGGGCTATCTCCTCCCACATGCTTTGGTCGATGCCCGTTGCCTTCATGTCTCGCTTGCAGACATCTCTGTAAGTTAATCTTGGGCGGCCCTTAGGTCTGGCTCCCTCTGCTAGCTCAGCGTATAGGATGTCTTTCGGGATTCTTCCATCTGGCATGCGCGTGACATGACCCAGCCAGCGTAGTCTTCTCTGTTGAAGGAGAGCATAGATGCTGTGCATGTTGGCTCATGTCAAAACGTCCTGGTTGGTGACACGATCCCTCCAGGAGATGCACATTATGCGTAGCAGGCAACGTAGGTGGAAGCCATTTAATCTGTGTTCTTGGCGCATGTAGGTTGCCCAACTCTCACTGCCATAGAGGAGTGTGCTTAGGACGCAGGGATTGTAGACAAGGATTTTTGTTGCCGTGGTCAATTTGTTTTCCCACACACGCTTAGAGAGTTTTGCCATTGCTGCAGATGCCTTCCCTATTCTTTTTGTAAGCTCATTGTCTAAGTCAAGGTTGCTGGCTATCGTTGTTCCCAAGTATGTGAACTCTTGCACCACCGTAAGTGTGTGATTTCCGATGTAAATCACTGGTGTTTCTGAAACATCTTGTGCCAGGATTTCAGTCTTGGAGAGACTAATTGTAAGTCCAAACTCCTGACAAGCAACTGCCAGTGCATTCACAAGCCTCTGCAATCCTTCTTGTGAATGAGATATGAGTGCGGCATCGTCGGCAAACAGCAGTTCTCTAATCAAGATATGCCGTCTCTTTGTTTTGGCTTTAAGGCGTGCTAGGTTAAAAAGCTTTCCGTCAGATCTACTGTGGATATATACTCCATCTTCCAGGGATTTGAAAGCGCTGGTGAGTACAACCGAAAAGAAGATGCCGAATAGTGTTGGAGCCAGAACACATCCTTGTTTTACTCCGCTCTTGATGGAGAATGGCCTAGAGGCGGAACTGTCAAATTGTACGGTGCCCTGCATATTTTCATGGAAAGCTGACACTAGTTTCCGTAGCTTGTTTGGACAGCCGATTCTCTCTAATACAGCAAACAAGCCGGTTCTGCTGACAAGATCAAACGCCTTGGTCAAGTCAATAAAGGCTATAAAGAGGGGCTGCCTTTGTTCTCTGCTTTTCTCCTGTAGCTGCCGCAGGGAGAAGATCATATCTGTTGTGGATCTACCAGCTCTGAAGCCACACTGCGATTCTGGGTAAACTCGTTCTGCCAAGATCTGCATCCGCTTCAGTATTACTCTGGCATAAGCCTTTCCAACTATGCTAAGGAGTGAGATGCCTCTATAACTGTTACAGTCGGTGCGGTCGCCCTTATTTTTGTAAATTGTTACAATGTTGGCATCCTTCAATTCTTGGGGGACCATTCCTTGCTCCCAGCACAAACTTAGCAGATCATGGAGTGGCTTGATTAGGGCATGCTTCCCAGCCTGAATGACTTCAGCAGGAATACCATCTCCTCCGGGTGCTTTCCCGTGTGCAAGCATGTCAATGGCTGTGCTCAGTTCTTTTACAGAGGGTGTTTCGTCTAATTCGCACAAAACTGTGGTGGGAAGTTAGATAAAGCAGTTGGCGAGATGACATTTTCAATCTGATAAAGTTCTGCATAGTGCTCCACCCAACGCTCCATTTGCAGTGCACGATCACTAATGATTGAGCCATCTTTTGACTTAAGTGGGGCACACTTGCTGGTGTGAGGTCCAAAGGCTTTTTTCATGCCCTCGTAGAGTCCTCTGATGTTACCACAGTCGGCACAGGATTGGATGTTTTCACATAGGTCCTGCCAATATTTATTTGCGCACTGTCTTGCTATTCGTTGGGCATCGTTTCGAGTAGATCTGAGTGCTTGTAAGTTGCCAGGGGTGGGCTCCTTCTTGTATTTTAGCATGGCTGCTCTCTTGTTTCTGGTGGCAGTTTCCATTTCTTGCAGACTTGCTTCAAACCAGTCTTCATTTTTCTTTGTTTTGTTGCCAAAGACCAGTGATGATGTTTGGTACATAGTATCACGTATGAGCGTCCAGGTTTTTTTCTACCTCAGTCACTGAAAAGTTTTTGAAAGCTTCTTCTAATTTCTTTGTAAATTCGAAGCTAAGATCAGCATTCTTTGTGTTTGCAGTATTCAGGCGTGCTTTACTTTTTCCCTGTGATGAGTGAATCTTAGTAGGCCGTAGTCTTGTCCGGCAGGACACTAAAGTGTGATCAGTATCACAGTCCGCACTTTGAAAGCTACGTGTCAGCAGTATGTTTCCAATGTCTCTTTTCCGTGTCAGTATCATATCCAGCTGGTGCCAGTGTCCAGACCTAGGATGCCTCCATGAGACACAGTGCTGTGGTTTTGTCCTGAAATATGTGTTCGTAATGCAGAGCTTATGGTATGCGCAGAATTCATGAAGTCTTTGCCCGTTCTCGTTCATCCTGCCTATTCCAAAAAGCCCAAGGCAGTCTGGCCAGGTAGTGTGGTCTGCGCCTACTCTTGCATTGAAGTCACCTAGAATGAAAATGTGATCTTTTTGAGGAATAGTCTCAATGGCTTCCTTTAGGTAGAACTTGTCTTTGTCCTCTTGGGGGGAACATAGTGTAGGGGCATAGGCACTAATTAGAGTGGCTTTTCCAGATGTAGTCATCATACTTATGCTTAGTAGCCTTTCCGAGCCACCAACTGGAGGTACAATTGTTGGAAGTAGACTGTTCTTGACAGCAAAGCCCACACCATGCATTCGCGTCTCTTCCTGTGCTTTTCCTTTCCAAAAGAAAGTGTAATCAGCTTCACGGAGCATGCCGTCTTCGGCCAATCGGGTTTCTTGGAGAGCCGCAATGTCAATGCCTAGTCTCTTCAGCTCGTTGTTAATGACTGCCGTCTTCCTTGCATCGTCGACCTGCCGTAGGTCATCTGTAAGACCAGGACACATTGTCCTGACGTTCCATGTCGCTAGTCGCATAATAGGAATTTTCTTTTTCATTTTTCTTCTTTTGTTGCATGGTGCAAGTTTACAGCCTACTTGTCGTTTTATACTAAGCTCTAAGCACCCATTAGAGCAGGCAGGCTGTGGCGGATCAGCACCCAACTGTCTGGGGGCTGCCCAGGTTGAGGCGGGCGGTAGCTGATCAGTGAGGCACGAAGACCTCTCCCACCGCCAGAGACAACCCGTGGCGTCCATACATTACGCCAATCAAGTTGGACTTATAACCCGTAACTGTTGTCTCCCGTGTTTTTTTAGCCACTTTGCAGCAGCACCAGAGTGTCCTCTCCGGGGCGCATTCCTGGGCCTCAGATAAAGGGGTCATGGGTGGCCCATGCGTCATGATCCCTCTCTCGACCTTGCTGATGTGATCCAAAGGAACGCAACGCATTACATTTGGCACCAACTCAGTTGCAGAAGCTGCCGGAGGGAATTCCGTAGCTGATACTCCCAACGCCTAAGGGGCTTCACTCCTGATTTTTCCTCGAGGTTGTCTCCTGAAGCCTTAGTACCGCAAGGCAGCGTGGGTTTGAAGTCAGAGTACCCCTCTCCTAGATGAATGGCCTTACTAGGCTGACGAGCTCCATCTGCCCGAAGCTCCTGGTTTTGTGGCGCCAGGTAACCGCCTTCACCCCTTCACCTGTTAGTAAGAGCAGTTTCGCCGGGCTTAATATCTAAGCCACACGAGCAGGCCAGGTGCTGGACTTAGTTGTCAGAGGCTATCTGAGACGCATGCCTTTAGGAGTATTTTATAGACAATGGGAGCTTATCCCCATTGACACCCCTGGCCATGACAACCTTGAAACCTATATATATATTGTCTCTCTCTATATATATATTTATATATATATATAGAGAGAGAGAGAGATAATAGATAGATAGATTTTATATATATATATATATATATATATCGTTTATAGTTATAGTTTATTTATTTATATACCTATGTAATCTATGTGTAGCAAGATTTAGAAATAAATCTCTATTATATGGATTATAGATCTAGACATTAATTATTATAATTTAATAAACATATTTGATATTTTCCCCTCCCTCCCATAGATGCTTATAATTCTTTTCATGACTCTCTCCCCCTTCCCCCCGCTGCCTGTTTGATAGTGTGACACTACATGCTTAGTGTATACCTCTGCTCACCTGGGGTGATCCCCTGCAGTGGGCATGGTCTCTGGCTTCAAATTAGCAGCCCTCACTTTTTCTTTCATTCGTAAATTCTAGATATCTTTATCTAGGTCATGTTTATTCATTGAAAAAATCATAGATTTATTAATCCCAATAATATTTCTTATTACGATTTTACCGTGTGCACTATAGGAGAATGTGTTAAATTCATTATTATTGATGAAACACCCCCTTTTTAAAATTTTATTTAACAGCTAACAGTATAAATGTGATTGGAATGTCTTTCTTAAGATGTTTGGAAGCTTATTTTGATATATCCATCAGCCTATGATCAAATAGGCTCATAATATAGCCTTCATCCCTTATATGGGTATGAATTGCCGGGGGAGGTTAAAACAATAGCTTTACATACATGGTTTCTGAGAATCTCTAAAACTGCCCACTACTTTGGAAAAGCGGAACAAAAATACAGGAGCCTATCTAAAATTGGACATGCGCAGTCCCGAAATGTCGTTTTTTTTAGCTCCAAACATAAAAACAAATGAGTTAAAAACAACGAAAGCGACCTGTTTACTGAACGAGAATCGGATGAGATAAGACTCTACTATAGATATCTAGTCTGTAGACTTAATAAGACAGAGACACAAAAATATACAGGACACAGTCAGTTATTGTCACTCTCTCAACTCTATATCTAGAGTTTTCTTTTCAAGCTTTGCAACATTGCACTAGGGTCACACTTCACATGTACTCTATTTTTTTTTCTATTTCAGATGGAAGATGGGCACACATTGTTTGATTATGATGTTGGATTAAATGATCTTATTCAGATTCTTGTGAGAAAAAATTTAGATCTATCACTTAATGATGACAAAACTGTGGAAGAGCAAAAGACCAATAATGAAGTTGTTACAGATGATAGTAGCCATTCAGATAAAGAAAACAGTGAGGTCAGCCAGTACTGTCAATAGTAAAATTTAAACTTATTTTTTTTGTAAATTAAAAAAAAAGTTTATAAACATTTAAATTATGAAGATTTATTTTATTTCTACATTTGAAATTGAAACATTATTTTAAAAAGTAATGAATTACATGAATTTTAAAAAATTTATATATAAAGAATCTACATTAAGTTAATTTTTAGAAAGCTTGTATCAATTCACTTTGTCTGGTATAATTTTAAAATGAAGTCTTGTTTAAAAAAAAAATAGTAAGGCTTGGGAATTAATTTTGGACAAACTTTCAAATGTTGAACCCTATCATCATTGCTGTTATCTTACATGGATTTAGAAGCTCTGTCTGATCTTATAGGCAGAAAACGTTTAATACTTAAATTCTAATAATTTAATACAGGGTTCCTTTTTTTTTTTATTTGCAAAATGGTAATATTATTTTTTATTATCCGCCACTTTGCCACATAGGAAAAATACATTCACTAACATGTTTATATATTTGTAATTTTTCACATTTCTTCTTTGCTAGCAAAACCTGTAGCATTTTAAATATAAAATCTTGAAAAGTGTTTTTAATACACAATATAACTTTTTATAGCATTTAAATAAAATAACTATATGTTGTGTTGCAGCCACAAAATGATAGTAAAACTGCAACGTCAAGTGTATCAGATAGCTGTTCAGCATGTATATACAAAGTAAGAACTTTTTTTTTTTTTCTTCTTACTTGCGTCATTAAACTATAAATAACTTTCTTCAAGACTAACATCATTCTAGACTTTCTATGAAACATGCTCTTAATGTTCTACTTTAGGTAGGGGATATCATTGATGCTATCAATGTAACAATGGGGGCTTGGTTTGAAGCCAAAATTTTGAAGGTAGAACATGGGATTGACACAGAGATTCGAGAAAGGCTTGCTGAATGTCGTAAGGAGCTCTCACGGACAGATGAAAATGACAATAGCAGTGCAGAAAAATCACAGCTGCCTGAAGTTCCCTCGGATGGTTTCACATACCATATTTTTTTTGAAAAGTAGGTGATAATTCTTTATTTTATAACTATTTATTTCTTTGGATTTCATTTGGATACAAAATGTATTTATTGCTCTGCCCCGCCATTTTAGTTCTTGTTCTATTTATTTGTACATACACATGTATACTGGATGTTCCTTTAGATTTGAATAGGCACTAAGTTAAGGATAATACAGTATATAAAATGTTTTTGTGATTATTGGATTTACTAAGATGGTTTTTATTTACACACACATACATATATAGATAGATATACAGATATATATGCATTAAAGAAGGCTAAAGACTCCGTTATACTATCTAACATTGTTTTATTTCTCCAGGTATCCTGATGATATTGAAAAAGTTTTAAGTACAGAAATACGACCTCGTGCTCGTACACTTATTCGGTTTCAAGATGTTCAAATAGGTCAGCAAATCATGGCTAATTACAACTTGGAAGAGCCTGACACAAGAGGCTATTGGTATGATTGTATTGTGACTGGGAAGAAAGACACAAGAACCATGAAGGAGTTATATGCAACAGTTAAAGCTGGGTAAAGCCATCTCTAATTCTTCTTTAAATAGTCATCATCATTGGGATATTAAAGTTAATAACACTAGAACATAGTAAACCAAAGTTGCATAAAATATCAGTTTAACAAAGAAGGGCTTGTGTAACATCTAGTATGCTAATATGGCTCAATATTTTTCTTCCTCAGCCCAAACTTGACTCCACTTCCTAATTGTCGCCTCCTTTTTATTAAAGAATTGTTTGGTATTGAGCTTCCTGGAACACAGCTTTCTGAGGAGGATATTTCATCAGACTCAAAGACTAATATAGCAACAAGTATGTACATTTTTTGGCATGTACTATTTTAACATTCACTCTAAGGGAATATAGAAATGCATAACTCAGTTCAAAGTTAAACGTGTTTAGTTTCCTTGTGAATTTTAATTTAGAGACTCCTAGATAATGCAGACCAGCAGTTAATGCAACTCAGCCATTTGCTGAGGGGGTTGTATTATTTCATAATTTAATGTTTAAAAATTGCCATTGTCTTTCAGGAGAGAATAAACCAGAGTGTGATAAGTGTAATGACAATGCCAGCAAGAAATGTAAGCACTGTGGGTGTGTGCACTGCGGTGATAAGAAGGACCCAGACAAGACCATCCTATGTGATGAGTGTAATCAGGCCTTCCACTTGTATTGCCTGAAACCTCCTCTACAAAGTGTACCAGATGAAGAGGAATGGTGAGTCAGTCCGGCATAAACACACCTTACTAAACTAACCACTCACATTCCTTGTTTTCTTTTGGATACAGAACATTTGATGTATTTTATAATATATATATATATATATATATATACACATTATGTGAGTACATTACTCATATAATGTTAATGTTTCTATATCTTCAACCTTTTAACTGTTGAATCACTTTAAAAAATAATGTTAATGTTATAGGTATTGTCCAGAATGCAAAAATGATGACACAGCAATAGTTAAAACTGGAGAGAAACTGAAAGTCAATAAAAAGAAAGCTAAAATGGCATCAGCCAGCAGTACCAGCAACAGGGACTGGGGAAAGGTCAGATTGTGTAACAACCTTTTTTTTTTATTATTATTCATATTTAAAATGAATATTCTTCAATGAAACAGTAAATAAAAAAACTAATGTTTATGTGTCATATTTCATCAGGGAATGGCTTGCGTTGGTAGAAGCAAGATGTGTACTATAGTTTCCTCTAATCACTATGGGCCCATTCCTGGTGTTGAAGTGGGAACCTTATGGAAGTTTAGAGTGCAGGTTAGAATGACATTGTTATTGTAAAACGTGATCAATAGATAGAATGTGTAGCTCTTCGGTTACTCGTTCATTAGATACAGAGCATTATGTACTGTTGTATCATTCTTAGTATCTTATTTTGTGTATGTGTCTATTCATAGGTCAGTGAAGCAGGTGTACATAGGCCACATGTGGCTGGAATCCATGGGAGAGAAGAAGATGGTGCCTATTCCATTGTCTTGTCTGGAGGATATGAAGATGATGCTGTAAGTAAATGGAAAAACCTTTCAATGTTAACATAGACATGATGACACATTCAAAGTTTATCACAACACAAGTCTAGTAAGGACGATTAGTTTCATTTGTGATCATTGCTCTAAGATCCACTAGCAAGCAAATCATATAATTAAAACTCTTCATTCTTGTATGTTTTACTTTTATTTGATCTGTGATATTGACCAATCTCAATTAAATTAGCTGAAATATAATTTTTTACTATCAGAAAAATAAAATGCAGTCAGCATCTGTTTTCTTTGCCTACTCTTTAAATGAATTTTTATTCACTTGTGCTTGACAAAGTGAACCTATTTATAACCACTATATCATAGAAAAAGTAGTACTGAATTTACATAAGAACTTTGTTTCATAGATAAAAGATAAGAATGTTTAATTCCCATGTCAATAACTTCAATGACAGTTTTGTCAACTCTCTATATGTTTGTCTAGGATGATGGAGAGGAATTCTATTATACTGGAAGTGGGGGTCGAGATCTTTCAGGAAACAAAAGAACAGCTGAGCAATCTTGTGACCAACTGTTGACACGAATGAACAAGTAGGTCAAGGCATTCTCAGAGTTTCTCTTACTGTCCCTTTTATCTGATTTGGAATTGTGATGGTAGTCATTTTCTTTCATTTATATCTGACATATTTTTGAAATTAGCTGGAAACAACTTACCTATATTAAACAATAGTTTTAAAGCCTAATTCATTGGGCACGTTTAGCTGCAAATGCACCACAAAAACCAGTTGACTCATAAAGGCTTTTAATATATGCATTTTATATTGAAATCATATTTTTTTAGGATGAATTGAGTCAAAAATAAACTTTAAAAAAGTAGAGACCCAAGTAGTGAACACATTTTTCTAAATGTTCTCATTATTTATTGAAGTTTTTGGATCACAATACTTTCATTCATTTACAATATTTATTTTTATTTCCACCACCTGGAAAGTTGAAAATGTAATTGTCTACATTTGACAATGTACAAAATATAGAATTATAGATCTAGTAGCCTGAAATAATAATAATATATGACTTTTTATCCTAAAATTTGTTTGTGACACAGAGCCCTAGCCAAGAATTGCAATGCTCCTTTAGATAACAAGAAAGGGGCTGAAGCTAAAGACTGGAAAGGTGGTAAACCTGTACGTGTGGTACGAAACTGCAAAGGACGGAAACATTCTGAGTATGCCCCTGAAGAAGGAAATCGATATGATGGCATTTATAAAGTAATAATTTTTGTTCACTTTTGTTATTTTTAAACCATTTTTAAAGTAATTAGGTTTTAGGTTATGAGGATCAATGTAAATAATAAGGAAAGAATAGATACAAATTTAACTAATGGCTACATTAATTACTAATGTTCTGGAACCATCATATATAGATCACTCATCAATTTTAGTTTATATAATTATTTCACTATGGTCATCTGTTTCATAGCCCACTGTCAATGAGGGTGTCATGTGGCCAGCACTACAACCTTTACTTTTCCCCAAATAATGTCAAATTCCCATTAGAGTTGGGTGGACTTGCCCATATGATCTTAAAATAAAAAATCCCAGGATTCAAACCTGGTACCTCCCGTAAGGAAGCCAAGCGCTTTACTGCTCAGCCACCGCACCTCCTTAGACTCACTTAGTCACAATTTATTAATGATCTCATTTACAACTTAAAGCTACAAAATTATATCAAGTAAACATGGCACAGTCTCTCAATGTTAGATCCTGACATAATTTGTGTTTCATACATTTGTGCAAAGATATTTTAAATACAATACGACTTAAGGTTATTTTGTTCCCTTGTATTCAGGTTGTAAAATATTGGCCAGAGAAAGGCAAGTCAGGTTTTCTTGTGTGGCGTTATTTGCTACGGCGAGATGATCCTGTCCCTGCCCCATGGACTAAAGCTGGAAAGAAAAGGACAGAAGAGCTTGGCTTAGAGATGCAGGTATCTAGATGTTTTGTTGTTGTTGTTTTTTTTTACAATGCTTATATCAGCTCAGGCTGTCTGGGAAAAGGTTTTACACGTTATTTCTCTGACACCCAAACTTTGATTGAGCTGAAATTTTGCACAATTATTTCTTTTACCTGACAACACAAGAATCAATGAAAAAAAGGAAAACTAATTAGTTAACTTTTGGTAATTAATTGGTGGTCCATGAGTTTAAATTCAGCTCATTCCCCCTTTTTTTATAAATGCTTTAAAAAAACAATTAATTAGGGTAAAATCCACCCAGTTATCCTTTTCTTCCCTTCCCCCATATTTTCTCAACTGATCTAGATAAATGATAGGATCAAAGCATATTTAGAGAGCGAAAAGCATGAAATAGCGCTAAACAAGCGAAAAGCATGAAATAGCGCTAAACAAAAACAATTCGTACAAATATTATTGATTACACAAATTTTTTATTTTTTTTTAAGTAATTTTTATATTTTTCTTGTTGAATCTTTCCCTCATCTTGAAGGATTTCTCTTCCACTCATTATTTCTTTCTTTATTATCTTTGAAATGTTTGTCTTTAAGTATTTCTTAAATCTACAAACTGTTCATTATAATACTTTAATACTGTGGAACTCTGATTTTAGCTTCTAATGATAGTTTTGCTTTGCATTTTAATAGATACTCCTCAGAGCATTTAGTTAAGTATTTAATAACCTTATTTTATTTATAGCTAGTCAGCTTGCTAACTTATGTTGTTTTGTATTTTTTACGAGATGACATTCTGACGTTTTTACTTGTGGAATATGTATAGTTTTGTTTTTTTTATACCCAAATTTACTTCAAAATGTTATGTACTTAAACTAGTTTTGTTTTCTTGTAGTACCCAGAGGGATATCTTGAGAGTTTAAAAGAAAAAGAAAAGAATGAAGATGAAGCACCAAAAAAGAAAAGTAAAAAAAGAAAGCTGGAAGGTGAGTCTTTTTTTTTTTGTGTCAATTATGTTCTTTACATTTGAAATTGAAAGGAAGTAAAAAAAAACATTTAATTCGTATAAACATTTTTACAATTTCTTCACAACAATGTTGACATTGTCAAACTCTTTTCGCAGATGAGGCTGAAGACAAAGAATCTTCTCCTGAGCCGGACACTAAGAAGCAGAAAGTTGTTAAATACAACATAGAGACCAGTATTAAAAAGAAGATTGCTGATGATGTGATCAACAAGAAATTGTGGGATGAAGCTCTGACTTATGTTAAAAGTGGATCAAAGGTAATGGCTTTGTTTATCTTCTTTAATGTTCCTGTTACTAAGCAACACTGCACATACTCTCTGAATGTTTACAATTGTTATTACAATGGGTCAGAAATTTCTAAATAAATATCATTTTATTTTAGTATAAAACATAACTTAGTTTGGGGATGTGGGTATGGTATTATTCTGATAGATCATTTGTAACTGATTAAACAAAAAGAAATAATTAGGAACTTTTGTTATCAGGTGTTTCATGATAAAGTTGAGGAACTGTTTCGATGCATCTGTTGCCAAGACATTGTCTGTAAACCAATCACTTTACATTGTTCCCACAATATATGTAAAGTAAGTTGTTGTTGTTTTTTTTACTTTAATTTAAAAATTCTAAGTTTTGCTGTGATATACATATATATAAAATGACCCTTTTTTTTTTTTGTTATAAGCTGTATGTCTTTTTATACAATACATTTAAGGGGAAAATGACTAGATGAAAGCAAAGGCTTTAAAGTACAAGTCCATACAGTGATTTTTTTTTTACTGAATACTGAGCCAGTATGAGGAGCTCTTCTTATTTTCTTTACTGGTCATGGTTTTGTACAAAGAGAAATTGGACCTCTGCAAAGAACTATGGTTGACATTTTCTTTTGGGCTGTCTTTCTTCCTTACCAGAGTTCTGTTCCATTATTATATTTCATTTTTTCAAAAATTGCGGTGAGCATCTTGACATTTGTGTGGCCATGATAGTTTTTTAACTCTAAATATTCATCTTGTGTTTTGCAGAGCTGTCTACAGAGATCATTCAAAGCTGAAGTCTTCTCTTGCCCTGCATGTCGTGCTGAGCTTGACAAGTCTATGTCAATGAGCACCAATAAAACTCTGACTGACATTTTGAATAGTTTATTTCCAGGTTATGAAGTAGGAAGATAAAATTAAAATACTTTTAGCTTTTATCAAAAATTAGAGAGCTCATGTTGTATGTGCAAATGTTTATTAATCAAATTTTTTAACCCCTAGAAAATTACCTCGATTAGGTAGGCCAAAATGTTATCATTTGAAATGGTATTTTTAGAATTGATTTTATAATTTTTATTACCATACTAAATTGTTATTCTAAATGGTATTATAGAATCAATTTAATAATTTTTATTTCTAGATAGTTGATGATACATAAAAAATATATTTAAAATGGTATTGATTCCATTGTTTTCCCTCATTAATTTTTTAGTTTAGGTGTAGACTTTTGTATTTCTTTATTGGCTAGCAGTTAACTGTACATTTTGTCTTGCATGTATATATATATATAAAAGTATTGGCTTCTACCTCTTTAGCCTCATGTGAGGTCATTTTCTTAGACATTCTGCATTTTATTATTTGGACAATTAGTGATACTGTTTTGACAATCTTATTAAATCATGTCACCCTATGCAAAGAAAATATATGAGCTTTTAGTTTTCATTGAATAAAATGCTTATTAAAATTGAACACTATATACTGTTTATGAAATCTAGTTACTATTTAGAACAATAAAATTCAACCTTAATAATGCTACACCTATTCAAGATAGTATTTCATCAAAACTATAATCTGATTTATATTTTTTTTTTAAATATTATAGTCAAAGTGTTATTTCACTATACACCCTAAACATCGTTCTGTAGAACATCTGTCCATGTTGTTAGTGTCTCTCAGATAAAGAGCTAGAATGATTGCTCATCTCATTTAAGAGATTTTATTATTTCATCTACTAAATAAGCTCAGCGCTTTCATTTTCAGTTGTATATTATATGGAAAAGACATTTTCGCATGTTCTAAATGTACACAAAAAAGTAACTTAGTTTCTCGAATCTTAAAACTGATGAAATATGTGAATACATTCTTGCTCTCAAAAGTTGGTATTTTACCTCGGTATTCAATCTAAAATTGGTTTTGACTGGTACTAATGATATGATTTTATGTTCTTATGATATGACTTTATGTTGTTATGCTTCTTTGTTCACTGACTGTTTCCTTGACCTTTGTTATTTGAACTATGTCATTTAAAAAAAAATAATTTTTGTAAACAGAAAATGATTTCCCCTGATGTGACAGAAGTCGCTGTTAAAGTCTGTAGATTGCATTTAAATGTTTTATAGTGATGGTAACTCCACTAATAATTTGTTTATGAAATACTTTTTCCATGTTTAAAGATTATGTACATAGACATATTTTTGTATGGGCAGCATCTCTTGTGTAAATATTTACTAACACAAGTACTTTCAAACTTTGAATACAGTGGCTTTATTATTTGAATTATGAAATGAAATCAACATAG
>JADKLZ010000003.1:27419172-27435644 GCA_021533235.1 Biomphalaria straminea
AAAAAAAAAATCCTAATTTTTTTTTTTTTTTTTTTTTGTTTTTATTTTTTTTAATGAAAAAAAAGTCCGATTTTATTATTTTTCCATTTTCGGAAAAATTAAAGAAATCTCGCGTGATCGTATTGTCTTGTTGATCTCGGTTTGGAGTAGAGTGACTTAAGTAGTTTGAATTAGTCTACATAGATATATTCTACATAAGATATCTAGTTTCTTTAATTTGAATACTTTTCCTGGTTCGTAGCCACCTTGAAAACACCTTGAATTTCATTATAAAATTCAAAACCTTGAATTTCGTAAAAAAAAAAAAACGGCGAAAAACCTTGATCTAAACTCTAGTTTTACGAAATTTACTACTGTAGAGTCAGTGGGGATAAAATCGCACACAGCCGTGAAAAGTTTGCGAATTTAGTGACTTAGATTAACTTAGATATAGTTTCTAGATTTACGGTAGCGTCAGTGAAGATAATTCGCCAAAAGTCCTCGAATTTGGTGACTTAGATCTAGACTCTAGATTTACGGTAGAGTTAGTTAAGATAATTCGCACTACACAGCCGCGAAATGTCCGCGAATTTAGTGACTTTAGAATACTTTATATCTAGACTCTAGATTTACGCTAAATCACTACGATAGTTAGTGAAGATAATTCGAACACAGCCGCGAGAAGACCACGAATTTAGTGACATAGATCTAGAGTCTTACAGTATAGTTAGTGAAGATAATTCGCGCACATAGCCGCGAAAAGTTCGCGAACTTAGTGACTTAGATCTAGAGTCACTCTAGAGTCTAGATTTAAGCTAAATCACTAGAATCTAGTGAAGATAACCCCGTGAAGCCGCGAAAAGTCCGCGAATTTAGTGACTTACAGCTAGAATCTTTAGCATCTTCTTTTAAGTCGTCGTCCCTGAGACATGACGTTAAACTGCGCTCCTCTTTCCTTAGCACTTTTGGAGCTCAAAAGTGCCCTACTTCTTTTCTATCATTTTGTCTGCCTCCTCTTACTCTCAGTCTGCCTTCATTAACCATCACCCTGTCTCCTTATCTTCTAAAACCTCACAATGTCCTGGACCAGTCCGTTTGCCGTGGACTGCGACGGGTAAGGGGGGATAAAGAGATCCTGGTGTTTGAGTGGGTGACTATCTGAGGATGGACCACCGCAACACAATACTTTGGCTCCAAGTTCCCCTAGACCTGAGGCCCAGAAGGCCCGCTCTGGGTCAACCGGCTGGTCACGCCGAGCTACCAGCATAGGTCCTCGACCTATGCTGGAGGGCGGTGGCTAGAGGGTCAATCAGCCAGCTACTGTATCGGACACAAGTCCGATGCAGCAGCTGACTGAGTATAACACCTGTGTAGCCCTGGCGAGCTCATTCTGGACATCCGAGTGGCCCGTCCCCTTGTTGGACTCGATGGCGGGTGGGGAGCACAGGTGCTGAATAAACATTATTTTTTCTATGGATAAAAAAACCCAAAAAACATTACTTGCCACAGACCCATGTCTTGGCAAGAAACGTCGCATAGAGACAAGAAAGGAGGAGGCCACAAAAAGCTGTCCTACCTGGCCATCATTTCTGGTGGTCAGGTGCACAGAGGAGGAGAAAAGCCTGACGAAATTGAGCCCTTTTTTCATTTACAAGGGACTCAAGTCGGTAGTGGGAGAGCCCAAGGGTGTATCTAAGCTACACAGATCCAATGAACTACTAGTAGAAGTAGATAGCAAGATACACTCTGATGGGCTTTTAAAATGCAGAAGACTCTGTGAGCTCCAAGTGGAAGTCATGCCACACAAGAGTCTGAACACCAGCAGAGGTGTAATCAGCTCTAGGGACCTGCTGGAATGTTCCGAGAAGGAAATAGTGGAGGGTATTGAAGGAGTCACCCATGCCCGGCGCATTACAAGGCGCAGGGATGGTGAGGAGGTCAAGACCGCCACTATTATCCTCACATTCGGAACTAGGACACCGCCAGAGTACGTGAAGGCAGGATACCTACGAGTTCCAGTGAGGCCCTACATTCCTAACCCTATGAGGTGCTTTAAGTGCCAGGGTTATGGACACGGCGCGGCAGTCTGCAAGAGGAACACTGTGTGTGCTAGATGTGCCGGAGAGGGTCATGAGGACAAGAGCTGCACAGCCCAGTTCAAATGCCCGAACTGTCACGCTGGCCACTCAGCCTACTCCAAGGACTGCCCTGTGTGGAAACAGGAGGTTGCCGTGCAGGAGTACAAGGCAAGAAATGGATGCACCTTCAGCCAGGCGAAATCAGCTGTATCGGCCCTACCCAAGGGCCAATTCGGCTTGACAAAGACATACGCCCAGGCTGCAGCTAAGATAGGAAGATCCATAGCCACACAGACGGACACATTGACCCCACCCCCTCCTCCTCCTCCTCCAACTCAGAAGAAAACTCCGCCCAAGAACTTTCCTCAAAAGAAAACAGAAAGCCCTGTGGTCATGCTAAAAAACAGGTTCTCTGTGCTCACTGATGAGAGCATGGAGACCGAACAGCATGTCCAAACCAACACTCCGGGAGAACCCGGAGTCACCATGTCTGATACAGGTTCTCCTCAGAGAACCCAGTCAGACACCCCAACCTCTACTGAATCAGAGGTTGACAAACTCCCTAAGGGGAGAACTCAAAACGGAGAGGATGCCCGAGGTGAGGGAGGAGGATGTAGCCTCCGCTCTAACCAGAGGAATCTCTCCTCTCCAGAGAGAAGGACTCCCCCCAGGAGAGGGGTGTCCTCCTCTCCAACCAAGCAGAAGTCCAAAAAAGTCTCAGGAATAAAGGGAACCCCCTCCGGGGGCCTCCCAAAGCCTAATAGCTCCAAGTAGGTCATCTAGAATAAGCCATGGATTCCAGAATTGTACAGTGGAACTGTAGAGGCCTCAAGGCCAATTACGAAGAAATGCAGCTACTGATGGACTCTGAGGCTCCTGTAGCTGTCTGCTTACAGGAAACATTTCTGAAAGATAGCATCAGTTTCCGAAGCTACATTGCTTACAGCAGGAATGTTGAGGATGCAGAAAGAGCATCAGGTGGAGTCTGTATCCTTGTGAAGGACAACATCCCCCATGAGAGGGTAGAACTACAGACCACACTACAGGCCGTAGCAGCTAGGATAACTTTACACAAGGTTATCACTTGCTGCAGCCTGTATTTACCACCAGGCGCTCCATTGAACCCGGCAGACATGGAGGAACTGTTGAGGCAGCTCCCTCGGCCATATATTATCCTTGGAGATTTCAATGCCCATAACACAATGTGGGGATCCAACAGTACTGACACAAGAGGTCGTATGCTGGAGGATATTTTCCTCCAACATGATTTATGCATACTCAATGATGCATCACCGACCTACTTGCACCCAGGAACTGGATCCCTCACATGCATTGACCTCACCGTTTGCGTCCCCGGACTTCTGGACGACTTCAAATGGTCAGTTAGTAATGACCTACGGGGAAGTGACCACTTCCCAATTATCATTACTAACAATCTCCCCTCAGTGGGACGACCTCAGCGGTGGAAATTGAACAAGGCCGATTGGGAGCAATTCCAAAAAAGATGCTCAGAGGATATCACAGAAAGTATCCTCGATGAGCAGAACCCAGCTGATATTTTCGCTTCCAAGCTACTCGACATTGCCAGGAAAGTTGTCCCTCTAACCTCCGCAAATCCAAAACGGCCCAGCAAACCATGGTTTGATACAGCTTGTAAAAGTGCTATTGGCGATAGGAAAAAACGACTGGCTGCATTCATAAAGAACCCTTCCCAGGAAAACCTAAAGCTATTTAAGATAGCTAGAGCAAAGGCTAGACAAACTGTACGGTCAGCCAAAAGGAATTCCTGGAGAAGCTTTGTCGGCAGTCTGGATGCCAAAACTTCTGCTAGAGCGGTCTGGAAGGCAGTAAGGCGAATCAAAGGGAAAGAATCAAATGCAATAGGGCATTTGAAAAACCAAGGACGAACTGTCACGTCCCCCAGAGAAATAGCTGACTGCCTTGCATCCTCAATAGCAGAAAAATCATCCACTGCACACTACACGCCAGAGTTCCAAAAAGTCAAAACCAGGGAGGAAAGACATCCCATTGACTTCAGGTCAGAGAACAATGAAGACTACAACAAACCGTTTTCGCTTGAGGAACTG
Source organism: Biomphalaria straminea (assembly GCA_021533235.1). Classification (NCBI taxonomy): domain Eukaryota; kingdom Metazoa; phylum Mollusca; class Gastropoda; family Planorbidae; genus Biomphalaria; species Biomphalaria straminea. Next base: position 27,423,317 of record JADKLZ010000003.1, read on the forward strand.
AGGGACTCGCTGGACAAGTCACATGACACAGCGCCTGGAGAAGATGAAATCCATTACCAGTTCCTCAAGCACCTTCCCGAACCCTCATTGGCAGTCCTGCTAGGGGTCTATAACTGTGTGTGGCAAACAGGCGCTTTCCCAAACAGCTGGAGGAAAGCCACAGTTATACCGATACCTAAACCGGGAAGAGACGGCTCTGACCCAGCTAACTATCGACCAATAGCACTAACAAGCTGCATCTGTAAAACCATGGAAAGAATGATTAACAGTAGGCTGGTCTGGTATCTTGAGAGGAACAACTTGATCTCCAAATACCAGTGTGGATTCCGGCAAGGGCGGACAACAACCGACCACCTGGTAAGGCTGGAAGCCTACATCAGAAATGCCCTACTCAGACGAGAACATCTTGTGGCTGTATTCTTCGACATTGAAAAGGCCTATGACACGACCTGGAAACATGGCATTCTACGTGACCTGGAGCTTATGGGGCTTAAGGGACACCTCCCCCGTTTTGTAGGGGAATTCCTGAAGGACCGAAAATTTCAGGTCCGAGTGGGCACCTCCACCTCTGACACTTTTGAACAGGAAATGGGCGTACCCCAGGGCAGCATCCTGTCAGTCACCCTGTTCAACATTAAAATTAACAGCATCATTAATGCTCTATCCCCTGGCATAGAGTGCTCTCTGTATGTTGATGACTTTGTCATTTTTACTTATGGGAAAAATATGAACACCTTAGAAAGAAAATTACAGTTAAATCTAAACAAAATTCAAAATTGGGCAAATGATAATGGTTTTAAATTTTCGGACTCCAAAACAGTTAGTATGCATTTTTGTAATTTAAGGGGGCTTCACCCAGATCCTGAATTATTTATAAACAAAAAAAGAATCCCCGTTGTAAAAACTACAAAATTTTTAGGCCTCACCCTTGACTCCAAATTTAATTTTCTCCCCCACATTAAAGAACTTAGGAAAAAATGTCAGAAGTCATTAAACATACTTAGAGTACTCAGCCATACGGACTGGGGGGCTGACAGAGACACCTTGCTGCTGCTGTATCGAAGTCTAATCCGATCCAAGTTGGATTATGGATCTATGATATATGGAGCAGCAAGGAAGTCTTACCTAAAGATACTAGAACCAATCCAAAATGCTGCCCTGCGTCTCTGTCTCGGCGCGTTCCGCACGTCACCAATTCCGAGTCTACATGTGGAGGCTGGAGAGCTCCCCATGGACATAAGGATGAAAAAGCTTGCAATGCAGTACATAGTAAAACTAAAATCTAACCCCACGAACCCTGCTTTTGACCCCGTATTCAATCCCATAAATGTTGAACTATACATTCGAAGGCCTAACGTCATACAGCCGTTAGGCCTTCGAATGAGAGAATCCATCCAAAATTTAACCCCATCCATTGACCAAATTTCTAAAATACAAACCCCACAAACCCCTCCTTGGCTAACTAGTAGACCCAAATTAAATTTGTCCCTCCTTAATTTTCCAAAACAAAACACAGACCCAACCCTATTACAAGTCCACTTTAGGGAACTGCAGGAGAGCTACGGAGATTGTGGCACCATCTACACAGACGGATCCAAAATGGATGGAAAGGTCGCGTGTGCCTGCTCCTTTCGGAGCAAAACAATCTCCCGTAGACTCCCTGATGGATGCTCCATCTTTACGGCCGAATTGCATGCACTGTCGCTTGCACTTATGGCCGTTAAAGCATCAGAAAGGAGAAAATTCATAATCTGCTCCGACTCCAAATCTGCATTGCAAGCTTTGGAGCGGATGAAGACTGACATTCCTTTGGTATATAAGTGCCTAAAGCTGTTAGGCCAAATAACAGCCAGCCATAGGGATGTCACCTTCATCTGGGTCCCCTCCCACGTAGGCATAGAGGGAAACGAAGCCGTAGACAGAGAAGCAAAGAAAGCCCTAAACCAAACAGTGTCAGGAACCCAAATTCCCTACTCGGACCTGAGACAAAGTATTGCCACTGCCACCTATCAAGAGTGGCAAGACCGATGGGAGGCTGAGAATCACAACAAACTCAGGCAGATTGTGGCGGATGTACGGTGGCGGCCCACATCTAAGGGTCTGACAAGGCGTGGTAGCACGACCATGTCTAGACTTAGGATTGGCCACACCTACATCACACACTCTTTTGTGTTGAAGAAAGAGGAGCCCCCGCTTTGTGAGTGTTGTGATTCTCGCCTCACTGTGGAACATATCCTTATTGGCTGCCCCAGATACCAGGATGTCAGGGAAAAATACATTGGTGCCATTGACTTACAAACACTGTTCGATAGTGTCGACCCTGGGAAGATACTGGGCTTTATCCGGGAGGTGGGGTTGTCTACTAGGATCTGATTTGTGAGACTCTAGTTACATTCTATTTACACTACATTTTTATCAAATATTTAAATTTTTAACCATACTATTTTAATTGTAAATAGACCTTGATTTTAAGGAGTTAATTATATGGACCTTGGCCCCTGTTTTTATAGAGGGAGAGTAGTCCTTAATGGACTGCGGGCACGACATGGCCTATACTGTGCCGATGTGCCTAAAACTAAAACCAAACCAAACCAAACTTTTAAGTCGCCGTGACAGGCAAGTTCAAAACGGCCGGTGGGGGGGGGAGAGAATAAAATTTCCGAAAATTTTTGTTGAGTCTGTTCCCATCACTGATAGATACAAGACACAATACTTGAAATACTTGAGAATACATGAATTGTGATCATAGATTCAAGACACAATACTTGAGTATACATGTATTGAGATCATAGGTACAAGACACAGTACTTGAGAATGCATGTATTGAGATCATAGGTACAAGACACAGTACTTCAGAATACGTGTATTGAGATCATAGATTCAAGACACAGTACTTGAGAATACATGTAATGAGATCATAGGTACAAGACACAGTACTTAAGAATACATGTATTGAGATCATAGGTACAAGACACAGTACTTAAGAATGCATGTATTGAGATCATAGGTACAAGACACAGTACTTGAGAATACATGTAATGAGATCATAGGTACAAGACACAGTACTTAAGAATACATGTATTGAGATCATAGGTACAAGACACAGTACTTAAGAATACATGTATTGAGATCATAGGTACAAAACACACTACTTGAGAATGCATGTAATGAGATTCTATTGGTGATGTTTTTATGTCATACAAGTTAGGTTTGTTCTAGTCCAAGTGTAAATATTGGTAAGACTGTTTTTTTTTTCTAAATTTATTTCTAATGACATACTTAATGTATTTCTTCCATCACAGGAAAGTTCTGCCTATGTGTTTAATCCCTTTCAACCCAACCTGGTCTATCCCAACACAGAACTTTTATACACATCTCCATCCATGCCCAACATATCTCTAGGTCGACCACCAACATCAGCATCTGTAAGTCACTTCTTTCTAGTACTGTTTAAGACATTATTCACTGTACATACATTTTAAATTAATTTTGTATGGTATAAGCTTAAGTTGATTGAACTCATTCCAGTTTTGTTCAAAGTTCCAGTAGAGTGATTAGACTCTGGCTATGTTAACTTGTGCCTTAATAAGTAATCACTGGAACCAGTGAGTCTGCAAAGTCCAGACCTTAATATAGTTTAATTGTTTTCTAGTGCCAGTGTAGTAATGAAACATGTACACTTAAAAATAAATCTGTTTTGTATGTCCCATCAGGGCTCTCCTGTCACACTTAAAAATAAATCTGTTTTGTATGTCCCAACAGGGCTCTCCTGTCAGTACAGAAGATGATCTAAGAGCTGCCATGTCAGTCAGACTGGGCATTGCCTTACCAGGTCCCCCACACATGTTGCCAGGTTACTTCCCTGCATTACCAGGTCAGCAGACTTAAATCAGTCGTCTGTCATTCTAGTGTTTAGCCATTGCTTTTTAAGAAGTGTACAAGAGCTGAAGTCTTTATCAATAATTCTCATTCAGGTCGATTCAGCATACGAAGATCAGATGATGATAGTACAAACGTTGAGTTGACTAGACTAGGAGTTCCGATGATCAATGTCCTGACGAAGGTCTCAGGGTGACCTTAGTTAACGGCTCGTTGAACTTACGATTGGGCAAACGACGACTATGTGTAGAACTGTGAAATTGACAAAAAAGACTTACGAATAAAGTAACTCTGCGACGATGATGTTCAGCCGTACTCCGATGAACTTCCTTATCCTCGAATGCACGACCCTTACTTGAGTAGACGTTCAGATTTGAGTCGGGGTCGCCATTGTGATGCGATGCTTGTCTTCACTAGCATAGAACCAAAAATTAATATACTTTTGAATTAGGCCTGTTACAATTTTCTGTTTACGGACTAAATGTTTTTTTTTTTCTGAAGCTACATAGATTTAGAAAGTGTTATTATAATTTATTTTAATTGAATGTAAAAAAAAATAATATATGATATAGACCTATTTATTCATATGTTCATAAACTTACATAATAATGTAAATTTAATAAAAATTTTCAAAACTTGAGTTTATAATCCCTAGTCACTAGCATCAGAATAATTCTTTTTAAAAACAGAAGGAAATGAAAATATCAGCTTTAAAGACTTTGCTGTAAAAAAAAAAAGAAAACAAAATTGGTTTAACAAAGGAAACCTATTCTAATAAGGCTTGGCTTCGAGTCCGAAGATTAGTGAGGAATACAGTATTTCCCGTGGCTATTCTAGATTAAATTTAAAACACATAGGAAAAAAAACAAAAACAAATTAGAGCCTTGTTTCAGAGTTGATAAGAGACTAGCTGTGAAAAATACAATGCTAACCTATATCTGAATCATAGTTACTTTGGTGTAAATCACAACTGTTTCTGAGTTTGACCAATTCTCTAGAACTAGTTGTGCTTCAGATATAAAATTTTACTGTACTAGTATTGAACAAAATATTACAGTAATGATAACAAATTAAATATCATTGTCCAGAAGTAATATCTACTGAAATGGAAGTTCAGTAACATAAATACCAGTTTACTTTTAACAAAAAGAAATGTCTATCTTAGACAGTAGCTCCATTGAACTAACCATGTTACAAGTTTAATGCTTTGATCTCTCAGTTCTGGATGGAGAATTTCCACCTGGCTCAACACAAGCATTTTTAGCCTCCCAGGGAAAACTGTCTCCATCAGCCAGCACCACCTCACCATTAGCTAGTCCATTCATTCCAGTCACAGCAGCGCCATCAGTCTCACACTCAGCTCACAGATTGCATAGGTCAGTCACTTCATTATGGGTTGTACTTGAACTGGTCCATGGGTTTTAAAACTTATTTTTTGTTTCCACATCTTATAGTCTTAAAACTAGTCCTTGGGTTTTAAAACTTAATGTAGCTTTTATAATGTAGCTTTTATATATAGGAGGCGCGGTGGCTGAGCGGTAAAGCGCTTGGCTTCTGAACCGGGGGTCCCGGGTTCGAATCCTGGTGAAGACTGGGATTTTTATTTCGGGATCCTTGGGTGCCTCTGAGTCCACCCAGCTCTAATGGGTACCTGACATTAGTTGGGGAAAAGTAAAGGCAGTTGGTCGTTGTGCTGGCCACATGACACCCTCGTTAACCGTTGGCCACAGAATCAGATGACCTTTACATCATCTGCCCTATTCTTCTTCTTCTAACCAGCTTTTTACTGCTGAGCTGTCAGCTCTTTTGCAGACTGTGCCAAGGAAAAATAGTGTGCTGTTTTTTTTCAGTTGTTCAGCACTGCCATAAAGGGTGTTGGTTATGTTGGGCTGTAGTGGTAGTAGGGTCTGCCTAAGGTGGATTAGGAGGGGGCATTCAAAAAGGATATGGTTTACAGTTTCATAAGGGTGGGAGCAGTGTCTACAAAGTGGGAGTTGTGTGGGATTTATTTTATTGAGATGATAATTTAAATGAGGTGTATGTCCTGTTCTTAGTTGGAAGATTGTACATTGCTCTTTGCGGGAGAGGAAGTTAATACTGTCCAGTTTGTTAGGCTTGTTCATTTCTTTGTACATGGCTCTGCCTGTGTTTCCTGTTGCCCATTGGTTAAGCCACTCCTCTTTGTGGTTGTTGATTAGCATTGACCTTAGGGTGAGGTAGTTGACAGGTCTATCTGCCCTATAGACCACAAGGTCTGAAAGGGGAACTTTACTTTTACTTTATATACAAGTCACAGTATTTGAATGAAGTCACTCTACTGTCACTGTTTCCCTTTAATGACAGGCACAGACCATTGGGACGTACACACTCAGCACCTCTACCACTTGGAGTGTTTCATCAACAACAACAAAATCTTATCTTACAGCAGCAACATGAACAGTATCTGAAAGATCAAAAACTTTTTGTTAAACAGGTTAGTGTGCAGTCAGTGTATTCATGTCTAGTGAAGTTAACTTCTTTTTCAACTCTAGCCTTTCATTTAATGATATCATTTTTAGTTTATCTTTTAATTATATATATGACATTCTAAAAAAAAGGAAATGACTTGAGACTGTCTGTTGCACAATTTGCTTAGAAAGGGTTACAGTCTACAGAGATGATCTTTAAGATATTTAAGTTTTGTTTATATATTGTCTGTATTTATCTATTGTCTGTATTTTTCCTAACAATTAGCTAGAAAGTTGTGTCTCCTTATTTTCCAATGTTGACATAGAATGGTAAATACTCTTGAATGTAACATGTAGGTGAATAATCTGATGATTTTCTATGCCATGTCTATCTACTGTCTGGCCTCATCATCAATGTCCCAGATTTGTAGTACTCTGATCCCCACTTCTTAATATGTTGTTACACAGGAAGGAATGCCAGTTGAGAATTTTGTATTGCAAAACTAAAATGTAGCCAGAATGGTTTTCTTAAATCTTTAGCATTCTGTTACATTACAGTTGATGGCTTATATGGTTGGAGCTAAAATTTTAGCTTCTAAACTGAATATTTAGAATAGGATTTTATTTTTACATTTGAAATTATTTATTGTCTTGACTAAGTCAGTATTTAAGCTCAACGATCCCAGTGTACTTGACAAACAATACAATTGTCACTCAAGTCACTAGATGATGTCAGTCTCATCTGCCCATTTATAGTTAGACTTTGCTACTGTGATTGATATGCCATTATTTTTTTAGACTAGTTTTCCTGAGCCAAGTCTTGTATTGTATCCTTTTTGTCTGTTGTAGCATATTAGACAGACTGTTCTCCAAAGATCAGGAAGTAAAAGTCACATGGAGAATGTGGATGAGGAGACAGAAGTCAAGTTAGCGCAGGTTAGTTGCTGCCTTTGAACTCACATTTTAGACTTGTGCTTAGTTTCTGAGACAAAGGAAGTCCTCCTAACTCTTGTATTGTACACTTTGTTTGGTCAGGAAATGAAAGAATGTAGAGAATCAGAGAACAGGATGGAAGAAGTAGCATTACCTCCGACAGTTCCTGTCATGGCACCACATCCATCAGTGTCCAGTCTGAGTGAACGTGATAGTCACACTTTGTTAGGTCCTCACCGGGACATTCAGAGAGTGCGCCACAAAGGACCTTCACATCACAGACCTTTGTCTCGTACACAGTCCAGTCCTCTGGTCACTTTTTCTGTCCCACCACAATCGGCTCAAGATACAGGGCCTGTAACATATACTTTTACTACTGGTAAGTTGTCTCACATTAACTCTAGTTGCTCTCAACATTAAGACAAATAGAAACCATTGAGCTAAAGTTCTGTATATCCAAATAGAAACCATTGAGTTTAGGAGTTCCCATTTGTATATCTCCAGGTTTGGCTTATGACAGTACCATGTTGAAACACCGCTGTACATGTAATGAACACTTAAACCACTTAGAACATGCTGGTCGTATTTATAATATTTGGAACAGACTTTGTGAAGAGGGTCTCGAAGCTCGTTGTGAGGTGAGTTTATGCGCTTTAAACAAAACTCATGATTACTACCCTTGAAACTAATCTATATTACAACCAGTAATCTCATTCTCCAAATCTTCCTATAAAAGATGTAGTTAATATTTCTGCATTGCACCTTGTAATGTCTTCCTCTAAAGGCTTTCATAACACAACTCTCTGTAAATACCCTTGCATACATTTTCTCTCAATTCTTTTTTTCTCTTATTCCAGAAGGTGAGAACGAGGAAAGCCACTATAGAAGAATTACAAAGTTGTCACACAGAGCAATACTCTCTGATATTTGGTGGCAATCCTTACAACAGACAAAAGTTGTATGGTATGTTGTGTCTTGTTTTGTTCCTCTAGGTTAGCTAGTGTAACAAGTCCTCCAACTGAAATATTTCACTGTGTTGTTCCTTGCAGAGAGTTCCTCTAAGAGGTTTTGCCTGTTATACTGTGGTGGTGTGGGTGTAGACTCAGACACTGTCTGGAATGACATCTATACAGCTACAGCTGCAAGGACGGTCAGTCACATTCTACACATTCAGTCCAATTGTAGTGGAAAGTTTTTGTTCATAAATGAGGAAGTACCTAGTACTTCTATTTCCATTTCTTTCTATTAATACTTTGTAATGATGCATGAAAGCTTTTTTTCTTATATGGATTATCTGTTTTAATATTGCATTCACTGTCTGCGTGACACCACATACCACCTGCGGACTATGGCTATGCTTGCCCTGGATGTGGTAAAAATGTAGGTCACAGCTGTGGCTGCGCAGCCACGGGAAATACTGCATTCCTCACTAATCTTTGGACTCGAAGACAAGCCTTATTACACTCACTGCAATTCACATTATTTTTTTTTAAAGGGGGAGGGGGGGGCCCAAGAGAGCTCTGGAGTGTGATCCTGATGGTCCTTGGTTTGATCCCTGCCTGCCCCCCTTCCATCCTGTGCAGGGGCGGACTGGGAGACAAAACCGGCCCAGGCATTTTTATACAATCCGGCCCACAAATTGTATGCCACATGATGAGCGTCCAATCATACCTGACCTCAAAATCATTGTGTAAATCTTAATAATGTATCGGAAGTAGTTAGTATATGAATAATTTATTAGATGATTTTGAACAAATGCTATTACTAAATGAATAAGTATAACACTTGGAATGGGGAATCTCTTCTTGTGAAAAGTTCTTGCTACCATATACATTAGCATTTACATTAAAGACATCTGAACATCCCCTATTAACGAATACGGTGCTTATGATTCACTTTCACTCCTCGAAATTTTCTCAGACATCTGAACTTCAATTTACAAATACAACTCTTCATCCTCCATTTTTTTCACTGTACATCTCACAAGGTCGTGGGGGCGCGGTGGCTGAGTTGTTAAGCGCTTCCAAACTTGGGGTCTTGTGTTCGAATCTCAGTTACTACTAGGATTTGGGGATTTTTAGGGATTCCTTAGGTCGACCTAACTTTAACGGGTACCTGTCTTTAGTTGAGAAAGTAAAGGCTGTTGGTCATTGTGATGGCCACATGACACCCTGCTCGTTAGCCATTGGCAAATAAACAGAAAAAAGCTTTCTCGATAACTTGGAAACCTAGTTTGATTGCATCTTAAAGCTTGCAACACACATACACAACATAACATGTCCACTTGTTTTTAATATCCTTACGTTCAGTAAAACAATTGCTGTCAAGATCATCTCATTTTCTAGCAAAGTGTCTTTGTATTTCGACTTAAGTCAATAACTTTGTTGTCTTGGCATTAATGTTTTATATGGCGTTAAGCCTGTTCATTCGTAAATGCTGTCATCATAAAGTAAAGTTGGTGAATGACAACAATCTAAATTAGATTAAATAGAGGCCAGACGTAGATCTACATTTAAATGTATTAAACAATTTGAACTAAATTTACATCTATAAATTAATAAGATATAGATTATCTTCTTACTGCTTAGGGGGTGCAGATTTATTTATTATGTAAACATTTAGAAGTGAATCTGATGCAAATCGCATAGTACACAATTACCCAGTAATAAAGTAAGTAAAGTTACCCTTTCAGATCTTGCGGTCTATATGACAGATGATGTAAAGGTCATCTGTTTCTGTCGCCTACGGTTTACGAGGGTGTAATGTTGTCAGCACAAAGAGCAACTGCTTTTCCCTAACTAATGTCAGGCACTCATTAGAGTTCTTAGTTGATCAGTTAATGATACTCTACGTATCCCAGAAGAGTTTGAAGAGTCTTTATCAAAGTGTCGTCCTGTTTGTTTTTATGTAAAAAATAACGTCAAATGATTTTAAAAATTGTATTACTTTAAACGATCAAAACAAGACTATGGCTTGAATATTCCTGGTCCATTGGTGACTTCATTTGGAGCCGCCTCTGAATTTGTGTGATAACATAATCTCTGTTTATAATATTGTTTTGCACAGCATTTCAGCAATAATTGTTACTTATTGACAATATTGTCTGCTCCTTCGTTTCCCTTTTGCATTTTGATTCAACACATTTCAACAATGTTCATGATAATCATTGTGATTTGTGAAGGATTTCGTAGCGGGCCAACTCCATAAAAAAAAGAATTCGTATGTGACTGGACATGTCCTCTATAGGACTTGGAAGGTTGTTGTTGATCCTTATAAAGATTCCCACTAACGTCGATCTCTATAAGAAATAAAAGGCCTTAATTTTCTTGTTTAGTGACGTCTACTAGAAGCACCTTAGACCAGCTGTTCTCACCCTTTTAAGTTCGGCGACCTCTTTTTACAATCCCCCACTCTGCCGAGACCACCCCACACACATACAGCAATAGAAGAATTTACAATAACAATCCATATTTTTATGGTCTTAGATGACCCCTGGCAAATGGTCAATCGATCCCCAAGGGGGTCGCGACCCACAGGTTGAGAGCCCTGCCATAGACGGATGAAGAAGGGAATTTACGACAATGCTTTAGATTAATATTAGACTTGAAAAGTGTAAAATGTATATGTAGCCTATTTAATCATGACGCTCAAAAGTGTTGCCTTTTAAGAGAAAAATACGAATCTTGAGAAAATTTACTGGCATTCACGCGGTCCTTTCGGTGGCCCTACCGGCCCACTTGGGTACCGGCCCACCGGGCATTTGCCCGAATGCCCATATAGCCAGTCCGCCCCTGATCCTGTGGAAGGTTTGGGCTAGGATGTAATAATCTTCAAGTCTGAAGGAACATCCAAAACATGGTGAACATAGACACAAAAAACACTATCCAGTGCAAGACAATGTATGAAATATGTTTTTAATCCAGCGCCAGAATAGTTCTTAGTGTTACTAGCTTTCATTCCTCCTTACCAGTGACACTATAGCATGCCAGCTTGACAAAAATATGTTCAATACTACCTGGAAATTTTTCTAAATTAGAAAAAAGAAAAACTTCTGAAAATTCATGTTGAAATGAGCAAAGTCTACATTAGGCTTGATTGTTTTCTAAAAGATAGAATTGGTAGTTAGTGTGATAGAGGGTATCAGAAAAACCTTTTGTTCAACTGAATTGTATGTTATCTCTAGGCTGCAGGTTGTGTTATAGAACTGGCTTGTCGTGTGGCTGCTGGAGACCTTAAGGTAGGCTGTGTTTTAACAATCTTTGATTTGTACTTGGATCTATCTAATGTATCTCCCTTAGCATGGACATTTTTTTTTTTCAAAATGCAATACATTGAAAAATAATAATTTAAGAAATGCATAAAATCAAACTGATTTAATAGATTGACACCAGTCACAAGCAATCAAGCTCAAACTTGTCATTATGCATTAGGAACTATAATCCCACTACTTCTCAATGCTATGTTTCAGAATGGGTTTGCTGTAGTTCGTCCCCCTGGTCACCATGCAGAGCAAGATACACCTATGTAAGTACAATCATTTGTAGTCTACAAGTCCTACATCATAACAGCTCACAAATAAACTGGGGGGGGGGGCAAGTTGTTATATAAGTGTAGATTTTATAAAGAAATGCATTTATTCAAATTTATTTCATTTTAATGTTTTTAAGTCAAAGCTTAATCCCAACTTCAATTCTTTGCTTTCTTCTGATGTGTTGTAACTGTTGTGATTTCAGGGGGTTTTGTTACTTCAACTCTGTTGCCATAGCTGCCAAACAATTGAGAGATAAAATGAATCTACGTCGGATCCTGATTGTAGATTGGGTAATTAAATCTTTACTTATTGTAGATTTTAACAATTTATTGGTAATTAACTTATTACTTATTGTAGATCTGACAGTTTAGTGGTAATTAATTTAGTACTTATTGTAGCTTTGACAGTTTAGTGGTAATTAATTTAGTACTATTGTAGATTTGATAGTTTAGTGCAGGGTGTCCGCGGCCTCCTGGAATTCAAGGATGTCCTGGAATCTCCTTGAATTTCAAGAAAACTCAAAAAGTTTTAGAAATCC
>JADKLZ010000003.1:27482887-27493974 GCA_021533235.1 Biomphalaria straminea
TAAATAAACACATTTATATTGATAAAACAATAAAAAATATGTATCATGTGACAGCCTTAATGGATTACATAATTTGCATAGAAGATATATAGATTCATGTGGCTAAATGTTTTTTGTTTACGATCGGTGAATGAGGTCCATTGTGTCTCAGGAGCCATTTTATTGACTGACTCTTCAAAAATCTTTTATGCAGACATTTTTTTGTGATACCACTTCTATTGGCCTGGATTTTCTGAAGTAATAGTTGCTAGCAAACTGTTGTTGTCACTATAAAATGTTGTTTTTTTTTCTATTTCTCTCTGTGACCTATTTGTGCTAGTGTAGTCATTCCCTCCAGATTCAACAAAACTGACAGTAATAACTAGCTAGCTATAGTGTTTACACAAAACTTTCTTTGTTGGATTCTTTCTTAATTCATGATGCACCTACCAATATCTGTAAGGGAAATATACATGTAGATATCAGTTTGATGCAAACTGGAAACCTAGATTGTATTTGATTATTGTATTGTATATTTCAATCTGTATCTCTAGAATCCTTGCCCAGTGCCAGTGAGAGCAGCATGGAGAGACATAATGTCATGTCATTGTTGAATCCCCATGATTTTAGTTATCTCATAGTATTAGATCTAGCTGGAATTATGTAGTGTAGCCTGTGGATATAGGATGGTATTAAACTAAATGGCAAAGTCTCTATAAAATAGGGCAACAATTTTTTTTCTTCTTCAAGGAATGCTCAACAATGTTAAAATGATATTTTAGTCTGTGTTTGTCAATGCTTCCTTCCTGTGTGTAACCCTGAGTCTTACTCTAACATAAGTGTATAGAATATAGATGTTTTCCAGTCACTGTGTAAAAATGTCAACTATTTCATGCTAAAGGTAAAAAGAGAGCTGCATTGGAAGAAAGAAAATGTTTTGTGTACAGCCTACACTCTTGTCTTGACCTACATACATGCTGGGTGTGGGAGGATGGGGTCACTGGCAGCAATGCACTCTGTGTCATCTAGCCCCCCTCTTTACCTGGCTGTATATGTCATCTTAGTCCCCATCCCCCATTTTCTCTTTACCTGGCTAATGATACACAATAGCATTCTGTTTTTTTTGTTTTTTTCATTTGGCACTGAAACTCAGTTGAATGTTTCAATCTGAAATAAGTATTGTATTTTACAGATGAAACAAATGTTTAGATGGCATGACTTTCTTCTCCTACTGCTAGTCTACCCAAACAAGAGGGATTCTTTCATTGACATACATTGAATTTTCATTCATCTAGCTTATTAAGAGACTAAATAGATCTCTAGTGCTCACTCTTGTATCCTAGATACCTTTGGAAAGGGATAGAGTGGTTGTTGTCAGATTGAGATATGCTCACAGAAAATTTCAAGTAGAATACTAGATTAATGACATTGATTAAATGAGAATAAAATAGTTCATCTGTTTTATTATTAAACTGTTAGCACTGTAATCAATCTTTTAAGTAATTGTATCAGTCTGTTTGAATTTATCACTGACAGTTATTGAATAGCATTGTTTCCTTTAATTGGTTCTGTAGTGCTCTAAAAAGTGCAATTGTTACTTGATCTCACAGCATGTTAACATGCACTTTTAGTTGATTGAATAGTATTACATTTCTCTATTCCATTTGTATTGTGCATAAAACACTTATATATAGACTGTATATATAAACTATATACACTACAAATGGAACAGAGAAATGAGATACAAGCCATTTAAATTAGAAACTATGTCACATGAAAAAGAATGCATTCAGTCTAGCTGGAAAAAAATTTTTAGCATTTTGTTTTCCTTTTGTTTCTTTCTTTATTGCATTGTTTCTCTCTGTGTAATAGCAATTTTCATTCAGTCATACACAATCAGCATAACAAATTTAGAGGGTGATGTCCAACCTAATCCAACCCGCAGGCCATTTTAATTTCCAACATTTGTGTCACAGGCCACATGAGCAAAATAAAAACTAAATGAAATTGACCTAAAACTAATTGACTAGTCAATAAACAAACAATTCAGATTTAGATTTAATTAACTATTCAAAAACAAATTTTAAAATTATTAAATACTGAACATTTATATCTAGATGTAATAATTTTATGATCAATCGTGTTAGAGATCTGTTATGTTGTTAAATGTCATCAATTACATCTTGATTTAGACCTAGACTAGATCTCGACTCTAGATCTAAAATCTTTTAATCTTAGGCAGTGTCAATCCAGCTATGAATCATAAATATAACTCTTTTTACTCAGAATTAGATCTGAGTGCGAAAGCTCAATCCAGATAAGAGATCTTTTTGAAATGACACATTTTGTGGTTGGAAATCATTTTTTAAAAATTGCGTTTCTAAAGGCTGATTGAAAACATGCCAGTTCCCCCCACCTCCTTTGACACTGGTTCACAAGACAGATTGGACCATAGCACACCTGAGAATGCTGTAAGCATGAAAGTTGTACCATGCAAAAGCTTTTTTTTTTAAATAGTATTTCCAACACAAATTTATCATTGTACCACTAGATCTAATAGAAGCACATAGATTCATGCTAACTACTACATTTACAAAAAAATGTTTACTTTTATTTTAAAGAGAAAAAAAATCTATTTAGTATGCATAAAAGTGAAACATATTTAAAACAACAATTAATAAGTAGTTTTTCATATTATCATGTGAACTGCAGTGTTGCACTATGGCCATGGAAAAAGATTTTTTTTTAACGGAAATGTTTTTTTTTCTTGAGGCTTTGAAAAATAGATTGACCTTTTACAAAACAATTAGTCAATTAAATAATCATTATATGACATCAGTTAGGCCAGGTTCACATCTAACTTCACCATCACTTTCACTTATCAATTGGTCTGCTGGACCGTTGGGGCACCATTCAAGATGTCAACTTTCTTTCTCCATTTTTCTCTGCTATTTACCTTTGATAGAATTTCATTTTGATATTCATTCAGAAAATATTAAAACCTGCCCTTTTACCTGCCTGGGTGGACCACTTCGGGGACATATTTTGAGTTTGTGTGTTTCCACACAAACTTTGTAACCTTGTTTTCGTTTTTTTTTTGCTTTTGTTTTTTTTTAATAATCAGAAAAGGCACTATATGTTTTATGTTTCCTGTCAAAATGTTTCTATAGAAAAATATCTATTGAAAAGCTCACTTCTCCTTAGGCAAAAAAAAAAAAAATGTATAGAAGTCAGAAATCTTGATTGATAAAAAAAAACATAGCTGGTTATGTTAAATTTAGTTTTCTTGTCAAAAGATCTAGTAGTATTATTATTTATTTTTAATTTAAAAAATGATAATTTGATATATGATTACTTTAGAGAATCAAAAACAAGAATATGGCTTGAATGTTCATTGCCCATATATTTTTTTAATAACACAAAGTCTCTTTGTAATCTGGTTGTGTTTTGTTGTGTTTGGTTTTGTGCCCTGCTCATACTTTAAGATAGCACTGTTGAGCACTCCATGGTTTTATGCATTTCAAGATTATTTCTGGCTTCCCAGACCTGTTGAAATGGAACTTTGGTACACTAAACAAAAAAAAAATTCTTCTTCTTAGCAGTCTATGTTCAGCCTGTACTGTGCACAGTAAGAACCAACTGAACAGTGCTGCGGTGAACTGTGTTAAATTAGCTTGTTCAGGCTCCACCTCAGGATGTCGGCCTGGGTATCCCCACCACAGGATGCCGGCCTGGGTAGCCTCCACCACAGGATGCCTTAAGGCCTGGGTAACCTCCACCACAGGATGTCTTAAGGCCTGGGTAGCCTCCACCACAGGATGCTGGGCACTCAGAAAAAGGCGTTTATGGATTTTTCCCAAACCATTTTTTCGTAACAGTTCTGTTTTCATTTTTTTTTTCTTTTTGTTTTCAAGTACTTACGTCACAAGCAACTCTTACAACAACAACATGAGAAACAGGTTCAAGAACATATTCAGGTAAGACTGAGTTCTGTCTTGTAATGTGTCACACTCATTAGTTCTAGATGTCACAACTTGTATTCTTCTATGTTGAATGATGAGTGTGGTGCCGGGGATTTTCTTGAATTAAATATAATTATGAACACAGACGATCTAGGAATTAAATTGAATAACTTCCTCATAGAAATAAAACACTAGAAACTTTTATTCAAATACAACTTAAGTACAGCTTATGTACAAGGTACATATTAAAAATGAAAATACAATACTAAGGCTCTTTCTTCAATATTATTATAGAACACACTAGAGACATGAACCTCTCGCTTCCAAAGCAAAACTCAGACTGCTTGTGGCGCGTCCTATGTCAGCTGACCTAACTCTTTTAAAAAGAATATTTATTTTCAAATCAACCAATAGACTTGCGACAATCATTGTGACGTCACTGAGTTAAACTTGCGGCTCTGTTAAGGGACTAGACCTTTTGGGTAATTCTTGAGGCTCTGTTAGGGTTTTCTAATACTAATTTACACACAAGTTTTAAATATAATTAAATCTATAATAGCATCTGTGACATAATGATAGGTCAGATGAGCTAGTTCACATTTTGTGAAAAGAAAAACAGGAAGAGTCAATCTTCTGTTTATTATAGAAAATTACAGGTATATATTTGCTAATAATTAATTGGACACCATATTGTCCAAATGAAGCTGTGATGTTTCTTAACCAAATACAATGTTCATCAGTGCAGTGTCAGATGTTAATAGAATGATTAAATGGACATCAATCAGACATAATTGAAAGTCCTGACACATATGAAAGACAGCTAGAATCTAGATAGCGTCTCATTGGCCAAGACATATTCAAATGTCTTCTCAGAGCTTTTTGAACTATTCTTGTTGCAAACAGTTTTTGCAAAACAGTATAAAATGTTCTACTTAGAAGATACAATGTCATTTAAATTACTAATTTAATGTATTAAACATTGGTAATACTTGAATATTTGGATTTATAATACAATGCTAATACAAAAGATTAACTATCCACTGGGAAAAAAAATAACACAGACTTCTAGCACACCTTGGCTCTGGCCCCTCAGTTTGAGAAACATTGCATTGATGTGAAATTTATCTTGACATTTAAATAACATTAGTGCATAATCAATTTTGGTGTGAACAAGTACAAGATGATATTAGATTTTTTACAGGATGCATTTCCAAGGGGGGGGGGGAGGCAAAAAAAAAGTATTCCATATGTCTCTATTTAGAATGTAGGTATCTTTAGGAGACTCTAGTCATTGCCATTGTAATATGTCCAACCCACTCACTCTACTTCTGGATTTTAAATCTAGTTAAGCCACTCTCTAATCTTAAAATTGAGGATTATTTCTAAGCTACTACTCTGTGATCAGGTATTTCTGGAACAGAAACAATTGGAACAACAGAGAATGGAGAAAGAAATGTTTGAACATGAGCAACTGCAACACATCAAAAATAAAACAAAAGAAGAGGAAAGTAAGTGAGAAGCTTCATCTCTTGTACCTTCACAGCAATCAGGTGCCCTGCACCCCTTGTGAAAAGAAACAGAGCTTTTTTTTTTTTTAAACTATAAAATAAATCTTTAAACTGTACCATGCTGATCAAAGTGATTGAATATAACTCACATTCTAAAGTAGCATTGTGTTTTTAAGTCTAGTCTAGATTATACTTTTTTTAGAATGAGGCTGTTTGGAACAAAATTCTCAACTTAAGACTTTAACTATTTCTTTTAGAATTGTAGCTTACACAATGTTTTGTTTTTTTTTGGTTGTTTAGTATTATTGTATAAATTGGTTGCCTCTGGTTGATGTTCTATGCCATCACATTGCCAGGTGCAATAGCTTCTTCTGCTGTGAAATTAAAACTTCAGGAGTTTGTCCTGACTAAGAAGCACAGAGAAGCAGTCAAAGATCTCAACACTTCCCCTCCACAGTTCAGACCACATTGGTTAGTCAGTTTATCTTTGTAAGCCTGGCTCTGTATAGAACTAAGCAGTACTTAGCACCCTTAATTCTATTGTAACAATGGTTGACTTCACTTTTGTAGGGTGACCAACACCACATCCTTAGACCAGGGTTCTCCGCCACTCAACTTGTCTCCACCTTATGCCCACCATCTACTGGCCAAATATGAAGATGACTTCCCATTGAGAAAAACAGGTAAGACAGGCTAGAGTGGTAGTGTCCTCAACACAATGAGTCTAGGAGTCTAGCATTATACATGGATAGAGCAAGACTATCTCTAGAGACTTCATACAGTTTAATATCAAAATTTAGGAATAAATAGCCAGACAGTACTTGAATGAAAAAAAAAATCAATGTTGAATACTAGTTAGCTTTCATCATATGTTGACTGCCTCTGTTACAGACCTCTGGATTGTTTATGATGTCTAGGCTAGTAGAACTATTCAGGCATGCTTATCATAGTAGTAACCTAATAATAAGGTGGTTCAGAGAGATGAGAACATATCCAAAGAAGAAGGAATGCAGACGACTGTTTAACTATTCAGCTCTAGTTTTGCATGTTTTTTTTCCCCCTTGCTTGTATTGAATGAGTTGTGTTAACAAATGTGCTGCATCTAGCTAAGTTTGGTTTGACTGGAATGTCTATCTACAATACATTGACACCTAGACTCAAATCTTGTTATATTAGACATTAGAATATTGGGTTTCCTATTCGTATGAATGTTGTCTCTTTAAGTGCCAACAGAAAATTAAGTTTATAATTCTGTTGTTCTGATCATTCGTTTATTTTATTTTTCAGTCTGACTTATAAAAAAAACAACTATTTAAATCAAAGCTTTAATTTGCTTGAATAGGATGCTGCAAAATAATGTTTTAAAATCTTTATCACCTGTTGGTAGATGTTTGGCAGTACATACGAATAAAGAAAATAGATGTTTACATGATTTTGTGTTCACCTTTCAACTCCAGAAGCAGAAAGTAATTGAAAAGTGATGGAAGGAGTACATTTCTACATTTGGTATAATGTACTAGCTGAGTCCAAATGGACTTCTATTTGAAATTTAACAATAACTATGTTCTCATTTTTCTGTCCATTCCGCTAAGATCTATATAAAAATATGTTTGTTTAGGGGAAAGAGTCAGATAGTTAATCTGCATTAATGGTAGAGTTGACCATTTGACCCATGAAGTTTGATATAACAAGCTTTGACTGTACGTTTGACCTCTTATAATGATAGTCTCTGTTCATATTATCTTTGACAATCATTTTTTAACTTGAACCAAAATTTTGAATAGTTTGATTTGTTAGTTTAGTCAGATCAACTAGTGTTTTATGTCAACTGATTTGATCTTTATTTCATTGGTTTGAGAGTTGATCTACTTCATAGAAATACATTAGCATCCTTGGTGTGCTGCATCTATCAAAGACATAAGGATTTTCAGTAACTGAAATCTTCTGTAACATTTGAGATCATTTTAAGGAAAATATTTTCGCATTAGGTTTTGGTTGTTGAGGATGTTCCAGCTAAGTAGAAAAGGAACACTAACTGTAGCGTTGAACTTCTTCCATGGCATGAGACACATAGCTGTCTCTTCAGTGATTGGTGTTGAGTAGTGCACAGATTTTGGTCATCACACATTTCAAGGGAAAAACAAAACAAAATCTTAGTTAGGAGCCTGTAATTGTTGACTTGTAAGAGATCTGACTGACTAGTAGTGTATTTGAGCTTGTTGCATGTTTTCTGCTTTCACCTGTCCTGGGAAGCATACAAAGCATTTCTCATTTTTCAGCCTCTGAGTCCAATATCCTAAAGCTGCGCTCTGCTCTCAAGCAGAAAAAGGAAGTTCGGAGAGCCATGATAACACATAGTCCTCTGGTGGGCCGCCGGGACAAAGGTGGGCCTCTTAACTTCAAGAGAAAAAATCCCTTAGCAAGTACGTATGTTTTATATGTATGTGTGTGTAAGTGTATATATTTATATATAAGATATATACAAGTGAGTGTTAACTGTTTTTCATAATTGTCTATCACTTGATGCCTTTGTTGATGTCTGTTTATTGTATTTTTTTAAATATATTCTGGGTTCCATGTTTGTTGAGTGTGTCATATGCTGTTGGTGTGTCATAAAAACATTCATTGTAATTGTAAATTGTACTTTACATTAAGGTTCTAACAGTGAACCAAGAGTAGGGGAACAAATCATTGATATTATATGTATTACTGTCACATGATGGATGTGTGTGCTGAGCTGATGAATTGCTGTTTGATGTGCTGTTAATGAATCTTAAAGAAGCTTTTGTTTTTCTTTGGTTTCCTAATGGAAAGGATGTGCGTAAATGAGCCATTATGCCATTAAAAAGTATCCCACGGGAAATCAAATCCATTTCAAGTAATGCTGCACATGCCCCAGGAGAGTTGAGTGGATGGAAGCCTTCACATTGTAGTTTAAGAAAACAAATCTCTGCATTAGTCTTTAGACAAGTGATGTTCCCCTCCCCTCCTGGACTTCTCTCCCTTCTCTGAGCATGTCAGTGGTCAGCATGTTGCATTCTGCCTTTGTTTTATTTGATGTGTCCACCCATTAGACCCTGGACCATGATAGATCCCCCACCCTCAGTGTTTATTAACAAAAAAATGTATGTGTTGAGCTCTGGCATGCCAATTTAATAATGAATAGACATCATTTGTCATTCTTCTCTCAAACTTTATTATCAAGCATTAGTTTTGTTTGATTATGTATGTGCTATGTAACTACTATAATAAAAATGTGTCTGCATCAGCAAAATTGTTTAATTTAAAGAAAAAAGAAAAGAGTTAAGCCTCCTATGAGAGTTCTAGTAAGACAGACATTTTCATTATTATATATTTTGTTTATTCTGGACAACTAAATCCCTGGTACTTCTTGTTCAACCAAAGTCCTGGTGAAACTTGGCCAGTCAAGGCCCTAGGGTATTGGTCAACCAAAGCCATGGTGCTACTTGGATAATTCCTGGTGCCATTTGACCATCCAAAGCCATGGTGCTACTTGGATAACATAATTCCTGGTGCCACTTGACCAACCAAAGCCCTGGTGCAACTTGGCTAGTGTGGTGATATTTTACAGAAAATTTTTTTGTGGAAAAAAAATATGGTTGACTCTATTTGTGAAAGAAAGGACTAGAAGGAGTTTGCTACTTGAGAAACTAAAGGTATGGAAACACTGGTCTTCACAGATTGATAGACAGAGACTATTTGTTTCTCTGGTCCAGAAGAGCTTCCAGTGTGTGTGAGATGAGCCTATCATTTGACACTATTGATGTCTCCCCAGCAGCTCTTGATATAGCTCTCAGCCCCTAGGCAACTAATATTGATCTCTGAGACTCAGATTTGTCAAACTACAACATTAAGCCTAAAATAGAATGTCACTCCTACATGAGCACAATTGATTGGTAGACTTCCTTGTGTTTTTTATTTTTTATTTACTTCTCATAAAAATTGAAATTTTCCTTGGCCTGATAGGTATTTGTGAATATCATCATCAATGTTGGTATTGAAGTTCTCTTTATATATTTATTCAACATGGCAATTTTTGTTCATCTAAATCAAGACACTTGTACATATAACAAATAATTAAGTTCAGTAAAAAGATGAAATTCTTTCTGCTGGTTTAGACCCATGGGCTGGTAATCCCTCTTCAGTAGATTCTGAAGTGTGTCTTAATCTGCTAACGTGTGTCTTAATCTGCTAACA
This sequence comes from Biomphalaria straminea, assembly GCA_021533235.1. Classification (NCBI taxonomy): domain Eukaryota; kingdom Metazoa; phylum Mollusca; class Gastropoda; family Planorbidae; genus Biomphalaria; species Biomphalaria straminea. Next base: position 27,492,555 of record JADKLZ010000003.1, read on the forward strand.
GCTCAATGATGTTTTAAAAAATAAAAAACTGAGTGAAATGACTTGAAACATTTATATACCCAACATCTGTCTGTGTTAACCCAATCACCCCTCTTAGCAGTAAGTTGGATATGTACCACTTGTGTTTTGTTCACATCTTTATATGTGTATTTAAGTTCACACTGTGCTAATCAAGATTTAGTAACAGCATCTGTCTTATAGCCTTGTAAGTTGTTTTAGAAGTGGTAAACTGACCTTTGACCTTTTTCTTTTACTTCAGTAGACACTGGTACCTGTCTATAGGCTTAACTCTAAACCTGTTTATTTCAGTAGACACTGGTGTGTGTAGTAGCAATCCTGAGTCTGGACCCAACTCACCTCCAGGAAGTGCTCAAGGCTCTATACCCAATGGGAGTTTGTCCTCTTTGCATTCTAAAGATGTAAGTCATATCTAGTGTTTTCTTGTTTACTCTAGTCTAGTATTAAAGCCTTCACTTTGACATATGTTTGATTGGGTAATGAACTTAATAAGACCTTACAAACTGAAACATCTTGGCCTCTTCATTTTAAGCTAGGGCAGAACTGTCTTGTATATTCTGATTCAAGTCAACAATCTCTTTTCTAAGAGGGAGTTGTGCAATGTATAGAAATGAAGCCTCATCAGCCAGTCTGGTTGAAATAGTATTTTAGTCCATGACAAAAATGAGAAAGCTTTTGTTTGTATTCTTCAATCCATTGAAAGAAGTTTCAATTGTCCACAAGTCCAGTGTCATTGAAAGTTCTGACTTTTGAATTGTCCAGTCACTAACTGAATTACCATTCAGGCTATCCTTTTGTTTTCTTTGTGTTAGAACATTTGTTGTGTGGTTCATCTGTTTTTTTTTTTGTTTTTGTCTTGTTGTTTTGAAGCAGACATGTTTTTGTATTTTTTTTTATTTAAATGTGTTCTTTATCACAAACACACACAAATGTCCAGAACAAAGCTCTAGTAATAACTTTGAATTTTTTTTTTTTGCTTTGCTCACAGTGGTGTAGCTAGGGTGGGGGGGGAGGGGGAGAATTGGAAAATCCCCCTGGCCTCCACTTGAGGGGGCCCCAAATGAGTGTTTTTTACATGAAATATTATGCAAAATGCAGAAGCCCCCAAGAGGTAAAGCCCCCCGGGCCCCCAAAAGATGGAAACTTCCTAGCTACACCCTGTTTGTTCAGTTAAATATTAATAAAGAATACTAAAACCAAAAACATGACCAAAATACTGTGTAAACTATCTAGATAGACACACTAGATGAAAATACTGTGTAAACTATCTAGATAGACACACTAGATGAAAATACTGTGTAAACTATCTAGATAGACACACTAGATGAAAATACCATGTGCTAAGATAAACTAGGTAGACACACTAGATGAAAATACTATGTGCTAAGATAAACTAGATAGA
>JADKLZ010000003.1:27521144-27540442 GCA_021533235.1 Biomphalaria straminea
AAAGTTTTGTCACATCTTGTCTTAGTTTAATTAGTCAACCCTCAACAACAAAAGGGAAATAAAAGGTTGGTGTGGTGTCAATAATTTAGATATAATCGAGTATAACCTTGAACATTATAACATAACTAGGACGTTATCAGCACATAACATAAATTAATATATATCATATATCAAAAGTTTAAACAGTAAAGTCCTATAGAAATACATCATATTATATAAACCCAGTACTCTACACCAAACATAAGACTTGCACATGCTCAACTTGATTAATTGACCACTGGAGAGTCAAAGAAGCGACTTGGTCTTTTAGGTTCAAACGACTTGGTTGCATATCTGAAATAGACACAAATTTGATTGACCGTAAGTTGAAGACAAGGCTTTCAATTATTGAGAGACCAAAATAATCCTTAAAAAAAAATCTCATAAACAATTATTAGTAGAATTACAAAGCCAATCACTAAGAATGTAAATTGTTTTCTATTAGGAGATCTAGCAAGTTATAGCCATTTCAACACTGTGTTTTGGGTTTTGTGGTACCTAGGCACAATTTAGGCCATGTCATGGCTTTAAGGACTCCCATCTCTCTTGAACATGTACAGTAAGAACATTAAAAGTTAAACAAGTTACTGTTTAAGTCTTGAAATAAGTTTATAATTCATGCATTAACATTTTTTTAAAATAAGTTAATAAACTTTTTTACTTTTAAAATTTGTATTTTATATATAAACAGGTAACATTTGAACAATCAACCAAAGATACTTTTTTAAGCCTGTGAATTAGTGTGTCTGTTGCTATGGAATTTCACGTCCTGCTTTCCCTATCCTGAACACTTTTTTCAGAAATGGGCCTCATTTTAATGATCCTAATGTGGCACTTTCACTTATCTACTTAGATGTATATATAGACTTGGCCCAAATCAACTGTTAGTAGTCAGTCCTACTTCTGAAATAAAATCCAGTGCCTTCCCAGAATCTATGCTGTCAGTGTTTTCATGTTGTTTGAATTAAAATATTTTCTTCTAGTGTCAGCAAACATTTACTTACTCTACCTTAAGTTAGAATGGATTTATACATTCACATATTTACATGGTGTTTTGGTAATAATGTAAATACAATCGTTTGAACACAATAAAACAAACCCACACAGACATATAGATACAGAATTTTTAAGAAGTAATAGGAATCATAGAACGTAAAATAGATTACAGACAATATTAGTTCCAACGTAAATATAACTACAAGAAAGAATAATTATTGGATGAAATTGTGAAATGTAGAAAAGGAAATTGTTTAAAAACAAAAAGAAAACCTAACATGTCAACTAGAAAATATTCCTGTTTTTATTTCCAACTCTACAGTGAACAAATTAATTTGCACTAAAGCCAAAAATAACAGAAACTGAATTTCTTGTCTGTCTTTTAATGAGAACACTTTTATTGTTATAGTGAAGGAAACATTGATTAAATTTAGTTCAAAACTATATTAACTCTTTCTCTCCGTAATTATTTACCACATTCTGGTGGAATCAATGTTGATATCGTCAGTTAGGAGAGAAAGAGTTAAATCTCAAGATGTTTTCAAGAGTGAACATTATTGTATCCCCAGTGTAGAAACTATACTCCTCTCTATTATAAACCAAGGGTTAGTTCACTGAAACTGATAACTCATTAACAATGGGTCTAGATAAATCTATATAAGTGTATACATTTTTGAAAAAAAAAATTTGCAATGCATTGAATATATGGGGCAAAGCTACAAATCAAACCTAAGCAAATCAGATTAGATATTTCAAAATTATAAATATATATTTTAAAAAAATTAAAAAAAAATGTTAGTATCAGATGAATGGATGGATTGTCTACCTTGACAAAGAATTCACAGCCTTGGTAGAATTTACAAAGCAGCAACATGGGTGTCACTGAACAGTGGTGGCATCAAATTGATTCTAGCAACAAGAAAATGGGACTTGAAATAGTGTGTATGACAACCTTAGAGTACTAGGTTAGTAGGAAGCTTTCAGCCAATGCAAGCAATGCTACTGCCAGGAGCAAAACAAAATGCCAAGTGAAATGGAAGCTGAGAGTGAACTGGGAGCATTGGCATCTAGTCATGTCAATGTAAGAGCAGGTATCTTTTATATGTAGCATTCACTGGATTTAACTCTATATGGAAGTGCCTCTAATAGGTAGCAAGATTCATCTTCTCCACATATCTTTTTGTTACCATAAGTGTAAACTGAACTTTAAAAAAAAGTTGTTATATTTTTATTTTGCTAGGCATGATGTGAATGTGCCAGAAGTATTAAGTAACTGCTAGATGGAGTGCACTGATTCAAACCATCTTTAAGTCACCTAATCCCAAGGTAAATAATCCTTATAGAAAGCATTTTGTACTGCCTCTGCCGAACCATTGACTTGGAACTGTGACCTCCCCCAATTATTTTATCTTATATCCCACTCTAAAATTTAACAAGTTTACAACTAGTATCAAAATCTAGGAAACATTTGGCTAAGGAAACAAAAACTAGAAAAGAGAACCAACTATTTGAAGCTTTTCACTCCACTATCACGTCCCCTCTCAGCAGTGAATATAAAAGGGTGTGGTGATAGCACTGGGGCCAATTAGTATGCAGGTGAGTTAGGGGGGAAGGGAAATAATACAATCCCTGTAAATAGTGAGTAAATAATTTAAGTATTACTTATTTGTATTATAACTTAATTGTATGCTGTGTAGCCTATTTCACAATGTAACATTAAATGTGAAGCAAGTCTACAGCAAGTTAAAGAATCATGTCATTATATTAGTATAGGATTAATGAATTCAAATGTTTTTAATAGTAATAGCACACTGTGGACCTAAATTGTGGTACAGATATTGACATTTTGATTTTGAAGTTCTTTGAGATATTTTTCATCAACATCATTTAAATCTTATTAACATATTGAAATATTGAAGTGTCAGACACATGGTTATGTTTAATTTGTATACAGTTTGTTAATACTCATTTATATAAATGTAAAATCTCTCTATCTCTATACATATTCTATATCTCTCTCTATATTCTATCTTTTGTCTTCTTAGCTAATACTTAGTAAATAAGGAGACAGGTCTCTACTGATACAAATATTAAGTATTTGAATTCATTGGTTACATACTGTTATAGAAAGAATAATGAGTATGAAGGTAACTGTATCATTCCAGACCTAACCCAAAATGCTGCACTATACTTGATAAGTAAACATAGGAGAAAAATGTTCTAGTAGACAGATAAATCTAAATACATGAGCATACTCAAGGGTAAGACAATATGCAATGATGAAATATTGAATACAGCTGTTGGCATATGTCTAATGTTAGTTTAAACTAAACATTCAAAGAATTCTCTGCTTATTAAAATACAGTTTCATAGAACATGTCCACTACCATGATATACTGGTGTGTGTTTTCATTTTCAATGTACTAAAAGGCTTTATTCTGTGTACTTAATTAATGCATGGATCCAATTTTTTACTTTGTATGTCTGAAGAAAGTATTTATATATTCTAATTATCATTTGTAAACCTATTTTAATCCCAAAACCTACAATTATATTAAGATTTGTTCCCATTCAAAGTTTGAATATTCTTATAATCCCTCTCTAAAGTAGCCATATAAGAATTCTCTAACATGTTAGGCAGGTGCTACATGGTTGATTAGAGTAAAGCAGAAAGGGGGGGAGGCAGGTTTAAATACTTCCTAGAGAATCTCAGCAAATGCAATTCAGCTCAAGTCAAATCTTGTATTTCAAAATTCCTAATCTATATAGGGATTCAAACTCAATTCCACTTAAGTAGCCAAGTGGGTTTCTTTCAGCCACACATCCTACAAGTAAAATGTTTACACAGACAACAGTCAACTTTGATAATAGAAAGAGGAGTGAACCATTTACTCAAAGCCCCACCACTAGAGTCAGCTTTTCTTTACACACTCTGCTAATATCAACAATTTACTTGACAGAATGAAGCCTCTCAGGTGACCAGGCGACAGAATGGGCTACATTATAAGTAAAATGTTACAGAATAGTGACATGCATAGTGATTACATTTGTCAGTGCCTCAAACAGTTGGCCCTCCTCAGGAGTAAATGATGGTATGAGATATGATAAATCATTATGCCATAGTTATGCAGGCACTAGAGTGAGAGAGCATACAAGTTAGTTGCTAGAGTATACCCACTTTCCTCCCACTTGAGCTGTTCTCAAGTTCCTGCAATACAAACACAACAAGTAAGAAATAGATGTCATACAAGCATAACAATTCTGTATGTCATCAAACTGCATATCTACCCTGTGAGTTAGATGTATGTCATACAAGCATAACAATTCTGTATGTCATCATACTGCATATCTACCCTGTGAGTAGGTCTTTGTCATTGTCTTCATAACACTTTATATAGGTAAATACACTCCAACACAGATTGTTATATAGAAATCCTTCAAAAACTTTTATATATACATGGCTCCTTTTGTCTCAAAAGGCAATGGATGTGCCCAGATGAGTCACTGGTTTTGGTTTAGTCTTGAGCTGGGGCAGAATCTGGTGTGTCAAAAACTTACAAACCACTTGAATTGGACTGACTGTTTACAAAGTAATTAGACAAAGTTGTTAAGTGACATGCAACACAAATCACAATGCAGTTAACATTTTTTCTTCAAAAGATTTTACTGTCATGGATCAATCAAAACTGAACTATCAACACATTTCCTGGCATTGGTCAATACATGACATGAATTTTATCAATAGACATAATAGAACTAATTTTAGCCTGTCAAGACTGAATGAATTGATACCATTGCAGAAAATAGAAAGCAAACTAAAACATAAGCACTACAAGCAAAACCCAGTGTCATTAAGTTGAGCTAGACAATAAGAAAGTTACCAACGAATACATTAATTGAGGAACATGGTAACTTTAAATCAAAGATTTCATCCATTAAGATGGACAAGTATGTTGACAACCAGAGTTTTACAAATTGATTTCATTTTAAAGGGATTGTAAATTAACAAACATTTAATAAAACAGGATAGATTGTCAAAGCTTCAACTAAAGTATATCAACAACAAAAAAACTTAAGCAATGCAACAGAATACTAAAGATTTGAATCCAATCAAAAACTAAACATGGAGTAAATGAATGAACAATTTGGTTCAGTTCTTACCTTGGAGTAGTCTGACTTCGTTTCATATCATTCCCATACAAGTCAGATCTCTCTGGGGTATTGATAGGACCCAGCATACTTCGAAGACCTAATCAGATTGAAATTGAATTGAATTATTTTGTTTTTACATATTGAAGTGTTTTATCTAAAGAAGTTATAAGGTGCATACTTTACAAAAAGTTGTTTTTTTTGTTTGCAGCAGACAATAGCTACCACATGAAATTGTACATGAAAAAATGTTGCACCAAGCAGTGCACTTCAACTCACCATATTGTACACTGTCAGGGGTATATGGTGTACCATTTGGATATAAACCAATTTCATCTACAACCAAAAGATCAGCCCAAAAGTCCGTTGGTATTTCTAGCAGACGCTCCATGACCTGTAAATACAAATAGATGAAACTCCATCAAACTTGTTGAATGGCCTCTAAAGTTAAGAGACAAATTATAAATCAGTTTAAACTATGTATTTTATTACACAGCCACAATGTTACAGAGAACAACTTTGCCATTCAACTGTGTGCATTACACAACATGAGTTAGGAACAATCATACCTTTGATACTGGATCAAAAAAATAAAGGTATATTAGAAAACATGTTGAAAAGAGAAGTAGAACTGTCTCTAGCCCAACTCAAAGCTAGCTCTGAAGACTTGTTAAAATGTGTAATTAATACAAAAAGATTGTCAGCCTTAAAGAGTTTCCTGGCAACAATATTAATGCAGCTATGAAAATTGTATTGGCTGATTAATATCTGACTGGCCATAAAGAAAAAAAACAAACCTTTGAACACTTTTCTAACAAAACAATCATCCAATCCCATTGGTTTGTTCCTTCCAATTCTTTTGTTTCCTAAAGCTGTGCAAGCCAACTTACCTGATTTTGTTTTCTTGTTTCATTCATTATCTGCATTGGTTCTGGCTCAGCACAAGAGTAACCAACAACAGTTGGACCAAAAACTTTAGCCAAGTTTGAAGCTGGCATTTTACATGCAGGGGTATTGGCAACACTGTGAACACAATGGTAAAGAGTTTTTGTATGGGTTTATATTTGAAATGTTTAGACACCTCACTGATAGAAAGTACTTAGTAGACATGTTTTAATCTGATGATTCAAACTCATCTGAGAACATTTTTTTATACACATCTCTTATGACAAATTTATATTTATGACCATCACTTTTCTGTTTTCCAGATGAAGCAAGCCTGATATTTAACACTCATATCTATATAAAAATGCCCAGTTTAAACATTTAACAACTTAAGTGGCCTTTACTGCTAGACAACTAGTTGACAGCAATTGCCAAATTCTGGTTGTTTTGTTAACAAATGTACTGCTAGTGTTTAATTTACTAACTTTGATCCTAGAAAACGATAGTGATGTTATTTTTCTGTTTTTTTTTTAAATCTGAAGCATATCATAATGGATTTTATTTTTTTAATTTGTTCGCTAGCCTACAAAAATAGAACATGTTTGGCTTATGTTTAGCCTATAGGATTGAATAGGATTACCAAGGGAATATTAAGGTTTCAGGGTAAGGAAATTATGATATTTACAGCTATTTGAAACCGACAGTAGTTATAGTAAAGAAAAAATCAATGCTAGATGTTAGATCTATTTAAACTGGAGAGAGGGATGCAACAAAATATATGCTGTTTATGTCATAGAGCCCTGGAGACCTATTCACCATTTTATGAATCCAAAGAATTATTTTTCTCTATTATAAATTGAAGTTTCTAATGACTTTTATTAGTTGTTTTTTCTTTATGTGAATTTAGAAATTATTTTAAAAAAAATTTTTTTTTCATAATATTTGATTCAGAGTTATAATATCCCTTCTCCTAAAGGTGGGTAGATAGTTCCTGACACTGCTTAAGGGCAAAAGGATTACATCCAAGATGTTTGGATTGGCATTCAAACTATGGCGCCATGTTTCACATAAATTTTTAAATGAAAAAAAAAAGTTCAATGTCTGAAATACACTTAAGTTAAAATGTTATGCACCACTGTAAATATGTATCAGCTAATGTAACCATTTTACAACTCTAAGATAGAGATGTAACCATTTTAAAACTATATGGTAGAGATGTAACCATTTTACACCTCTAAGGTAGAGATGTAACCATTGTACACCTCTAAGGTAGAGATGTAACCATTTTACAACTCTAAGGTAGAGATGTAATTAAAAACTAAGAGGTAACAGCACACATGGAAACTGGATCTTAGTCACCAGCAGACTGCTTGGTGAATTAAACACATACATTATATCGAGCCAAATACATACATTATATCGACCCAAATACATACATCAATTTAAATATTTTTTCATAACATGATTTAACTACTATTAGCATATTTTCAATTAATATAATCATTAGGTTTTATCACTTTTCTGAAATTCTTATATAAAATGTGTATTTATTTCATACTTTCTTTTATTTTAATCTCATTCAATTGTTGTTTTTTTCTATAAAAATGATATTTTAATCTAATCTACAGTTCCTTTATAGCTTATAGATATATACAAAACAATGTCTAGTCTATGCCACATAACTCTAGTTCTATGCTCGGTGACCCCTTATTGCACCCCCCACCACCACCACCACACAACAATAGATAAATGGACAAAATACAATCCATATTTTCAATGGTCTTTGGCGACCTCTGACAAATGGTCAAGTGACCCCCCAAGGGATGACTACCCACAAGTTGAGAATCCCTGATCTACAGGCTGTGCATGTCATTTACAACTAGATTTTAATCTTACATTTGACTTACATTTGAAGGTGTTGTACAAGAAAAGCTAAAGTATCTTTATTGGCTTGAGGTAAATAATTGACAAGTTTGCACATTTCTTCTTGACAGCTCTCACTTGATCGAATGTCTAAAAGAATTGGATTATGGCATTGTAAACAATTTTTCAAGCAAAATTTGAGACTTTAAATTAGTTATAAAAACAAGAAAAACATTTTAAAAAATACTTTTTTAAGACAATAACTCTTTTATACATTGTTTATTTTGTTCTTAATAATGAATGTTAGATAAGAAAAAAAAAAGGAGAATTTTTTTCAGCCCCCATAATTTTCTAGCCAAATTTAAATTATTGTCTTTATACTTTGAAAAATAATACCAGTCAGAGTATTTCTTTTACCAACCATGAACATAAACTGTCAAATTTCTAGGAAAATTGTTAGAGCCTTTTCTGAGAATCATCCTCCCACCCACCCCAAAAAGTGTGACTTGAATTGTAATGATAATGAAATGAGAATGGTGGCTAGTAATAATATCCCAATGGATAACATAATACAGACATACAAGAATCACCAAATTGAAAAACAGTTTGTGATTTAAAATATTTGTTTTCTCAAACCAGCAACAAAAAAAAAAGATAGGTAATATAAATAAATTCTGTCTACTGTATACACAGAACATAAGAGATTGCAAAATTAATTGATCCTATTTCATTAATACTTTTCACAAAGTGAAACTAAATAATGAAACTAACTGCCTAGAGAAGAACATGTCCATGACCAACCTGCTGCCTCAACAAACTTTGGCCACAAAGCGAAAGTGACGAGAGGTTCTTTTAAGCTACGCAAGAATTCCTTAAGACAGCCACACACTACATGAATGTCATGGATTTGAGACTAAAATAAAGAGAAATGTTTACCTTTAGCAACAAAATGTCAACAATATAGGTCTAAAATATGCATTTTGTTTCAAGCAAGTTTTAAAAACAAACACAAAGTAAATAAAAAACTAAGTTATTTTTTGTTATCAAATAAAGATTTTTTTTTGTAACATCTAGAAGCAGATTACTTTTAGATATAAAGTTGGAAATAGGAGTAGATTTAGTCAGGATATAGAACTGCAATTAAATAGGTTTCACTTTAAAATGAGCATTTCAAAGATTTAGATGTAGGTCATCAGACACCTCGATGATCGATCATGATTATAAAAACCAAGAACAATAACAATGATTGGCTGTAAACAAAAATATTTACTAGGCTATTTCTTAAGTAGAACATAATTAACACATTTAAAAAAAAAAGGTTTTAAATGCAACATGGTGATTATGCATTTACCAGCTCTCTATCCATTTCATATACTTTACACCAGTGCCACATTGGTGAGAAATGAAGAAGCAAAGTGGGTATCTTATTGGAATGTGGCTCTGGGATAACACAATAGTTCTGACAATAACTGTATCTTTTAACAATCCAAACAAAACGATAGCTGCTCTGAGTACAAAGATTTCAAAATAGTAACCCACTATAGAAAACAACTATGTATTTGAAGTTGAAACCATAATGCTCTTGACTGAACTACAGCAACCGCTTCATTTCTTGTAAGTCTCCACACCAGCCCAGCATGTTTAATTACATATTTTGACCAATCAAAATTTCACTCTTAAATCTTCTGCACGGTCTAATAGTTTTTTTCTTCTTCTGCTTTTGTTTCAAGAGAAGACACTCCTATGAGCTTCTATGTTGCTTTGTGTGATGTTCATGAACTGGGCCGTTACACTGCTAGTAACATAGAAATGTAAATACTGGCCAATATTACTACATGATAATATTACTACATGATAAATCTAACTTACAAGGTTTGGAGATCTGCCTTTGATAAACTTTTCCTTCAGCTCTTTCTGATCCTTATCAGAGCTACATTAATAAATAGAAATATTTGTTCTTGTAGGAATTAAATGAATTCACATGAATATACAGATTCTGACTACCCAGATGATATTTTTTTAAATGGAGTTAAACATTTTTTCCCCTATATTTGAGAAGAAATTGATAAATTAAATGGTTGTTAGAAATTACTTCAAGACTAGCCATAATCATGCATTTTATAGAATTTTCTTTTGAGAATGTAGTCAACATCTAACCTACATATTTTTAAATTTCTTAGAGCAGTATATAGGCCTACATCCAGGCTTTTACTAGGTCATTTAGAATATCATCCCATTTTAAGTCCCAACCTTTCAACCAACAAACACATTTCAACACATCCTTAGGTTTACATTGTAGTGGACAAAAAAATCAAAATTTAAAAATATTGAATCTTTATGAAGCAAATTATATTAGGAGATTTTAAAAAGTAAGTGAAAACTTGACAAAATTTAAATTTAAAAAAAATATATAAAAATCCTTACCCTGGGACTCTGTAAATACCAACTTCTTGCAAACCTCGGTTTTCTATTTCATTAGCACAATTGACCTGTACATGATACCAAGTAGACCAAACATTCAAATACATTTTATGACTATTTTCAAATGTTTAAAACTGAAATCCTCTAGAAATCCATGCTCACAACAATGTACTTACAATAAGTCTGGGTATCATTGGTCTCTCTGAAGGAGCATAATCTGCAATAAGGCCCTAAAATAGAAGGAGAGCAATTTGATTAGACTATATACTGATCAACCCTAACCAAAGCTTTCAATACATTTCAGTTATCTATTTACCATTTTGTCCCTAAATAAAAAGAGAAAGCTAACCTCAGACTGTTTGTTAAATCCAGGTGTGCTGGGACAGGAAGGAATACAAGGTAGAGGAAGTTTATCTTTACATTCAGGATGACATACTGCACGACAATCTAAGGAAACAAAGTTTAAAATTATCCTTTAGAGAGAAAGTCAAAGCTAAGAGTAAGCTAAGAGAAGTTGACTGTAAAGTAAGACACTTACCTTTACACTTCATGGCAGGTTTGCTAAATCTGATGCGCTTCCCACACTGAAACACAAAATATTTTATTATTAAGAAATGTTTAAACCAAATAGAAATTAAAAGATAAAGCTGAAAGAAAAACAGAAATGAAATACATGTGAAAATAAAATGGAAACTACATTGAAATTCAAAACAACAATCTTTGTAATTATAATAGTAGAGATAATGTAAGGCCTTCAGACCATGGGACATATAATATAAAGCATTCAGACCATGGGACATATAATGTAAAGCCTTCAGACCATGGGACAGGTAATAAAAACCATGTGGCAATCAAATAATTACTGACTTAACTCTTTCTCTCCGTAATTATTTTCCACGTTCTGACGGAATTATTGATTTCATCTGACCGGAGTGGACTAATATGTTATTGTTAAAATGATATAACTTTTTTATTTACAATCATAGAATAATGTTTTTGATATTGAATTAAAGGAAAATGAATGTTCTTTTCAGATATTACAAAATCAAGTGTATAAATTGAAGTGGTATTTTTATTTTGCTTTATGAAAAGTAAAAATGAAAATCTGAAAACTCACCAATGGACGATAAAAAATTTAATCCAAGTCACATAAGAAGATCATTTCTATTCCAAACTGAATAAAATGCTATTGTTTTATAATCCTGATTCATATTTTCACATAATAGAACCACTAAAACAATAGAAAACACATAGACTACAAAACTGTAGCACATTATCCTAGGTCACCACCATAAAAAATTTATGAGGAAAAAAATAGTAACTTGCAACGTTAAGTTCCAGTAAGTAGATCTAGATTTACTGGAGGGAATAAAAAAATTGCTTTCTGTTTTAATACCCATCTCTGCATTTTTCCAACTTGTTTAAACAGGCTTAGTTGTATTATTTGTGCTAATATATTTAGTTTTAGAAGGTGGTGTGGCAGGTTCATCAGCTGATGAATTTTCAAATTCAGATCTAGAGTTCTAGTCTAGTAGATCTAACACTTACACTGGCACTAGAGCTATCTCAGAATCACTATGATCAGATAAAACAAAATCATTTCATCTAGATCTAAATCAATAAGGTCCCTTACTTGTTGATCTGAATATAATATAGATCTACAAGTTTTAGTAGATCGATCATCAGATGGGCCAGCTTCAATTTCCATTTAAACACACACACAAAAAAAAGACGACTTTCAAAACCCTCTCTATAATTAAAAACATGCTGAAGGAAGTAAACTACGAACTCATCTGCAAGCGGATTTAGAATATAAGCATTAAAAATTATTAACCAAGAATAGGAACGAAATAAAGATGTTTTACTGCACCGACGACATCGTCGCTTAATCGGCTTTTACAAAAATGACAGACGACATCATCGTCGCTTGGGAGAGAAAGAGTTAACTTTCCTCAACTGTCCCAATTTCCCCAATTGGGAAACTTTAGGGTGACTTAAAAACCTTTAAGTTCAAAATGAAACTTGAGACCTTGATTACAAAGCCAAGAGCTTTACCATTTGGCCACCATCCCTGTGTACAGTTTCAAATCTGGTAAGTCCAAAAACTTTTTCAAACAAAACAAAGTTGCTCATGCAATTGAATTGAAAAGTTAAACTGATCCAAGAGAACAATTTTTTATGAATGTGATTAACTCTTTCTCTCCGTAATTGTTTTTCCACATTTTGACGAGTTCTTCAAGTTGCTCTTTAATATTTCTCTACTTTTAATATTTTTTTTTTATTTGTTATTAGAAAATGTTTTATTCGGTATAGATCTAAAGAGGAATGCAGGCTCTCTTTTTATAAAACACTAAGTAAATTTTATAAAATCAAACAATGATTTAATTTTATGAGGTCAAATCAACGTCGTCAATTAGGAGAGAAAGAGTTAACATTGCTCACTGTTTCAATAATGAACATTAAAAAAAAAAAGGTACATACAGGAACGCAGATCTCTGGCTTGATGACAGTCTTAGAGATAAAGATATGAACTCGATTTAATCCCCTGCCTGCAGAGTTGGCTTTCCTTAAAGTGGGAGTCCTGAAGAACAAGGCAATTGTAATTCATTAACACAATAGGAATGTACTTAAAATTATACATCATGGGTGTAGATCCCTTTCAATACTAGAAGCACCAACTTACTCAGGTGTGCTTTTCAGGATACTTTTCCTTGGCTGTGCATTAAAATTTCTGTTGGCACTGCTCTTACGTGAAATGCCATAAACATCATCATCACTATCAGCTCCACTATCTGAATTTGGTGAAAATTATGAGTGAATACAAAATGAATACAATTTATCACCTAATAAGATCAAAAATATTTTGCACATAACATTTTTTTAATTACATGGTTCACAAAATGTATTTAATATTGCAAACCATTGCTCTATTTTATTTTTTGGCCAAAATAAAAAAACTACAGGCAGAAAGTTAATAAAAGGAAACAAAAATAAATTTTATTCAAGATGTTTTGAAGACATGCAGCTCTGTTTGACTTAGCATTTACTTATATGCTGATATGTAGCATTTAAACAAATGTATACAAAATGTGATCATATATTACCTGCATCATGTCCCCTCTTATCCAATGAAGGTTCACTAAAACTTTTATTTAATTTTGGTCCCATGTTTGTTTCTATAGTGGCACTGGGTTTGCCAGCAGCATCTATTGTAATGACAGCTGTCACAATAGAATTGTTATGATCCTGTCAGGGAAATAGAATGGTACATAAAACAAAGAGACAGGTTGCTAATGGCTAAGATTTCCAGACTCTAGATACTAGACATGCTTACATTCTCATCTTTCTGTCTCTTAGGTGGTGTATTGTCCATATCCTCAGCCGGAGGGGCAGATGGACGCTTAAACTTTTTCCCATTTCTCAGTCTGGATTCACATAAAGGATCTTCTTCAGTCTTGTCATACGAAACATCAGACAGAAAGGAAGCAGAATGTTCCATAATTGTATTCAATCTTAAGAGAAAAAAAAAGGAGTATCATTCTGCTGCTATTTTAAACTATTGAAAACTACCATTGAAAAGCTGCAAATCATAATAGACAGACCTTGTATTGCTGGTATCCAACTGTGCACTCTGCCGATGGCTGTTTGCAATAGCTGCTAATCTGTCCCTATCATTTTCATGAAGAATACTTTTGCTGTTCTTATCATTCAACAGTTCTCTAATAACTCCTATTTGGCGATCCTGAAATTAAAAATAAAATTATGAATGGGCAGAATCTCAAATATGACAATAAAATTAAGCCACTGCTTGATATACTAACCATGTCTTCTTTTTCTCGTTCAGCAGCCTTTCTTCTTTGAAGTTCATATTCTGCTTGCATTCTGAAACAGGTTTTCACTTTTAAATGTAAACAAGAAATTTAAAACTGAATGTCTATGTGTTTATAATCTTTAATGTTAAGTTACTTGTAAAATTGATAAACAAAAAAATGCAGTTAATTTTTTATTATTTAAATTATAAATGTATAACAGGTATTTAAAAACATGCATTGAGAATGTTATGAATATACTTACCTAGCATGTTTTAACTGTGTATCTAGCGATGCTACTTGTGATTCTGCACGTTTAATTCTATCCTCCAGGCTTTCACATTTCTGTTCAGAACTGAGCCATTTTTTTCTTGCTTCATCTTGATTAGTAGCAAAAGTAATAAATTCTGAAAGGAAAAAGTGAACCTTTGATTAGTAATATAAATTTGTTATTTATGTATAATATTAGGGTAGAGCACTACGCAGAGTTCTATCAGATTGAAAATGCCACCTAACCATTTTCTCAACATCCCAACACTTTCAGTTTTGAATGAATTAGGCCAGACGCTCCCAGTAAAGAAACTGAGTGCAGCCATTGATATGCTTACACAGGGGAAAGCCCCCAGCAGATGTGGTATTCCTGCAGAAGCCATCCAGGCTAGAAAGCATGCCCTAATCAAGCCATGCTACGAACAGCTAAACCTGTGTTGGAAACATCTAATGGCCCCAGGAATAAAAAGATTCAAACTTAGCTACAATTGTAACAATTTATAAAAATAAAGGTGACCACTCTGAAACAGTTATAGAGGCATTTCACTGCTTAGCATAATTGGAAATACTTTTGCAAGAGAAATACTAAAGCGGCTGCAGATTTGTGGAACAAGTTTAAACTGTCACAGTTTGCTTTAGGGCAGGTAGATCTATAAATGGTCTGGTTTTCACTTTGTGGCAACTACAGGACAAAAGCAGAAAACTAGAACAAAAAAAAAACAACAAAAAACATCCTCTCTATATAGCTGTATCAATTTGACTAAGGCTTTGACCTTGTCAGCAGAAGTGGTCTGTTTGCTGTACTAGAGAAAATTATTTGTCCAAACAAGCTACAGATACTGGTGTCAGCTTTTCATGAAAATATGCAGGGCACTGTACAGTTTGAGAGTAAAACAAGGATGTATTTTAGCTATCGACGAAAAAAAATTGGAAAAGCTTCTGCAGCACAGACTAAGGCCTGAGGGCCTTTACAGAATTATATATTCAGCTAGAATATATTATATATATATTCCTGTTTCTACAGACTTGTTAAACAAGTTGTTCAAATACCTGATTCACATCCTGTTTGCAGAACTTTTGCCTTTCTCACTAGGTCATCAAATTGGGCTACCAAGGACATATCCATCTAAAATATAGAAACAACTTTGTAATTACATAATGATATTAAATATAAAAGATATGCATGAACATATTCACATCAAATATACATTTAGACATTGCAGCAGGAACTTGACAAAATTTAATAAAGTAAAGTGCCCTACCAGACCTTGCAATCTATAGGGCAGAAGATACAAAGTTTCTGTGGCTGATGGTTAAGTTACCCTTTAGACTTGGTTGCACACAGAGGTGCCCTTAAAATCATGAAATCAAAAACCCCAATTTACCCAGTTTCAAACCTGGGACCCCTCTTTCTAGTAGCCAAGAGGCTTATCACTTCAATACTAAAAGTGCTGAAACCAGTGATGACTTTGCAAACATTGTAGGAAATAGTCTACAGATCTGTGTTTGTGAACTGGCATGTTATGGAGAAATTATTTAATTTATAATTAGTATATTATTCAAATAATGTTACAAATAAATTACACTAAATGAGCTTTAAAGGAGAGAACTTTGACAGTTTTGCACTTCAATGTGGCATCTTAGTTTCATACCTGGTCTGAACATTTTTTTAATAATAGATTAACATGTTACTGGTGTTTTAATAACTTCTCTCACAACTAGATCTAGATATAAAAAAGGAAAAGTTCAAAAGTATGCTTAAGTAGGAGTTTTTGAAATGCTTCAAAGTATGGGCTATACTCTGTTGCACTAGTCATTAGTTATGAATAAAAACAATTTTTGGGCATCACTGTTGTAGATCTAGTCCTAGAATAATTTCTATCTAGCAATCTAGCTCTAGAAATCTAGATTTACTAGATTTGTCGACTAAATATAGCTAAACTAAAGACTACAGTTAGTAGAGAGAAATGTGTTAAATAAGTTCTTCATCACTCATTCATGACTTGGATGGTTCATTTTCACATAAATTATATAATGATTAAAAATTTAATGAATATTTTATTAGACTTACTTATAAATACTAGCTCTAGTAGTAGTACTGGTCACTGTATTTATTGACTTATTGTCTTAGTCTTACGATAATAATAATATTAATAATAATAATGATAATAATAATAATCTTTATTGTCCGTAAGGAAATTTGTCTTACAATTTGTGCATTGCATTATACTAGTATTATATACAAAACAAAACAATAAAACATTATTTTAAAAAATGTACATTCACACCAGACTCACAATAATAATCGTATTGATCATTGATACTACTACTAGATCATTGATAGTAATAATAATGATACGCTACGGTAACGATTCACTGACACTGTCATAGTATGAACTCAACTAGACTCTATGTCTGTCTATGATTACTTACTAGATTAGTATGATAGATCTAGATCTAGTAATTATGATAATGATTTAAGACTTTAGTAAAAAGTTAGTTTAGTCAGTTTAGACTAAACAGACTAAACTGACTAAACTAACTTTAAGTTTAGACTTTAGTAGTTTAGAAATTCTGAAATAGTCTAGAATCTAAAATAGACTAAATCATAGTAAATCTAGAATCTACTAGATTCTAGACTAATACTACTAATAGTACTAAATACTAATTAACTAATACTAAAGTCTAAGTAATATAATAGTAAAAAAAATTACTAAAATAAAAAGCTTAGTGACACTTAGTCATAGTCGCCTTACTACTTAGCCTTAGTCAAGTTAGATCTACTTGATCTAGATTCTAGATCTAGATAGTTAGTGAGTGCAATAAATTACATTAAATCCAAAAAGTAAGCGAATTACCCTAGACTTTTTAAGAGTCATATTATTGTAGATTATCTCATAAAAATTAGTTTCTAGCTTTAGCTTAGAAAGGTACAACAGACTTAATCCATGTCCATAGATCTAAGGCAAGGCTTTATTTTTTCCGCCGCCTCAGTTTCAAAACGGTTTACGAACAGAACCAATCAATGAGGGTTTTGTAACCAAGGGAAATAATTCCCATATTTACTTTTTTTTTTCACGTACCTAGATATACATGAGCTCAAATCAAGTGCTATGACTCTCTTTTTAATCTTTAAACTTTAGTGTTAGTGCTTTCCCCTACCTTAGTCTTTGACTTCACGCAGGTTGGCGGTATATATGTCGAGAACATTATCGGACTGAGGACTGGAAATAACCAGAACATTAAAAAAACGGGAATATTACTAAAGTAGAACATATTGTATTTTAATGATTTCCATTTCTCATCAGGTGGTGGGGTGACATTATTTAATTTTCCTCCAATCTTTCTTTACTCTTGGGCATAATCGATAACAACGAAATTATCTTTTTATCTTAGATTCTTATATAATACAGACTTTACTTCAACAAAAAAAAAAAAATTATAAAACTATGAAATAAAAAAAAAACACAATGCTAATTTAAGAACCTGGAGATGCTTTTTGTGAATAACTAAAACAAAAATAAAGGACAGCACCAAAAGAAAACTATGGAAATTAAGGAAGGTAATAATGTGTAAACCATGCCCCACTCGTGTGTTTTACCCAGTGGTGTAACGTAGTTAGGGGAGGAGGGGGGGTCCTAATACGAAAGCCCATCCCCGATCCCTAATGAGAGTCCGAAAAATATTATTTAAATTAAATAAATCTTATTATATAAGTTAGTGTTATTATAAGTTCCTATTGTATGTTTTCCACACTGTTTAACTCGAATCTCTCCGTGCGAGGCTACTCTCATGGAGTAATTTCCATAGCGCTGACTAGTACAGTGTTACTCTCGATGAGTAGGCTATGTATTTCTATTGTATTCGGATTTTGAAAAATTGCCTGATCTTCAGATTAAATAAAACTCGTAGACATAAATAAAGTACACAAAATTGCTAGTTACAAATTTTCGTTTCATAAAACTCCTTTATCGGACAGTCTATCTATGTGCCATGAAATATCAAGGACAAAGACAATATAGGCCTATGTGTGAATGAAGAAAAGACTTAGTGGTGAAATGAGTTCTGATGTAGGACTGTCAATACAACTAAATGGGGACATGAGTTCTGATGTAGGACTGTCAATACAACTGCAGTTCAATCGTGCTGGGGCAGAAGTGCTGGACACACTAATGAAAAACTGTTACTTTTTCCTGAATGATGAAATACAGCCAAAACGTTTGTTTAATGATATGTCATTGATGCACAAGCACGTTTCATCAACAAAACAGTACCACAATCCCAAAATGGGCATACTGAGGAAGCTGGCTTCATATGGTAATGATATGTGCTCAAACCTTCCAACCTCCATCCGAATACTGCACAGGATACTTTCATATCAACATATGAGAGATCATATTCAAAACTCAAGTATATCAAAAAGTTATTCTCAGGACCTCAATAACGTAAGAAAGACTGAACAGCAAGGTTTTAATGTCAGTGAAATCAAAAATACTAAACAGCATTGATCTAGAATCTAGATGATGTTATAGATTCTTTTGCTGCACAGAAAGCACGACATGGGCGATATGAATTGAAATTTGTCACTTGTGTATTATCTCGCCAGCAACGGTATTATTCATTAAAACAGTCTTTAATGATTTTTTTTTTGTTAATTTTACTGCTATACTGTACCTATTTGAATGTAGACTTGTATATTTATTATTAAGTACATTAAATTATCTCCCCTCGTGATTTCGAATGTCACAATGCAGGAGGTCAACCCTAACCCTAATCAAACTTACATGGTAGACAAGCTGAAATACTTTCGATTATTTCCTAATCAAACTTACACGGTAGACAAGCTGAAGTACTTTCGATTATTTC
>JADKLZ010000003.1:27540452-27555824 GCA_021533235.1 Biomphalaria straminea
TACACGGTAGACAAGCTGAAGTACTTTCGATTATTTCCTAATCAAACGTACATGGTAGACAAGCTGAAGTACTTTCGATTATTTCCTAATCAAACGTACATGGTAGACAAGCTGAAGTACTTTCGATTATTTCCTAATCAAGCGTACAGGCCTACCATTCAATGCTTAATTTTAGAATATCACCCCGTCAATTTTTTAATAGGCGCTACAACTAGAAAATCAAAGTTGAAAATATTTAATTACTATTTCCCCTAACTTTTACAATGTCACTTGTAGGCCTAGCCTACTTGTAAGTTAGACCGGTATTTAAGATATTAGTAACTAGTCGACCGGCGGCATACCATACGCCGCTATTTTTCAAGGAAGGCCTTAGAGGCACTGCAACAAATGCGACCGCAGTTTGCCCCGCACTTTCTTTAGATCTGTGCTTATTTTTAGATGTATAAATTATTAAATTAAACCATTTTATAACATATAATAGATTTCCCGCTGCCTCTTGATTTACCAGGAGCCCCTGGAAAACTCCTGAAATGTTATTAAATATAGACCTACGAAAAAGTCCTGGAAATTATTGAAATCTGTTGTAAAAGTAAAGTAATTTGTGATATTAATTAAAGTACTTCTAAAGTCAAATCTAAGAGTAGTATCTATCTGTGTATTGTCGTTCTAGTTTCAAGAGTCTTACGACACAATATAACCTCTTCCGGCTTCCACTTTTTTAACCTCCCTTCCATTCGCTACACAAATTCATAAGAGAGTTTTATGAAACAAAAATTTGTACATTGCAATTGTGTGTACTTTTTTTTATGTCTATAAATTGTGTTTAATCTCTAAGACTGAAGATCATGCAATTTTTAAATTTGTCATAATTTTTCATAATTCAATAGTAGATATTATATATAGATGTTTTCAAGTTAGATGAAGTGACTTCCTTTTTCCAGTCTATATTTATTTATGTCTATGCTATTTTGTGAATGAAAATAGTGCGGATTGGGATGCACCAATTTCTATTCACACCGCGTGCGTGCGCCATGGGATCTTTCCAATTACTTGTTGCTCGTTTGACCTCTTACTTTGAGGAATATATATACAGATACCATGTTTGATTTTTTGAGAGGGATCGATCCTACAATTACAGACTTTCTAGCAAAACACAAAGCACCAAAAATTACAGATCGATATCGTCTTGATTAGGAATTGTTTGATTTTTTTGGAGGGATCGATCCTACAATCACAGACTTTCTAGCAAAACAAAAAGAACCAAAAATTACAGATCGATATCGTCTTGATTAGGTATTGCCTATACGATTCTGGCCATTTACTTAAGTTGTCGATTCCTACTAAGATATACTTGTTCCCTTGTTGCATGGATTGCGACCCTCTCAAAGGGAACACTAAGGTGTGATGTTGCATTTCCTCCCTTGTTTATAATTGATACAGAAACCTGTTAGTGGTATAGGTTTTGAAGAAAAATATAAAACACTTTTACATTTAATCTCACTCTCTAGTTTAAATGGTCTGGGGGCTGCACTGATATCATGGTTCAAGTTTTTTTTCCCATTCTAATGTGACTCAAGCTGTACTAGTTGGAAAAAAAAAAGGGTTTTCTTAAGCATAGAATCTAGTTCTAAGACTTAAACGTGATGGATGCCTAGTCATGGGCTGTCGTTTGATTGTCATGAGTTTATTCCCACCTCTCTGCCATCTCCATCGTCTTGCAGGTGGTCTGGACTAAGAAGTTGATTATCTTCAACTCTGAAGAGCACCCGAAACATGTTAGGCCTAATATTATTAATTATTTATTTTTACTGCATGGTATGATTGAAGTAATAAAATCTGTTTCAGGTAAATCCCGCTTTGATGAATGAATTGACATTGCTGTGGGTCTATCGGATACAGTGACGATACACTGAAACAGCTACACAAAAGACAAAAGTTAACCATCTTTATGACGAGTATAAGGGTAGCAGTGTGTTTGTGTGACCAAGTTAACGCAGGCCAGCGTATTGACTGCGGTCAAGCGTGACGAAGGACGAGGAAAGTAGCGTCTACTTTTTGAACACGCCTCGTGCAAATCACTAGCAATAAGATCACGTGTTCATCTACAAAGGAAACTTGTCACCTAAAAAACAAACTGGCGACTAGTCCCTCACCTCTACAATCCAGTACAAGTTCCGCAGTAGGCCTACAGTCAGTGTTTTGTGTTGCAACTGTGCAGAGTTAGACACATTATTAGACAAAAGTATCAGGCTAGTGACTAGTGGAACCCAAGTTGTCAAGTTCTTGTGTCTTGTTGTACCGGTACGACATTTACAAATAATTGAAAAAGGATAAGGGGGCCTCAAATTATTTTGATCCAGCCCTGGATTTAAAAAGGTTGAAAAAGCTGTGTTTAATAAAGCTGCCCCCCCCCCCCCGCGATGTTTTCTATGACAAGAAAAATATAAAACACTTTTACATTTAATCTCACTCTCTAGTTTAAATGGTCTGGGGGGCTGCGCTGATATCATGGCTCAAGTTTTTTTTTCCATTCTAATGTAATTCAATGAAGCTATCATTCTTTTTTTTTCCTTTATTTTTGAGTGATTGATTTGTCCAACTAAGTTATAGCAACCAAGTATAAACATACATTTGTAGCATTATTTTCTTCTTTAGGAGAAAAAGAGTATAAAGAAAGATAACATTTGAGACTTGTTATTGGGAATGGTCAAGTAAATAGGTCTACTTTCATATTATAAAATGAGAAAGATTGAATCACTGAAAACAAAGATAACTTGTATATATTCAACTAAAACACTTAAAACCAAGATAAATTGTATGCTTCAAACAAAACATCTTAATCTTTAGCAACCAATCTTAAAGACTTCAGGATCTAACAGACACATATAAGTTGAAAGTTAACATATTTTATTGAATAATATACAATTGAGTTCAAGAAAAATAAAGACATGTACACATCAGCCACGCTGATCAATGTAATTTTCTTTCACTGCATTCTATGAGTGTTGTTAACAGAGCTGTCTATACTGTCAGCTGGCTCCATCACCAAGTGCTGGCATACCTTTTTTTCTTTTCAGTGGCAGCTGCCTAACAACTTGAAAGTCTTGGACTGCAACACTTGTATAGCTCACAGTGATTACTGATATGATGAATCTAGTCCATAGAATTAGATCCAATAGATAAGTTTCTAGTCATTTTCTCAAGTCAATATATATGAAAATTAGATAAAACAAAGGGCAACAATCAAATAATTTGACCATGTATCCAAGTTTTATAAATATAAGCTTTGCAAAAAAAAAAAGTATATAATAAAAAAATTTATTAACTATATTTAGAGATGCTTGAAGCCACTATATTTGAAATAAGCCAAGATTTGGTCTTGTAACTACAGTATTTTCAGGGTCTGGTCTAGCAGAACATAATGACTAAGTCAAAAATGGATTCAACATATTGCTTGACTACAAAATGTTTCATGACATACGGAACAATGGAAAGCGTTATATTGTACATGTGACACATTTTGGTTGTCAACAGAGAGTAAGTTCAGTTTGTACACAAGCAGTTGATCGACTGGGATTAAAAAGATACAAATATAATGACTGGTTTATGAAGTTAGGGTTTAATATGTTAACATCAGAAGAAAACAAGCCGCAGTCTAGCTTGTGCAACTAAAGACTCGTACAAATTGATATAATAGTGTGAAGGGACAAAGGAAGCATGTAGTAACAAAATACTGCACACACAGCTTCTAGTGCTTCGGGAAAGTATGCATAGATTTAATGTTTTCTTTGTAGAGCCTTTGCGGCTGTAGATACAGAAGTGAGTACCCAATATCTTCTATAACGCTATTTAGAAGTCTATAAATGGATTCAATCACTGCCAAGCAAAAAATGAACTATTAATAAATATTAGCAGCAGAAAATAATGAAGGAATGTCAATATAACAAATTAAAATGAATTTACGTTTGAAGGATTAACCAACAATTTGTTTCTATAGAGATCAACATTTAACATTAAAAAAATTTATCAGGAAAAGAATATAATCTTTTGAATCATTCACAATAAAATTTAATTCAGAAAAAATATAAACAGGAGAAATAAAAAAAAAAATAGTGTGAATAAAAAAAAACAAAAAAAAACAAAAAACATTCCACTTATAGACTTCTGAGTAGCAACTAATTTCACAAAGTCCCAACTATGACATGAATGTGGCTGACTTAATGAAATGGCAATGCACTTTTATTCATCCTAAAACAGCAAGTTCCTCAGTCCTGTCTAAATGTCTTTCCTCTGCAAATGTGAAAAAAGAAAAAAAAAATATTATGCAAAATCTTAAAATTAAACAAATTAGATCAACCAAACTGATGTTACAATAAATTGCAAGATAAGGAAATGTGTCATGATAGCTGTCATAGTGGAGATATCATTAACAACATAAATACATATATATGAAAATGGGATACATACAAAAAAAATCTCACTTATAAAGATAGAATTTAATTTTGGAGAAAGACAGCACATTTTACTTTGTCTAGCTCCTTATCTCACTATTTCGATGTTATAAGTATAAATGTACAACAAAAACTGTACATATGCAGCATGTTTAATACAATAAAAAGAAACTGAAAAGGAATATTGAACTTGTAATTAAAATACAAACAAAAAAAAAAAACTGATAGGTAATACCATTTTGTATTAAACAATTTGTTTTATTAAAAATGATTAGAACTTACGTAATTGTTTTCTTTTCCCTATCTTTAATTTCAGGCCTGGCTCTGTTCAGCACTTTAAGAAACTCTGAAGTTTTCGCTCTCATACTTTGATGAATGTATGCCTAGAATACAAGGAAAGTAAACAATATCAAAGTAGGCCTGCATTCAACTGAAGATTTTAGCGCTTTCGAAATGTAAATAGCAATGCTATTTAAGACAGACATATTTAATTTCACTTAAAGCACACCAACAAGTTTGTCTTGTTTGAAGTTTGATGAGAAAAGTTTTGTATTAACAAAGATCTCATTTCGAATCCAGTAACAGTTTGGGGACTTAATTTTTATAAACAGAATTATGAATGTGTGTGCATGTTTCAGTAGCTAAGTGGTTAAGTGCTTGGCTTCTAAAATTTGGGGCATAGGTTCAAGTCTTGTGGAAGACTGCGATTTTGAATTTCGGGAATTTGAGGGCACGCTTCTGTAATGTTAAAAAAATGATAGTGTAAAGTTTCAACTTGATCAGAGAATGGGTGTGAGACATAATGGGCATAAAAGTTGTACCAGAGTTAATAAACTTAAAAAAAAAAAACAACTCATTAAAGAGAAAGAGTGGTACACATTCTATTAAAACATTTCTTTGCCAAAAAAAAAAATAATAAAAAAAATTAACATTGAAACAAATGAAATAAAAACCACGAAAATAAAAATCAAATGCCAATACCTTTGAACATTTTATATGATAATGAAGATAGTCTCTCAACATATGAATAAGATTGATGGTGTTGTCTCTAGCAGCTTTGCTTGTGTGTCTTGGGAACAAAACTAGAGAAATAACAAAACATAGAACAATACAAAAGAAAAAATCTAGTAACAATTAATCTTACTTAGACTTAGGTTTTCCCGTGCCAACCAGCACACTAGGCGGCAAGCTATCTCCATAAATATCTGTCACTAGCAATGTCTGAAGCCTCCTCCCACCTAGTGTCCACTGTTCTGAGGTTCTCCATGAAAGTGTGACACCAATTTATACAAGATGTACCTGTTTGCCCTTTCCTCGTATTAGCCTCCATGTAATCGCAACTCTTGATGCGTAGTTCATTTTGTCATATAACATGTGCCGCTAACCTCATGTGACGCTCTGTCACAACCTCATTAAGTGTTTGACTCCCAGTTTGGCATAGGATTTCCTTGTTTGAGACCCTATCTGTGAAACTGACTTCCAAAATCTGTCTCAGCCATTTTTGTTGAGTCACATTTAATCTTTTCTCAATTTTGACAGACGACTTCCATGTCTCACATGCATATGTTGCAGTTGGGATGATAATAGTGTTGAGAATGTTTTTTGTCTTGAGTCCAATGACTTGGCTTGTCCAAATAGGCTGTAGCCTTTATATAATGCTGCCTGCCTCATTTGTTATGATGCTGTCAAGGTATGTGAACTTGTCCAACTCTTCAAGCTTTGACTTGCCAAGTCTGAAGGTATGTGCACATCCATCCAACAAAATGCACAGTCAACATCTGCATTTTCATAAAACAACCAACAAAAATGGCCATCACAATAAATCTCAATACAACTCCTCTCACTATCCTTCCAAAATAATTTCCTAACTAATTAAATTTGACATAAGCAAATACCTATTGGTAGGGTTAATACAACTCAGTCCTGACAGTAAATAAATATATGAAACTCATAAAATTAGATACTGGCCCCAACAATGCAAGGATACTTATCATTTGCTTATTTCTCAAAAGTTACTAAATTCATTATGTTTAAAATTAGAGGAAAAGCAAAACATTTTTTTTTAAATTATAATTTGCTGAAAATTTAATTAACTTACCAAATGTGATGTAGCCTATGTTTTCCCCTGTGCGTGCATCTGTGTTCTGCAACTCTTGGGGTGGCTCTTTATGACTAAATAGTACTTGAGGAGCCTGTTGATATTTTCTACGACCTTCTTTAAACTCCTAGAATCAGGATGAAAAGTAGTTCAGTTACACAAATATTTTTACAATAAATCAGAAGAAAAAAAATTTTAGAATATGAGCTTAACTACTTGGTATATATAAGAATTCTAGCAAATGACCACAAATGAAAACTCATATTATTATATAATATATTGAATTTTATTGAAAAGATTTTTTTAGTTATATTCAAAGAGAATTGACTTTTTAACATAGTTAACATGTATTATTATTCAATTATTTTAAACAGATCAGAGGGGCTACCTGCATAAAAACTTTGCCTATCACAATATCATCATTATCTTTAAATATGGTACTGAAAATGACAGTCACTCTGTCTTTTTTGGCCTCAACATACCTGGGGAAAAAAAGTTTCTAATCAATATATTTTAAAAAATGTGTTTCAACATCATGGATTGTTCATATCTGGATTGTTTCCTGTTCATATTCTCCAAATAAATACAGATATTAAAAATTGGTTTTCACTTCCGACAAGGTAAGTAATTCTGGGAAAGAAATATTTATCCGTAGACCAATTGTAGACTATATGCATAATATCTTGGTCATCTGTAGACTTCTACAAATTGGCCTATCTATTTATGAGGATTTAAATAAACAATAAAAAACTAAAACTCTTTTAACTTGGCTTTAGCTCTAATGAAAAATCAAATACATTTTTAAAAATTACATTAATAAAATCATTTTTCAATTTCTTTCTGAAAAAAACATTGACAAGGTAAACTGTTCCAAGGTATTAGCAATGAAGCAAGAAACAAGCTGGGCATATGATGGGCTGATGCAAGACTAACTTACATTGTTTCATCATCACGATAATGAATGACTGCCCTAGAATTTTCATCAACACCATTTTCTTGAAATTGAAAATATTTCTCAAACACAGATGCAAAACAGTTGCGCTTCAGTAAGCTGGCTTTGTTGACCAACTCTTGCCAATTGTCAGGGATTTTTTCAAGATCAAAGACGATTGACACATTGTAACCTGTAATGATGTTAATACCATTTATTTATTTCACCTGGAGCTAAATGTCATTACTTGCAAAATACATACCTTTTAGGACATGTATTTAAACAATTTATAAAAAAAAAACAGTTATGTTTTCTTTAATTTAGGGTATGAAAAAGTTGTAGAGGCATAGCTTTTAGTGTTTTTGTATTTCTTAGTCATAGAAAAAGTACAGCAATGAAAATAATAATAATATTAAAAAGGACTAACAAAGTACTGCCTTTAAAATGATAAATACTGAAAGAGGACTAACTCACCTGATTCAGTTGTTGTTAAGAGATCACTGTATTCTCTTTTAATCAACTATGACAAAAAATCAACAACATATTATACTTATTTGTAAATACGATATTTTTTTTCAAAACTTGTTTAGCTAATCATTGTTAAACAATAATATACAAAATATCAATGTGATATTTTAAAAAAATGAACATAAATTAAATAATGTTAAATTTTAAAATACAACTTCAATATTTTAAATTAATTTTCTTAGTAGAAATGTGTAAACTAGAATAATTCAACAAATCTGAAAACATTGTGTTAATAAAAAATATAAGTACGGTAATAGTAAACTAAAGTAACTAACCTCATCAGCACCATGCTTTTGAAGATCTTTATAAAACTTTAATGATATGCTAACCTAAATAATAAAAGATGAGAAAATCAGTTTAATGATATATTGGCCCAGTTTAGCTATCACCATTCATAATATATACTGATCTCTGAAAATTGTATTACCATAATTTTGTTTTTGTTTCCATCTGGATTGGACATGTGGAAGAGAACACCATCAAAATCTGAAGAAAGTGTCAAACACAATGAGTATCTAAGAGATATCAGTTAGTACAGCAGTTGAAAGAATTAGTTAGGTGTATACATTTAAGCTTTTGAGAAAAAAAAATACTATAATTTATTTTGAAAAAAAAAAAAGTTGTATTAAAATTAATATTTAATGGTGTGAAAAATTAATGGCAATAATAATTGATTTTCTACAGACAAAAATATATACATACAAAACCCATTTTTCAAATAATAAAAAAAAAAAACACAAAAAAAAAAAAATTAAAAAAAAAAACAAAAAAAAAAGTGTACCTGCAACTGTTATGTCGACATTATCAGGTTTTCCCCTAAAGAAAAAAAAGATATGAATAATACATAATTCAAGAATATCATAAAGTTTTCATGTGTCCCAACTTAAGGTGTAGACTTTATTACTGGTCTTTGAAATTTGTGATATTATTTTAAAACTCTATGACAAAAAAAAAATTCAAAATTTATTGATATATCTCAACAACAAGTAGAGAAAATAGTCTTCAATGAAGTAAGTAGCATTTTATGATGTCATTTAAAAAGGGAAAGTCAAATTGTTTTTCAAATTTGATTTATGGTGCCAAAGCATATTTATAATATAATATATATATAACAAATGATCAAATAATATATATATATATATAATAGTAGTCTTACTGAGATTTTGGTCTAAATTTCAGTTATATAGAACAGATCTAATCAGAGCTATCAGAGGATTACAATAACCAACTAAAAGAAAAAACAACAACATTTCAATCCATCTATATCCCTCCCTGCCAAAAAAAAAAGTAAATTGGCTACACGTCCAAGGGCATTGTCTACTACAGTGTATATCTACCAATGTGACATCACATAGAATTCCAATGAAAAACTTGTGTACAAAAAAATATCAATTACTTTGTTGTTACTGACAATAAAAATTATATATTCATTATCCATAAAACAAAACATACATTCTATTTAATTATTAATTTAGATATTCTGCTGTATCTTCTACTTAAATTGCCCAACCAGTAGCAACAAGTCCACATATATAAATAAGCCATTTATCATGACTTGTATGTAAAATGTACGACTATGTTTGCATTGAATATCAGAAATGAGCAATGAACTTTACTTCACAATGAGAAGGTTATGTAGACTTTCAGAGACAAAATGAATATCGAGGAAAGACTAAATAAAAGTCTACAATTCCAGGTGTATTATTAGAAATGTTAGTATTTGAATCTTGACATTTTTAATTGATGGACAATTTAAATCGTCACATTCTCCATTGGACCTCAATCATTCATAATCAATCAGTCAATGGCTTGCCTCTCGAAAAATGGCACTACTAAAAATCTAAATCTAGGTCTTGACTTGAGGTGGTCTATTGTAGGATAATAGTGTATTGGCTAGATCTAGTAATTTATAGGATGTAGCTATGTGATGCTAAGTATATCAGCCTATGTTAAGACTTAGATATAGATCTAGAATGGCAACCCACTCCATGCTCTAATAGCACTAGGCCTAGGGAAGAAGGAGCGTTTGTACAAATTTGTCCTATCATATGGAACAAATAATGATCCTTTATCTTTGTGTCTTTCTGAGTATTTTATTAGATTTTGTTTTGAAGATTATGGTTCAGTGTTTTATGTATAATTGTTACTTTACTTTTCAGTCTTCTAGCTGAAAGCTTTCTAAATTTAGTGATTTTACTATAGGTGTTACTCTAGTCAAATGTCTGTGAATATTCATTTGTTATGAATCTCATCAATGCTCTATTTTGTGTCTGTTCCAGTTTCTCTTAATGTTTTCTTGAGTTGAGGGGGTCCCAAACAGAGGATGCATATATATTCTATTATTGGCCTAAAAAAGGTTAAATAACATTTTAGTTATATGTTCTTATTTGATTTATAAAAATTCATTTCAATAAACCATAATTTTAATGCTTTGTTAGATTTTCTGATACTTTCATCAATGTGGGGATTCCATGACAGTTTTTCATTTATTATAGCACCTAGGTTAGCCTACGTATTTTGCATTTGTAGTCTGTCAAAAGTCTGTGTTACCCGGTAGTGGCTACTGGTTTACCACGAAGCATGAATAAGATAACACAAGTGGAATTAATTTTTTTTGTTACTCTTAATAACTTGATATTTTTCTGGGTGGAAAGAAATGTTGAGTGCTAGAATTTGATTCCCATTAGATTTCTGTAATTCATCTAATTCTC
Source organism: Biomphalaria straminea (assembly GCA_021533235.1). Taxonomy (NCBI): domain Eukaryota; kingdom Metazoa; phylum Mollusca; class Gastropoda; family Planorbidae; genus Biomphalaria; species Biomphalaria straminea. The sequence goes on from JADKLZ010000003.1 coordinate 27,551,172, forward strand.
TCTATAAAGAAAAGAGTTTTTGAACTTTTTGTATGAGCTGTATTTTCTTCACTTTGATTATCTTATCTTAATTAATATCTTGCTTGTCAACAAGTGTTGTTTTTACTGTTCTATTTATTAGTATATATTATGCAATCTAGATCTATTAGCAAGCAGAAGTTAAAGTTCCACTATATAGCCTGAATATTTTTTCTTGTTCTAGACATTCATCTGTAATATCTACCTAGAGCTTATTTGTATAATATTCAGGAAGTGAAAATAGGCGTCACCATCATCATTGGCATCATTTGCTTTACACCGGAAACCGAACTAGTATTGTAATGGATTATCAGCTAAAGACAAAAGGTAAATACACATTTTGACAGTGTAGTAATTTAATTTACCCTTCAAGTACATTCTTGATTTTGTACGTTAATGTCTCTTGAATAATACGATTATTAGTTTCCAAAAGAATCATTTTAACTTCCTAGACCTATGACCACAAACCCTAACCGGTAGAAATTAATGACTTCGTTGTGAAAAGAGGAAGTAATCACAAAATAAGATGGCGTCTTAAGCGAAGAAACGATTGGTCTAGTAAAATCCACATGATCTGTGTTACTATTTGTGTCATTAATCGGGGGTATCCGCCCCTTTTGTCAATTTGTTTTTTTTTTTTCACAGCTTGTCAACACGCTTTGTAGGGTATCATTCTTATTGTCATAGACATAAGAGTAGATCTATATTAATTTGGATAGACCTCTGCTAGAGCCAGGGACATTTAATTTGGCAATAGAACTTCATTGTTCAACCTGGCCTAGATAATAGAATAGTAATAGTTTCTAGGACTAGAGTCTCTAGTCCTAGGCTAGAGTAGAGTAAATGATAGTTATTATGATACTTAACTTGATAGTAAATCAAATCAGAATCAGAGATCTCTGACTATCTATTCTAATCTTAGTATTCTTAATTAAATCTTACTAGATTCTTAGTATCTAAATCTAATATTAATGATCATAATTCATATAGACTCTAATTATAATAACCTAGCCTCCTAGTCCTAGAATTAGAATCTAGTTCTAACTTCTAATCATAGAAGTAATAATAGAATGACCTAAACTAACAGTAACAGGTAACAGCAACGACTTGAGTAACACTCAGTTAATGACACTAATCGGTAATCTCTAAGTCTAATGTAAACCACTTATATATCTATTTGTTTTGTTATACTTCTAAAGTTATACTATACTAATGAGTATACATAGTAACTCTTTAACTGTGTGCAGGTATAATTATAATATTATAATATAGACTCTATAGAGTAATAGACTACTTAATACACACTGAAACAGTATGGTCACTGGTGTAGCAGACTATTTGAAGACCTAATATTACTAATAAGACTAACCTCTACTTGACAGATAGGGCTAAATTTTTAAGGCTTTGTCAAATTATTTCTTCCGCACCCTCTCTCAGATAAAGTTCTGTTCTTTCTCTTAGATAGTTTTTAAGATATTTTTCTTCTTATTAATGGGACTGAAAATGTTTCTACTTTTAAACTAAAGACTTAACGGTGAAACTTTACATCCAAGGCCCCTAGGTTTTCAGGTCAATTATTTGTCAACTGTCTATCCGCACATATGTTGACATACTGACATCAAGACTTGACTAGTCTAGTGCGATATAGAAATAATACTATTTTTTAACAACATCCATAAAAGACAATTCTGACCTCAGTTGTACTTCTGTAAACCAGCTATGGTTGGTTGAATGTTGTAAACGATCTTACACCAAAAGTAGCTCTCACACCTTTCAATCATCTATTATTTCACAGCTCTTTTATCTTCACCACGCCAGGGAGTGGTTCTTTTTATTACATAAATACAGCTGATTTTTTTTTATCAGGTTTCAATTCAACAAAAATTTTGAATCTTTATGTTACGTAATTGAAATAATAAATGGGAAAATTAAAAATAAAACACAAACAGATTAAGTAGTGTTCTGACATTGAATCAAAATTATTTTTGATACAGCTCTGGCCCTCTGTTTAGATTGTGAGCATATAAAATTTTAGTTTCTAGCTCTGGTCAGATTGACATGCTTGTAATGCAAAGCAAATTTTTCAACAAAAAATAAGATTTAATAAGGAGGTAGTTTGTTCCAAAACCAAAATAAGGATTTATATTGGAGATGTAGCACAATTTAAATATCTTTACTGAAAAGTAATAACTGTAACAATAAATTTCTAACAACAATGTAGGATTTACTGTGTATTTTGGTAGCTACCTAATGTAACAAATAACAATAAATTATTATATTTACATTAGAAATCTAACAAAATATTTAAATAAATAATGATAAGTGTTTTTTATTTATCCTGAAGTAGATTTACTTTATAAGTATACATCTTTCTCAACACTTCAACAATATTCAAAATATAAAGAACAAAATAAATACTTCAAGTGCATTGTCACTTTGTTTTAAAAAATCCCACTCAAAACATTTTCAAGTAGGATATGGAGAAGATACAATTTTATTCTATAATGTAAATTCCAAAGGAATAAAACAGTTTTTGTGTCTTTTGTAACTGGCGGCAAGACATGTATACATTTTGGCAAGACATGTATACATTTTTCGGTGGCTAAAAGATAAAATTTGTAAAGTTTTTCTTAATGTTTGAAATCTTTTGAGCTTTCTTTAAATATATGGCTCAAGAGTGCTTGTTGCAATTATTATACTGGCAACAGTAAACATTTTTATTATTCACTAGCTGGGTGTGACCAGCGTCCTGCAGGCCTTGGTTAGGATATTACTGATCTAGTAGATTGGATTAAGATCTATGCCGAACATTGGCAATGTTCCCTTGACATTTTTTTACATTTTGTCACAAAAATGAGTGTGAAAATGGGTTTACTAGTTTTGCTGACTTATTAATTGATATCTCATATAAAATATTGTGAAAATGGGTTTACTAGTTTTGCTGACTTATTAATTGATATCTCATATAAAATACCAGGTACTGTGAAAATGGGATTACCTGATTTGTTAAAAAGTTTCATTCTTTAATACAGATTAATTTAGAAATTTTACATTGTTTATGGCCCTAAAGTTGTGGGAGAGAATATTAAACATATACTACGGTCTTCGCCATGATCTAAGGAACATTTGTGCCAAGCTTTATAAAGATTGGTCAAACGGTTTTGATTTCTATGTAGGACAGACATACATACATGCTCCTTACATTCTACTTTATATATTAGAAGATTATAATTCATATATTATCAAACTAGACAGAAAGGTGTTGTTATTCAAAATGTTAAAAATGTTAGCCTGTTGTTGGATGCTGTGGTGCTTGATGTAATACAATATCTCAAATATTAACAGACTGTTGAGATGCGGGCTATGTTAACTTGAAATAAATCAACAAACCGAACACTGAATGCAACAATAATAAATTTATGAGGTGTTGTTCAACATATTTAATTCATCAAACCAAATGGGATATTTCCACTGTCCTTGCTGTTGCTACAATAAAAACTAAGTTTGAAATACTTCTTACTATATCACTAGAACTGTCTAACAAGATGCAATTTGATCATCTTATTTTTGTTTCATATGTATACTGAGTCCTCTTTTTCAAATTTGCTAATATACAAATCTCAAATTTATATGCATAATCTAATATTAACTCCTATCAAGACATTTTACCTTTATTAAAGATGAAAATCTAAATAATAGCCTTAATCTTTGTTTGCCATTTTTTTAAATAATGTTTTTAAATGTAATTTACAGTTCAAATATGTCCTGACACACTAAAGTGTTTTAATGACTACTCTAATCTATCCCACCACTGAGACAGTTTTGTTTCCTTCTTTTCCTTGCAAAAATTAATGTTCCTTTTTTTTTTGTCTCAACATAGTAGATTATTTTCTGTTGGTTTCCTGAAACATATTTTGTCCTTCTTTTAGAAAAAAATTATATAGAAATAAGATCTTATGCTATCTTTCGACAATTTCAGTGCTTCAGTATTTCTTGTGACTTCATACATTTTCTTAAAAATCCTTTTGATATTATCCTAACTTATTTACCAGAGCATATTACAAGAACAATATTATCTCTAGATGACAAAGAATATTTTTAGCAGTTAATTTTTTTATATTTTTTCAAAGCTTATATCAATTCTCTCTGTCTGTCTGTCTGGTAAAAAGTGGGTACACATTATTTCTCCCACAACCATTCTCGGATCAAGTTGAAACTTGCACAATTATTTATTGTACGTAACAAAACATGAATGAATTTAAAAAATTAATCAAATAATTATTGTTAATCATTTTTTTATGTGATATGAAATAATGGAAATAGCTCCTATATCATTGAGAAATACAGTTGTGTGTGGAGTTCTTTTTTTTTTTTTGATGATTTTCTTTTTAAAAAGGTTTTAGAATTATATTTTTTGCTTGTTTTAAATATATTTTCATAGTTGTACTTTGGCAGGTCTAAGTGTTGTGATAATGTCTTGTGATAATATTGTTCTGTATGGTGGTGTGGAAGGGTAAGTAACTCTGGTCTATTCATATTCTAATGTTAAGCTAGATCTTTCTTTCCAACAATAGTTTTTAATTGCTTTAAAGCTAGATCTTTCTTTCCAACAATAGTTTTTAATTGCTTTAAAGC
>JADKLZ010000003.1:27596899-27607072 GCA_021533235.1 Biomphalaria straminea
TCTGCCGCTCATAGGATTTCAGGTCCAACAATCTTTTTTTTTTTTTTTTTGTGCTCGGTGTTCAAAGCGCGTTGGATTAAACTCTTCATCTGCATAAGGGGGTGAGTGTCTCTTACGCTTCAACATAACCGTGAGTGTCTTTTTTAAGTGTGCAGGAGTGACTCGTGTATACAGCTTTACAAAGGGCCCTAAGAGGGCAGGTACTTTAGCAAATACAGGTACCCCCGACTTGAGATACCCTCTTGTGACGTCATCATACACCGTTTTAAGATGGCAGTTGAGAGCGAGATAAAACTCTTTTAGGAGGGAGTCAGATTGATATATTCACTTCTGTATCTACACGGCTCTTTTGTGTTTTTGTGTGTGTGTGCGCGCGTGGGTGCAGGCTCTTAAGTTATTCCTACATATTATCAGCGTGTGTTTATATGCATTAAGAATGCCATCTGGAGAAATCTCTAAGTGCCGTGTCTTTAGTGAAATTCTAAGTCAAATTTGAAGATCCACAGGACTCTTCATCTTGTCGGCATTTTTTAAGGATATATTTTTTTTCTTTTTTTGAAAGTTAACATCTGAAGTGATGGGTTTATCTCACTGGCGATTATCTCTCAGCTTCCAAAACTCGCCATGGCCAGTGATAGATACAAGTATGCCGGTAATATGCTAAGTCATTAAGTGATGACATGCAGGGTGCTGCATGGTGTCATTAGCCGATAGGTAGATTGTTACGTCAGAACTTAATCTCAGTGAAATCTAGATCTACCTGTTTGGGTCAACTCAATGTTTGGTTCAACTCAATGTTTGGGTCAAGTCAATGCGTGGGTCAACTCAATGCTTGGGTAAAGTCAATGCGTGGGTCAACTCAATGCTTGTGTCAACTCAATGCTTGGGTCAAGTCAATGCTTGGGTCAACTCAATGCTTGTGTCAACTCAATGCTTGGGTCAAGTCAATGCTTGGGTCAACTCAATGCTTGGGTCAAGTCAATGCTTGGGTCAAGTCAATGAATGTTAGCAAAGCTAAACGAAAGTCCAATGACTTAAGCTTCGGAAAACTTATGATACTTCTTATATATATATGCATTCGTAAACGAGCCGTATTAATTTATTCTTCTTTCAGTAACAATATTTGCTAGGGGGAGATTTTCATAAATGTAGCTTAATCCATAATTAGCTAGTTTTTTGTTGTATTCGGCTAACAGAAAATAAACGTATGAATACGTTATTGTTTTTATAAAACGATCTATTTTTTGTTCGCATTGTTAGCACTACAGAAACGAATTTCTACGCTCGTTGCATAAAGAATCGTTTAAAAATCATTATTTTGTCTTAAGTGATGACATTTATCGATTTATTTGAAAGTCTCTCCCAATCTTTCATTTTCTTAGTTTTGTTTTCTACAAGTTCCATTTCCTCGCCTCCACCTTTCTCCATGATGCTCTCTCTCATTTTTCTCTCTTTTGAATTGCTTGTAGAGTTGTCGCTAATAGCGGATCCTAGACTTCATAATGTCAAACAAATAGTGGATCATTGTGTTTTAACCTAATCTCATGTCCCTACTCTGAGCTGACAACTTACTTACAAAGACAATTTCTCCACTTTCCATGGACTTAAATCAGGGCTCAATGTAGGTGTTGACAAAATAGTTACAAGATATACTAGTTGTCTTAAGGACATAATCAAGAGACAGAAACAGTCGATGTCATTTTTATCTTATTCTTCAGCTCATTAAAACTTTACAAATTACTTCGTCTCGGATTAGACTTATGACTTCACGAGACGATTGACACGTAGGGTGGCAAGCTGTCTACATTGAAATCTGTCTCAAGCAATCTTCTAGCCTCTTCCCAACTGGTGTCCACTGCCTTCAGGTGCAGCATGAAGGTGCGGCGCCATGTTAAACGAAGTTTGCGTTTTCCACGGGTTTTGCCCAACATGATATTGCTTACACTGGGGGCGCCCGATTCTGACGGGGAACAATTTCCGCTAACGCGATAGACAGACCTGAAAACTTTAACTCCCTGGTTATTAGACTTTTCATGATCATGTACTTCCTTTTATAAACCTAAATAGAAATATAATTTTAATTCAAATAAAAATATTGTCGTTAAAAATAAAAGTACCTAATACTTAACCCTTAAAATGCGTGTGGTAGTTTAGCCTCTTTAACACCAGAATTGTAATTCCATTTGGTATGCACTCATTGTGAAACAGCTCAGCACTTTAAGGGTTAAATGAAATAATCAAGTACATACAATTATGAGATCATTTACTGAAAACATTTTGAAATACAGATGTTTCCATCGTATTTTCGCCTTTTTACACTTTTGCTGACTCACAGTTTCGCGGACTCATTTTTCGCCTTTTAACTGATTGTTTCGCAGACTCACTATTTAGCGAACTCACTATTTAGTGGACTTAAAATTTCGCTTATTTTGTGTAGGCCTAGTGTACAAAAACCCCCCTAAAAAAAAACTATGGAAAATAAGTATCTCTCTATTTCGCTGCTACCCTGTGCTATAGTATGACACTTATTGTAGATATCTGTATGTTGTGTCGATAGAGAATGTTTAGCCCTGGTTTAATCATCCAGCACTATAATAACGGAACAAATTATTAATTGTTTTACATAACAATGTAGCGTTAAATACATCTTCAAGAAAAATAGATTCTTACGTTCTTTCTAGTATTGATTATTTTCTGCTCATTATTTGAGTTGAATCTTTTAAACCCTTACAATAGTTTCAAGTCAGCAAATGTCTGACATTTGTTTGGTGCTTGAGACTTCAATCTGTAAATAGTGTCCTTGAAGTCCTTCTCGGACAAGTCACTGAGTACCAGATGTATTTCTAAACTTGGTGCGGTCACTGGCCGGTCTCAAGCTTAGAGCTCCAGACTTTCAGCTCACATTTTTTTTTTGTAGGCGTATTATTTTCTTGGTAAATAAATAACTTTAAAACAAAACTTTAAAACTTCTTTTTGAACAAATTTAAGTTCGCTTTAAGTGACAGTGTCTAAACTACAGCTTTCAATTCATATGTAAATACTCCGTAGAAGCACAAGGAAATCACAAGACGTCGATCAATTTAAACAAAATATTTGAGCTTACTTGAAAAGTACTTTTAAACTGTCTCTAAGTCTGAGACGCTAACTTTCAATCGCCGTTAACATCTATTCATCCATTCAGTTGTATATAAACCACATCAACGTTGTATCCGAATTGCGTGTGCAAATATAGGCCTATACACACAAACATACTAGATAAATGGGGTTTATTTATAATGGTGTTGAAAATAGCGAACACACTTTAAAGATTAAGAACACAGGAAGACGATTGTTATATTGTACTTTTAATATATCACATATCAGTAATGATGGATTACACATGCTAAGTTTTCCTAGATTTAATTATTGTATATACTCTATTGTAATACATAAACATCGAATATTTCTGGGAAACATACATCTGACTTTTTTAAGTTTATTTTATTAGCATTATGTTAACCGTTAACAATCTTTTTCTTCTACTGTTCTTTTTAAATTATAACCCATTGTATAGGTTTCCAAATATTTATATTCAATTATCAACTACTTTATGTAATCTATGGACGTAGAAGAGTAAACAATTTGGGAAATTAAAATTAACATTTTTTGTTTTAAATGTGGTTCTTATAACACGAATAGTTGTAACACAAATTTATGATTCCTCGTTTATTAAATATTGTAATATACAGCACAGCATAGAAAAATATGTCTATCTAAAAAAAACGTCTAGGAAAAAGCGGACAAAGAACAAAATGCCTTTAAACAAATTGATTGAAATCTATTTTTAAATAAACATTTCTTTTTTAAATCGATTATAAGAAATTGTTAGTGCTACTGTAATAATGACACTGCCACTCCTTTAACCCTGACTTTTTTTTTTCATACGAACATACAAACGTTTCGGTAAGACCAGATCCATTAAAGTAAACTGCAGCCCCCCCCCCCCCCCAAAAAAAAAAAAATAGAACAATATTTATACTGCATAGCAAAATATATTAGATATTATCCTATAATAGTCACTCCCCCTCCCATTTTTTTTACACCAAATACAAAATTCGTCCAATGTTTTTCTACGTGTTAAAACAAAATATGAAGAGCGAATTGTGTATACTCTTTAATTTGTACACAACTGACACTATGTGAGCGAATTCAATTTGAAAAGCCTCGTTTTTTCTGACATCGTATAACTTTGGTATCCGAAACTGACTACTGTCACTCGTTAAAGCTCGTAACACGCGCCCTACCCCTCCCCCCTTCCATGAACGCTTCTGGTTATAGGCTTATTAAACAAGAAAACATGAAACAAAATAATTAAACAACAACAACAACAACAACAACAACAACAACAATAACAACGTTTATAGGAAGTGTGTACTTGTGTCAATTAGTTTGCATCAGTTATGTAATTGACTTTGTAATAGATCTATACAAACAACAATACAATCTGTGTGATTAGAAATATTGTTTTATTACCAATTGTTTTTGTAGCGCTATTTCAAGCTTCCTCACTACTGTTACGCTATGATCCTATCACCTGGACCGGTTGGGAAAATTGGGGGGAGTGTGAGCGTAAGTCGGTACGACGTGAATTCGAACTCATGCCTAAAGCCTCAAGCCGACACACTAACTACTCTGCTTGTGAGTTGTATATGAAAATAGAAGATTGTATAATTATGTATTGTTTCAAACTTACTGTGAATCGGCGACCTATAAAAAGGACTAATTCAAACCCCCACCTCCATGAAGTACGATTTCTTTCCTTTGTTTGATATACAAAACAAAATACTTAATTACCAATAGTTAATTTACTACTTGGTTAATTTTGTTTATGGTTTATATAAATTGAATTATTATTATCATTATGTTAAAGAATGTTTGTGCAAAGTTTCAATTTGATCTAAGATTGGTGCGGGTGAAATAACGTGTACAAGGCTTTGTAAAAATAGAACTATCGAAATAAATTTAGAAAGCATGATGGATAATAAGTATTTCGTTTTAAGCGTCTTAGCATTCCATACAAAAATATGTACGATATGGAATAGACATATACTGATAAGAATGTTATTGCTGAATTTGATGAATTCGACACCCGACTCGGGCAGAGTTGTGTTTACTGAGCGCCAAAAGGCAACACGGGAAACCAACTCCTAGATACCCCCCCCCCCCCCCAGGGGCCCACAAGAGAAGGGGGAAAAGAGCTCTGAGAAAGCTATAAGCATGAAAGTAGCGCTATATAAAAAATATAGTATATATATATATATTATTCGCTGGAATTACTATTCTTTTAAATATTGAGTTTCTGATACATCAGTTTTATTTTAAAAAGTGCAACAAATTGTTTTGGTTTTAAAAATATATGGTTTATCAATACTTGAGTAATAAAAAGTAGATCTAGAACTATAACTTTAATTTCGTGATTATATACATTTAGATCACTTTGGACTGAGAAGCCTTACTCACTTAGTGATATGCGGGTGTAATAAAACTTTTACCCGTGCCCCCCCCCCCCCCCCCCGAAAAGAAAAAAAGGGTAGTTTTTCCAAACTTCGGCCCGCGGGAAATATCAATGCTATCCAACCCCTAAAACTTTGCCATAAGTGTGTAATGAGTTGGCAGAGGTTCGATTCCAAAAGTCTCCACGATGTTTTGCGGTGTGTGTCGGAAATGTCAATGTCACACAGAACGATAAAAGTTGGGCGCCGCTTCAAAAGTATTTAAATCCTCAGCGTCTCAACACTGTCTTATCCCTGATATCTTGCGACATCTTGTGACATCTTGTATGTCGTTTCACTGAGCTGAGCCTCACTAAAAATTAACTTTTAGTTTATGTCTTTCTTCACTGTCATGAGTTTTGGTGTTGGCTACCAAAAGAGTATGTCTTGCTTAATTAAAATAATGTCAATTACATGTATTAATATAGGACTTCTTTAGTAAGCGTACGGGCACACGCCCCTGCATTCTCATAGACTGCCACTGACGTCCCTGGTCTCAGAGTCGGAGTTTATGTTAGGGAGCGTGCAACGGAGAGATCTCACGCGGCGGCTCCAGTGGGGGGTAACGGACTTTAAATAAACGCCTAGTGGTGGCATCGCGTGTTTCTCGGAAAGTGAAATGGATTAGTAGGGGCAATGAGAAGGAACAGAGTTTTCAGAGTCTATTAATACTTGAGGAAGAACAGTTATTAAAACATTCATTTATACTCTATTAGGCCCTAAATTCTACATATGTACCCTATTTATATAATCGTGTTTGGGGTAATATACATTAAAAGGTCGAGAAAAACATTAGTACTTGGACAATGACGTTAGGCAATATGTTTGTTACAGGGTAGAGATAAAATAGAAAAAATATTTAAAAGAAATAAATTGTAAAAAAAAAATTAGTCAGGTTGTCTCCTTTTTTTCCCCGTTAATTTCTCGAATGTAATTAACGATTGTTTAATTGTTTGAGAAAATGTATGAATTTTTTTTTCCTGTTTAATTTAAAGTTATACCCTCTACCATGCTAAACCAGTTACGCAAGGAACAGTCGCTGCTTGTTGTTGTTGTTTCTTTGGTCTTACAGTATGTCTGTCCTTCTAGTTGTCAATTTAGAACTTTAAAAAACAACAACTGAAAGCTCGTTCCACGCGCTCGACTTTTGCTCTTCTGAAAATAATCCCTTTCATTTAAAAAAAAAATGGAATATGTATTTGATATGCAGTATGCATGCGTATTTCAACCATTCTTTAAACAAGGCAAAAAGCTGAACATTTTCCTCTTTCTCCCAGAGAATTGGCACTCCAACGGAGAAAACTTTTTTTTATTTGTTAGTTCGAGGTCTCTGTTGTGAATGTGATTTAACAGTTTGTGTAGAGTTTAACTTGCGATTACGACTGGCCCGCACGAACCACATACAAGTGTGTGTATTTGTGTGTAACAAAAATGTACGGTATTTGCATATTTGTTATTTATTCTTTTGATGAATTCACACTATAGATTCCGTGATATGTTTTTCTGGTCGTGTTCTTTCCATTTGAAAGCTATTTTTTGTTTCGGTCAAGCAAATATGTTTTTTTTTCTTTCTAATTTTGAGTTTTTGTGTTTGTATAAATAGAAAGTGATAAGACATTCAATATTTGCTGTCGACATTTTTGTATCTCAGCATCTCCCAATTTTGCAATACTTTCTCCTTTATTAGTCTTATCCTTTCATATATTTTCTTTAATTAGAAAATGTTTCATCAAACATTCCGGTTTTAAAACTAGTGCACATTAAATAAACTGATCTGAATGGACCACCTGGCATTGCATTTCAAAAATTATGACAAACTTTAAATCAAAATGAGCTACTAATGAAGCACTTTAAGCTAGTTGATTGCGCATATCATATCATATCATATCAAAATTGCATAGTTAATTTTGAAAACAAGTAAAAAAATTTAAAAAGATGATTCTATCTTACAATAGCTATCCAACCTTTGTAAGAGTGATTATTTTGCTCTTAGCAACTAATGAATGGTAGATTTAAAAAAACAAACAAAAACGAACATTTTACCGACTCCCGCCCCCCCCCCCCCAACTCAACCTCCAGTTTTCCCGAAAAATAAAATCCTGATTAAGCGGATGTTTCGATCTACTCACGGTCTATCTAATGTTACTACTAGGCTTGTAGATCTAGACTAAGAAGATGGCGGTGCGCAAGATGTTCCTAAACGTCTATATATTTGTGACAAAGCGAGAAAATCCGTTATGTCTGTTCAAGATAAAAATTGGAAAAATAATTACGGTTAAAGTAGGGTTTTCCCAGTGCGGCCAATTAGCTAATAATTCTTTTTCCCCAAAATATACATCAGCTGTCACATTTCTAGGAAAATTGTTGAAGCCGTTTTCGCGAAGCACCAAGATTTTTTTTTTTTTTGCTTCCGACTTTGTTTTTCAATGAAGAATTTGCAAACTGAATAGAGGAATTGTAACAAATGGGTTTACTTTTAGAAGATCTAACAGACATGTTCTGTGCATCAGGGTTGTTATAGTGAAATCTCAGTTTAGCGTTTCCGGTTATGTTCAAGAAAGAGTTTTTAAAAAAGGTCATTTTGCTGTTCATTAAAGTTATCCACTTTTATAAATAAATCATTTTTTAAAAGTTTGCGTACATCAGTTTATCCAGTTTAAAGATTGCACACTTCTTATAATTATATTTGTAAAGAAAGGATATCTCTTCATCATGTAGGTTTTTGTTCTTCTTCTTCTTCCTTTTTTTCTTAATGTTTGAGACTTCAGATGACTAGACCAATATATATGAGATGAACTGCGCATTGGTTTTCAAATCTGGGAGCTATCCATGTAGTTTTCTTTCTATTGGGGTGTTTTTGTCCAGTGTCTTGTTCGGGCCTCTTGGTAAAGAATTCAGCATTCTCTGGTGACACTCCACATGGACAGATGTCACTGGTTTCAATTTTGAGCTTCCGGTACATGTGTTGTCGCATTCTGTCTGTCCAGTAAGAATTTGAAAGATTAGACGTTGATCTTGTCGGGATAGCTTATAATAGGCGTCATCTTTCTTGTGATTCGGCTGAGAGCTCGTCCATTTCTCATTTATTTTGTTTACTATTAGTTTCTTTATTTTTTCTGGATCGAGTGCAAAGTTTAATTGTGTGTTTGTTCTGCCACACTTGGCGAGTGTGTCACTGTCAGCCTACTCACTTCCTTCTAGTTCTTCTCATTCTTAGTATTAATTAAAAACTTTACAGCTACATTGCTATCCCGTGCGGCTACTGCTACAAACCAAAATACAGCATGGAATATTACTGTAAATATATGACTTAAAAATATAAAGAAATATAAAAAGATCACTTGTACTATTAGTGGATGCCATTCATCAGGTCTTTTGTTACTCTCTAAATAATCTATAGTACATTATTGCATTCAATACATCATGCACTGTGGTATTGAAACTTTTGAGGGTTATGTGCAGGGACATGAAATTGTTCATCAATTATTATTGCAAAATTAAATACATATCTATGTGAATGAATATCTAATTATTTTATTTGTATATATTTATATTTGTACAAGAAATATAATGCTCTATTGTGTCTATTGTATATCTATGGCCACCGTCAGTCGCGAAGCGACTATGGTTCATCTCATGGAAATGAGATGAATGCCTGGGCATAAGCTGTGGTCGGAACGATGTCGCCCACACATCAGTTCCCCCCTCTCCACGCAGCTGATGTATCCAAAGGAACGGCAGTGCCGATACAGTTTGGGGTCAGCAGCGTCGCAGGTTCTGCCAGAGTGTAGCATATATTGTATATAAAGTTTTAAAAAGATATCTTGTTTATATGTATTTGTATTATTTTATAATTGGTGAGAAACATGTTGATAGTATTGTAAAAGAGAAACACGGAAAGAGTTATCGGTCATTTAAATAAAATCGACTGTTCACTCCATCACGTGCCTTGCAACTTTCAGACGTACTTTCCAAAATAAAGGTTGCGAACTTTCTGAACTCTCTACAGAGGCAGAAAGAGCCCTAACAGTTGAGCCACACCTTGGAGTTTCGGTTCACAACATCAACACAGTTCGCGATTCATAAAAAAACCCACAACAACTTCAATTTGCCTTGTTGATCCAGCAGTGTATCTCAGAGCCATTACACCTTGTTCACCCCACCCCATAGTGTGTGCGCCGTGATAAAAGCCATATTGCTTTCCCGCTATTTGTTCTTCCAGAAATCGTTCCATTAAAGTTCGGATAAGCCAGGCATTCAGTTCGCGAGTGGGGCGGGCACGGATCAGGTGGTAACGCTTTTCTCTCTCTCTCTCTCTCTTACTCTCTCTCGCTATCTCTTGATTTCTCTCTCTCTCTCTCTTACTCTCTCTCGCTATCTCTTGATTTCTGTCTATATATCTCTCTCTTGCTCTCTCTCTCTCTCTCTCTGGATGTTTAAATTTTACTTGTAAATTGTGTGTAAACGCTTTTACAGCGAGGATTGAAGGCCTACATTGTTATAATACAGTCTATCCCCCTTTCCCAAACACCAAGCAGCTTCTCTCGGCAGCGCAATACTTATTTATCAATGACATAAAGTTCTACATCAGAGCCCTATTGCTAGATACACATTTCAGAGACAACGGAATCTAAGAACATCA
>JADKLZ010000003.1:27619014-27635370 GCA_021533235.1 Biomphalaria straminea
TTTTTTTTTCTTTATTGTCATTTTAGTATTTTAGCCCAGTCGGTAAGATCTAGAGAGTTAATGATCAACTGGAGATGTTTCTTAGTTTTGTGTTATCAACACACAGCTCAGTCCAAGTGAGTTTCAAACTAACTCCTAACAATGAGGGAGGTAAAAAGGTGAAGTGTGGGCGCGGCAACAGGGCGTTTCTATCCCAACTTTGAGTGAACTGGTCAGATGGACTACAGGCCTCTTCACATGGTCAGGAGGCTCAAAGGTTGGAACGAAAGGGAAGTAAATCCGGTTGTGAGCGAGATGAGAGAGAGAGAGAGACTGAAAGAGAGACTGAGAGAGAGACAGAGAGAGAGACAGAGAGAGAGAGAGACTGAAAGAGAGACTGAGAGAGAGACAGAGAGAGAGACAGAGAGAGAGAGAGGGAGAAACATAGAGAGAGAGAGGGAGAAACATAGAGCGATGCTACAGAGACAGAGAGCGAGAGAGACAGACAAAGATTTTCTAGACTGTCTTTAGTTCCATGTCTTTAGTTCCATAAGCCATAAACTGGACTCTTTCCATCCACATACACGTTTCTTTTTTTCCTCTTTTCTCTTCACAAATCTGGCCCAGTCTTTTTTGTTGATATGAGTTGTGTGAGGTTAGCAGGGTTGTATCTGGGGAAGAGATTCGTGTTGGGGTTCGAACTGAAGCCCCTTTGATATTTAGCCCATCCATTTTTCCCACTCAGCCACACATTCCATGTTCGAGATTTAGTTGCATTCATCTGCGGCTAAAGCCTTTCCCTCAATTGAAATATTCGACTCTCTATGTAGTAGTTAAAAACTCTTGCCTCATACTAGACATGCATGTATTCTTCTTTGGTGCTAACTCTTGTTAATAGCGGAAATTGACAATATAGTATGCAGTAATTTAGTGCTGTAGGACTAAATACCAAGCGACTAGGTCAGAGGTCAGACATGTAAATGCGATATAAATGTTTCGGAATAAGAATCGAATGGATGGCTGCCTGGCCGTGTGGCATTCGCTTCAGACTGTCGTGACAAAGAGCCTACGTTCGAACCCGAGTTTTACCCCATAGCTATGCACCGTAGTAGGTTGTGATAATCGTTACTTTTGATAGTACAAAACAAAACTAAAAAAAAAAAAAACAGCTTAGTGTGTCCAGATTTTTATCCAACTGAGACTATGTCATTTTAAACTTGCCAACTGCCAATGTATATTTCTTTCTAAATAAGCACAAATGAGCTTATCCTTGAGAACAAAATAGTACCACATATTTATAATAGTATCGTACTCTTACAACCTGTCATGTTGGTTTTATTATACGCCATACTGTAGACCAAGGGCTGTAATCAGTAGCTACATTCACAACATCCCAGCTTCTATTAGCGCACTTCCAGTTAAGTCCCCCTTGGTAATTGTCTCCCCATTTTCTCCCACTTGATGCTTCCACCCATAAATATCATTTCCTGTGAGACAATTGTAGACCATAATGCCCCGTCACTAGCAGACGACTGCCGGATTGAATCTTCTCTTCCGACAAACCAGGTTTTAAAAAGGGCGGCGGGCGCTGTCCGCCACGAGCCCCACGTTCAGATATATACCATTCATCCTGCGACTCCACAGGGTGCCAAGTGACTTTGGCCATCCTTTTTGGCGTTGAGATGTTCCCTGGAATATATGTCTGTCTGGAACTTGGGACAACGCTCCTTGCTTTCAAGGGACAAGTCATGACCAGGGATTTTTTTTTTTAGTGGCTGAACAGTGGCTCGTTCTCCAGAATGAGATGTGTGTGTGTGTGTGTGTAGCAGCATTAAAGCCGTAGTTCTTTCCCTACATGATTTGTTGCCTCGTTTTGGAATATGACGTGTTTGTCTAGACCGTGTCGCTTAAGATCATTTTGAAAATGTCAACTTACGAATTTACGACTGTAATGGAGATGGTTTTTTTTTTGTTCGCTTTAACTCATTTATTTGAAAACGTCATGAACGCAAATGTAATTTTTGACTTCGTTTTGTATCTGAGAAAGGAGCATCTTTGTTTGTTTGCTTTTAAGACATTAGTTTCAGTACTATTAAAATCTTTACATTCAGGATAAGTCCAAATAATGATCAGGTCATGTCTTTGTTTATTGCGAGAGAGATCTATTAATCTGTAGGAAGAGCTTTTTTTTTTAAAAAAGTCTTTGTCAAGGTGTCGATGCGGTTAAAGGTGGTGGTGGATATATCAAGATTTTAAAGATAAATAGGATTAGAAAAGAGAGGGAAAAAACAGACACAAACTTTAGAAACCAAATCAACCAACTGTTATTCCATATATTGTCTTGCATATTTGGGTTGTCATGACAATAAACAGAAGGAAACAGCAACTCTATTCTTTTTTTGCTTATTTTCCTTTTTTTAAAGTGGAAAGGAAGAGAAATGATTCTACTTAATTATTTGTTTATGAATCTCCACATGATTCCAATCGTCTGCATGTGAAAACTTTCCCGCCACCGGAGATGACGTGTCGTGGCGACATTAACGTCTTCCCTCCGCCCACTTTACGACATCAAGGAGTTAGTGGAACGTCTGCACACATATGTTTAAATTCCCTTCTCCTCCCGCTCACATCTTCCTTCAACGTCTTCAGCAGCAATGACTTCATTCACTAAACTCAGCAGGGTGCCATCTTCTCCCCTAGAAAAAAAAAGCCCCCGCTTATGTTAAGCGTTAAGCTAAAACGAAAATGGCAACAACTCTTGACCGTGTGATCCATTGCCTGGCGGGAAATAATTTTCCTCCCTTGGCGCCATTAACATTCTTCCCATAAGCCTCCTCTGGGCTCATGCGCTCTCTTTGTTACGTAGACACACATACACGGGAGAGAACTCTACGGGAAAATTATGAATTCTTTATTAGGAATTACGAGAAGGAAATTGTTTCGTAATTATCTTGGTGCTCATAACGTAAGCCGTGTGAAGAGAGCATTCTGAGACCGCAGCCAAAAGATCTACTTCAACTCCCAGCCCCAAAAGATAAAAGCAACAACGCTAAGAACTTTTTTCCCCTCCTCAAAATGCCGAATTTTTTTTCTAAAGAAATGTTTAGACTTTTTTTTTTTTTTCATATTTAATTTGTGTAAGTTACAGGAAGAATAACGTCCCCTGATGGTTAGGAATTATTAATATGGTTTTCTTGAGTGCCGTGTAGCGACTGGCTTCTTGGCTAGTCCATCATCATTATTGAAATGATGGATTGATATATCTGAATGCAATTTAAATAATCGAATGAAAGTTTAGGGCTTAGTGCTTAAAACAATCACGCTCTCTCATTCCTCTTGAATCTATACACACACGCGCACTCAAGCACTAACACACACACATACACATGTTTTTTTTGTTTGTGTGTGTGTTTTACAAATGATAATCTTTTTTTCTTTATTTTATTTCTTTTTTTTATTTATTTATTTTTTTTACAATATATTAACTCATTCTATTCATCTGTCTGTCTAGTAAAAAGTTGGTACACGTTATTTCTACGACACCCAAACTCGGATTAAGCTGCAATTTTGCACAATTATTTCTTTTACTTGATAACACAAAAGTCAATTAAAAAAAAACTATTGGTAATTAATTATTTTGTTTAGTATGTCGAATAAAAGAAAGAAATAGTACTTAGCTGAAGTGGTGTGTTGGGCTGAATTAGTTCCCCTTATATGTCGCCGCTTTAAAGTAAGTTTAAAGAAACGATACATATGTATACAATTTTCTATATTCATAAGCACTTCACTTAGCAGAGTGGTTAGTATGTCGGTTTGAGGAGACCTGAGCCATGAGTTTGAATTCTGGTCATTCCTTCTTTTTAAAAATGGTTTTAAAAAACTGATTGCTGTAAAACCCCCCCCTGATAGCCCTTTCTATCCCCCTCCCTTTTCCCCAACTGGTCAAGATAAGTGATATGAGCATATTGAGAAAGTCAATAGCATGAAAGCGCTAAACAAAAACAATTGATAATAAAAAATATTTTTAATCGCACAGATTTACTTTTGCTGGTCTAGATCTATTACATATTTATTTACATGACTGATCCAAACTAATTGATGCGATTATAATTCGTATATGTTTTGTTTGTGTTTTATTTTTTTGTTTTTGTTTTTTACATAGATTTCTTTCAATTTGAAGGAATTCACTTTTTATTGTCCCCAAACCTTTTCTAACTAACTATTGTAGCTAGATCTCTACACTGTCTATGTTATATATTATATAAACTCTACTTTTTATTGGTTCAACACAGCCATAAGGGATGTTGTTGATACTTGTGAATGGTTCTATGTGGAATAAGTTGGAATATTTTGTAAGAAGAGGTTTTTCAGTTGGGCATTATTCCCGTGTTCCCCAAAATGTTACCCTTTCAAACCTTGCGATCTGTGGGGCAGACGATGTTAAGGTCATCTGTTTTTATGACCAACGGTTAACTAGCAGGGTGTTATGTGACCATCACAACGACCAACCGCGTTTATTTTCCCTAACTAAAGTCAGGTACTCATTAAAGTGGGGTGTAATCAGGGTCGCCCTAAGATTAAGAAATTCAGAATTTTAGTCTTCACCGAGATTCGAACCCAGGACCCCAGCGCTTAACAATTCAGCAACCCCCCCGTGTCTCCAAAACAGAGTTTAAAATCCCTAAAATTTTTTTTGTTTACTAAATGGTACTCAATCTATATTGCTTTTCTTATTTGTATACTTCTATGAGCTGCGTGATTGAATCTTTAAATGGAGGTCACATGATCATATCACTTTGTTATTTTACTCGTATTCCAGACGTTCCTGGAGTTCTTAAAAGAAAAGAGGGTAACCACATCTATAACCCTAAACACAAGTATATCTATGTCGTCATCTATAGATAAATAATATGCAAAGTAATTCACTATTAACATTTTTCCGCTAAAGATTTAACCATTTTCGATTACTTTATACAAAATCGTCAGCAGAACCAACTCTCTCAACTCTTTCTTCTGGCAATGTTTCTTACCCATAGACATAAATAAATGTAGACTGGACAAAGGAAATAACTTCATGTAACTTGAAAACATGTATATCTATTGAATTCGGATTTCCGAATCCTGAAAAATTAAATAATTGCATGATCTTCAGTCTTAGAGATTAAACAAAACGCAAAGACATAAATAAAGTACACAAAATTGCAAGTCACAGATTTTCATTTCATAAAACTCTTTTATTAGCCAGTCTATATTTATTTATGTCTACGTTCTTACCAGTACTTATTTTTTACCTTGAGATCTAAGCCTTGTCAGACTTTTCTCTTTTTTTCCTAAACATCAAAAGTGATGTATACGTGAATAACGTGTAATAACAAAACATCTTAAAGATAATAACAACATCAAAACAAAATAGAATAGAATACTGAATTTATGTTCCAGCTTTAGGAGCTCTAGTAGTTTTTCATTGATTTGAACTCCAATGGCGATGTAGGGGGAAAAAGAAAGACATGTCAGTTTATAGTCCATGTGTACATAGTATGTTTACACAGTACTAGCACAAGTACAAGAAAAAAAGGGGAAGGGGGGGGGAGCATTTAAACACGCTGATCTAAGTTGACAAAGAGCTGAAAACATTCAGTCTCAGATTAGCATAATATCAGCCTGTTATGTCGGGTAAATATTTGACTCCCGCTTCTCCCCTACCGGCCGGGGGCTATCAACGCTCAGCTGTCTACTGCAACAATAACCTGGCGCAAGCAATGGATTGAATTATGGGTAATATTGTAGGGGACAGAAAACGTCGCCGGATTCTCGCACACCGGCTACAGTGTGTTGATAAGGCTGCGAGATTACGGACGAGATTATGTTGTGTGAGATGGTCAACAAGCTTTTCTTGTCTTATTCTAAACATTCTGAGATCGAATGAAGAGTTTTGTGTTTTCAGCGGATAGGATTTCCAGAGTGCTTGGACACACTAGAACAGTGCTCCCCAAACTGTGCTCCGGGGAACCCTAGTGTTCAGCGTGGCCTGAATATGTGTTCTACGATATACGAACTACTGAAATAATTAACTACTAGGCCACTACATGAATTAATGTCTCTAACAAATATAAGCAAAGTGTTCCGCTAAATACTCAGAATGTGCTAAGTGTTCCATTTAGGAAAAAGTTTGAGAAACACTGCATTAGAAAATGGCATGGGATATTCACTTTCCTGAGACCCGGGATATACACTTTCCTGAACTATGTAACTGGATCCAGACTAGTCCAGGGTGGGGCTTCATAGTTACTCGTGGTCGACTGGTTGGTCAACAAGGTCGGTCCACAGAAGCCTTTCGAGTCAACAATGTCAGACGTTATGCGCAACGATTAAGTCGTTTGTATACGTGGCGCAAATGTGGGGGCGGGGTTCAAAGTTCGATCATTTTGTTTTACAGATATGAATATACTTAGTTCATTGAAGTTTAGTACCATAGACATGTCACATATAGCTTTCATAATTTCGTCCTTGTGAATTATAGCCGTTTTATTTCATCTTAGACTTGACATGAGCTGACAATAGATCTAGCTAAAAAAAAATTAAAATTAAACAATATTAAATAAAATAATTTATTTTTATTGTACCAGTACGATATTATTACATAATAAAAAAAACATTGAATTTAATGTTCTAATAGCATCATTAATTTTAGGTCTCTTGATTTCTTTTCAGGTAAACTAACTTGCACTCAGCTGTCTTCACTTCAAAATGGTTCCGGCCACCACCGTCAACAGCAACAGCAGCACACCACTCCACAACAGACTCCCGGAACATCATCGAACCACCACGCACACAAAAACTCCCAACAGCCTCACTACTCCAACACGCCGTCATTTTTGGACGAGCCCCCAGTCCCGACATCTAGCGAGAAAGACAAAGGGAAGAGCTCCTCGTCCAACTGCTCACCTCTGACCTCCAGCTCCTCCACCCCCGGTTCCTCCAGCAACGATAACGCCAGCAGTGACTGTACTTTGCTGAAGCAGCGACAGAAGAGAAAGCCCAGAGTTCTCTTCTCTCAGGCCCAGGTCTACGAGCTGGAACGACGGTTCAAGCAGCAGAGGTATCTCTCAGCCCCTGAACGCGAGCAGATGGCCGTCCTTCTCAAGCTCACCTCCACCCAAATAAAAATCTGGTTCCAGAACCGCAGATACAAGTGCAAGCGCCAGCGCCAGGATAAATCATTGGAGCTCCAAGCCATGCAGACTCCTCGGAGAGTGGCAGTGCCCGTTTTGGTCCTGGACGGAAAGCCTTGCATGGGGCCACCACCAACTTCCTATCCGGCGCCCTACAACGTCAACCCGTTCGCTTACAGCACATCGCAAAGCGGATACTGCAATAGTGGCAATGTCAACAGTCACATGTCTCAGCCAAGTCAGATGTCGCAACAAGGATACATTCAACAGCAGCTACACCAAAGCACCAGGGCATGGTAAAATAACATTTCTTAAAGACCTTAGGAGCTTTTAGTGAACGCTGTAATCAGATAAGAGACACCTTACAATCCACAGTGACTGTTTTCTAGACTTAACAGGCAGATCTAACAGTCCAGCCGATAAATCAGTCAGATATGGACACAAACGCATTTCAGTACAATGACAATCGAAGTATGTGAATTTTAGCTTCACATATAAACGTAATTAAATGCTTTATCAGTCTGACTTCTGAAAAACTGCAAGTTTCTCCTTGCAGGCACTTAACAATGTGTATCACTAGTCCATCTTTCTTTCGTTTAAATCAAAACTCGTTTTTTTTTTAAAATAACGTAATTTCTTTTTGCTTTTCATCGTTTGTTCTATAATACAAATTGTAGAGATGCTGCATCTTTGATCGACTTAACTCTTTCTCTCCATAATTATTTACAACATTCTAGTAAAATCAACGATGGTATTGTCAGTTAGTAGGGAAAGAGTTAAAACATTTAGAGTTGCTGTGTTACATGTCCTTCGAGGCTAGACTCAGCTCAGATCAGTAAATCCACATGAACCCTCAACATTATAATGCTTAAACAATTAATTATTCTAAACAGTGCCTTTACCCGTAAGATGCCTTAAAAACGCAAAGAACTAATGGCCAAATGTTGACTGACTCTTTACAATTGTACAAAATAAAAATATGGACACGGAGCTTTCTATTGTACATTTAAAGTTGTTTTAAATTTCGTTTGTTTTAAACCTGTGCATTTCATGACCAACAGAGCCTTCACTTTTGATATCTAGACACTTCTGTGCCTTAATGTGGACGTGCCTGTACTATTTACCATTTGATACAAAGATTTATATATAAAACCCAACAACTCTGAAACTAGTTGTTTTCAGGACATACCTCTTTCTCGTTAATTGTATAGTAGCTTTTCATAATAAACAGATTTGGATGCTTTATACTGAAAGGAAAAAGAAAACTTGAATTCTGGTGGAAAATACTTAGCGGTGGAAGGATGGTGTGCAATGTTCATTTCTGAAATGCTCACGCACACTCAAACTATGTACTCATTCCCTCCCCTCTCTCTCTCACTGTGTCTCCCATATCCGTTCCTCTTTCGTTCTAGACCACCATACACTCACACATACACATCATGTTGACTATTTTATTAAGTGTGTAGATATTATCAGTGCTACCATGACACGTAATGAAGTTCAGTGTGGGAGTGTGTATATGTGTGTGTCACATTGTCCATCCTCCACTGACTGTTCTAGAGCCAAACTGCGCATGACAGTTGGATAGAGTGGTTCTCACATCTGTGAGCAAAATTTTCACCTCCAAGACTTCTGTGTGATACTTTCGTAATTCATGGACATTATTGTGTGACATTTGTCATACGTGACATGCGTGACATTTCTCGGCATATGATATGTGTGACATTTGTCATACGTGAAATTGTGACATTTGTCATACATGACATGTGTGACAATTCTCGTAATGCCATGTTTGACATTTCTCATATATGACATGTGTGACATTTCTCAAATATTACATGTGTGACATTTCTCATACTCATGTATACTTGTGCTGTTTAAATGACACAATATGGCTGTCTATATGTACAATTGAAAAACAAATGTTTAATGAAATATATTTTATATTCAACTGATATTATAAATAAATTTGCATTTCTACTATAAATAGTACCTTTGGTCTTTATTTAATTATTTGTTGACGTCCATTAAGTTGCACTGTTAGCCATTTTTTTTAAATAAAACGATAATAAAATGAATAATAATAATAATAATAATAATAATAATAATAATAACTAGTTTCCTTCAGTAGATTCCTACGCAAATACGACTCCGATGTGACCCCTCTGAACCTACACAATGTTGATCGCAATGTCGGCCTGGACGACGTAGGCCATGAGAGTCGTCAAAGGAAAGAAAAAACACTCCATGGGAAATTCCCGGCTTTATTACATGGGGACAACATCGACAAGACTGCTTCCTTAGCATGGCTCAAGGCAGGCCATCTCTATCCTGAAACAGAAGGCTTTGTTACAGCAATACAGGACAGAGTAATTAGGACAAAAAATTACGAGAAACATATCCTAAAACTCAATATTGTTGACAAATGCCGAAAATGTGGAAATGTTGGCGAGTCAATAGAACACATAATGGCAGGATGTTCAGCCCTATCGGAATCTGCCTACCTAAGTCGCCATAAACAAGTTGCAAAGCTAATACACCAGCACTTGGCTTTGACACACAATTTGATCGGGAAGGATACTCCTCCTTATTACAAATACTCGCCACAAGAGGTTCTCGAGTCTACTGATTATCTGCTGTACTGGGATAGACCTATTTTGACAGACAAAACAGTAGATTTTAATCGCCCTGATCTGATGCTCATTGATAAAAAGGAAAAAGTCGCTACCATTATCGACATTGCCGTACCACTATCTCACAACTTAAGAAAAACTGAGTTAGAAAAACAACGAAAATATGGGAACCTAGGCTTGGAGATTAAGCATCTATGGAAGCTTGCTAAAACAACAATATACCCCATTGTTATATCAACCGAGGGGATAGTAACAACTGACCTCACAGCTACCTTCAAGGCCCTTGGCATTCCTATGAACATTCTCGTTGCCTGTCAGAGGGCGGTACTGCTGCAGACCTGCCACATCACCAGAAAATTCCTCAGTGGAAACTGATAAAGGGACTACGATGAATTTTGTTTCCCTTTAACGAAACTCGACCCTGGCTGCGCCAGAGAAAGAATACTCGTTCTTTTTTCATAATAATAATAATAAATAAATAAAAAATAACAAAATAATTCATAAAACAACAAGATAGTGAAGTTGTATTACACTATGCTGCAGCTAGGTGTTCCAACGGTGTGAAAATGTCAGCTATTTTGATAGCTCCATTCAGGGCCTGATTAAGCCAATTTGGTGCCCTAGTCACAAACCCACATGGGTGCCCCCTTCTGTCCGGACCCCCGATCCTCCACTGACAGCTGGTATGTTCAATATTATGCAATAAAACTAACAAAGACAAACGATTATTAACACATGTGTTTGTACTTTCGTCACTCATATAAAACCTACAATAAGGTATTTCTGTATTATAAGATTTTTAGGCGTATTTTCTTTTTTAAATTTATTCTTTTCTTTCTTTTTTGTATTTTTATTTTTTTATTTTTAAATTTAATTTTTTTTTTTTTGTAAGCATTTTTTCTTTTTATTAAAAATAAAATTTTATTATGAAATACATTTTAAACATAGAAAATTGAATAAATCACACAAAATCCTTTATTTCAACAGCATCCAAACAATTCTTTTCAACGTGGCGATAATAACTGAGAAAGTCGGAGAAAGCACACATTTACATTCTAAAGTTCTTTTTTTTAGATTTACGTTTGGCAAAGTTTTTGAGTACATCATGAAAGTTAATTTTGCGCAACAAGTCCGCATCAATCATCAGCAGAGACAAGGAATCAAGCCTTTCTTGTTTCATTGTTGATCTACTTGGATTTTTTGTACGTTTCAACTCAGCTCAGTTGAACAGTTCGTGACCATTAATGTTAAAAATATGCGCAAGGCGATTTCTACATTTGGAAATGCACACTCGATGTTGTCTCTAACTATTACTTTGTAGAGTTCTGCATCACTGAACGTGTTGTTCTCAGATTTTGATTCACGAAACTTGTGGCGAATATATGAGTGGAACTGTTGTAGTTCAGTATATAAACTTTTGCTCAGATCTTCAGGATAAGCATTAATTAGGGCTTCACAACACTGCAATGTTTGTGGTACATCGACCAAACAAGAAAATTGAACTACTATATCATTATATAACTGCGCTCGTCTACTCATCTCTGTCTCAAGTTTGTGAATAATCGCGTAGAAAGTAGATATACGAAATTTGTCTCTGGCATTCAGTGAGAGCTCAGGGGCATTACCATCAATGACCACTGTCTTTCGTTTACGATTAAAACCTGGTGTTAGTTCTTTTGCAGATCTTCAAATCTTTCAAATTCATTCCTAGATTCTTGCAAGTGATCTGCTAGTGAGGAATACAAATCAGCACACGTTTTCAAATTCACATGCTCATTTTGTAGAGCTTGACTGACCCTATGAAAATGTTGTAACACTTCCAAAAAGACAAGCATGAAAGCCAATTCTAATTGTTGCATCTTCTTTGCAATGCTTTCTGCTTCTCTTCTGGTGTCCCCCTTCTGTGACTGGTCTTCTTGTAAACATTCTAACGCTTCTATTATCTGAGGATGAGACTTAACAATAGCTTCAATTGCAACAGCATGTGCCTCCCATGTATAAATAATTAAATTTGTTAGAAATAAAAACCATTAGGTGAAAACGAAAGTAAAAAGTGTAACCAGTAACCTTCGTTAAATCAAGTTTTGCTGCGCAAGCTAAATTACTAATTATGCATAATATCTACATAAGTAAGTAGTCCATGGCATAAAACATGTCCGAAAATGCAAAAGTAATTATAAGCCGCTATGCCAATGTAATGAAATGTATAGCCTTTTAATGTCACATCG
This sequence comes from Biomphalaria straminea, assembly GCA_021533235.1. Taxonomy (NCBI): domain Eukaryota; kingdom Metazoa; phylum Mollusca; class Gastropoda; family Planorbidae; genus Biomphalaria; species Biomphalaria straminea. The sequence goes on from JADKLZ010000003.1 coordinate 27,631,027, forward strand.
ACAAATTAGCACTATTCACAATTGTTTTCACTAGCAGACCAAAACGGAAGTGAATTTGTCGCTAGGCATTAGTGCGTTACGTAGGACAAACCTCTCGTATAAAAGTAAAAAAAAAAATAGCACAAAATGCCTCGAAGAAAAATAGCAAAAAATGGATGGGGATATTTTACCTCCAGGTTGTGGGACCAAGGTTAAATAATGTGCGATTCATATTACAGTTGCGTTTGCTAATGTCATGTCGATTTCGCGCGGCTACCGGGACAATATACACATTTTTCTTGCGGACTTGTGGTGCCCCCCAAACACTTGGTGCCCTAGGCACATACCTTGTTTGTCTAATGGTTAATCCAGGCCTGGCTCCACTCATACTATTTTTGCATTCACGCATTCGCTTTACTTCTAACATTTAATTCATGTCTAATTGTTCCTAAACATTCTCAATGACTATATCGACAGATGCGCAAATTAGGGCCCGCGGGCCGCGGGTAACATATGGAGCCGCTAAATTTATAGTCACATAACATGCACATTTTAATTTCTATATTTAAAAACGTGATAACCTTCCTAAACCCATAAGAAGATGTTACATTGATAAAAGCAAACTTTTTTTTTTCATTAGATTCATTTGACATATGCAAAATATATGTAACAAAAGACAAAAAAGTCAGGTTATCTCCCTTCATATCTATGTCCACTCTTCTGGGGTTATATAGAATACATGAGTCGTTATTTTGATAATTAATATTATGGTAACACAACAACATGAATATAATACATAAATTTAATAGATAAATAGTTCGCTTCCAGATAATCAATTCTTTTCAACTCAAATTAAAAAAATAAGGTCGTTAGTTTTTGAGATCCAAACTTGATAGACTGACTGAGAAGACCAAACAGCAGGATCCTACTACAGCGCAGTTAACAGAATACAGTCTTTTTTTTTCATTCTGTTTTTTTTCTTCATTCTATTCTTATTTTAATTTGTTTTTTGTGCAACAATATTCAGTTTATAACATTAAATACACTATTAATCTTCAAATTATAATTTTAGATCAAATAGTTACATTTTATTATTAGATAAAATATAAATGAGATCAAATATCTACTCAGATTAGTCAGATCCAATATTCTACCCAATTTATATTATTAGATAAAAAAGAAAGGTTTTAATATCAATCTAAATATCAAATAGTTTAAAATTATTTGACCAAATATTTAACTACAAGTTATAGCGATATCTACAACTCCGATGGTTTAGAAAGACTACGCAAAAGAAAGCCAATCGTCATGGAAGGCCTGGACACTGGCCTGTAACGTCACAACCTGTGGGAAGTTTAGACCAATTGCTCGTTGCCACGTCACAAGTATGTACGAATGGCATGACGGCAACGATCTTTTGGTCTCCACTGTTGACATGTTACGACGATGCAGGTCCGCGTAGAAGTCTTGTATAACGAATAGTCAGGTTACGACACGTATATTCTGCCACCAATAAGGCAGACAAAGCCTTTGTCCACCGGAGATATATTTAACTTCATGTTATAATCTATATATATATAATCCTCAAAGTAAAAGGTCAGACAACAAGTAAAGTTCAAACAACCAGTAAATGGGAAGATCCCATGGCGCAGCACGGTGTGAATGGAATTTAAATATTTCTTTTCAAATCGTAATATCACTATCAAATCTCTTTAACTGATAGTATTGGTATGAAATATTTATTTCACAATTCTGAGGCTAGGGTGAAAGTGAAGATCTACATAATTAGAAGTCTTCTAAATGCGATGCAATATTGTAACTTGATCCTCATAAGTAGCTGGGCTCACTGACGATAGAGTCACTAGAAGCTTCTCTATGGTCGTTAAAAAAACAAGGAAGTTCATTCGACGAGGAAGTAAAACAATTATGTTAAAGTTAAAAACTAATTGGTGATACATTATTAAAACAATAATAACAAGTTTTTTTGGAGAGGGAGAAAAAGTTTTCTTAAAGAAGAAATGTCAAGATGTTATCATTGAAAAAGAAAATCCTTGTAATAACAACAAATTCCAATGAGAGTCAATAAGGTAGTCTTGGGACGCACTGTGGCTGAATCCTGGGATATTTAATTTCGGGATCTTTGGGGATTTTTAATTTTGGGATCTTTGGGGGATATTTATTTTTGGGATCTTTGGGGGATTCTGAGTCTGCCCACCTCTAATGGGTAGCTGACATTTGTTGGGGGAAAAGTAAAAGCGGTGGGTTGTGCTGACCACATGACACTCTCTTTAACCGTTGGTCACAGAAGCAGATGACCTTTTACATCATCTGCCCTATAGACCACAAGGTCCGAAAGGGAACTTTAATGCAGTCTTAGAGTTACTTAAGAAAGTCTTCTAATGTGTGCGTCCAAACAGAGTGAAGACACAAAGTGAAGACACAGAGTGAAGACACACAGTATCTTTTAGAAACTCTTTTAGCTTCACGTGTCCATCTAGTTTTTCGATCAGTGACTTTATGAATTAATGGACTTGATACGGAGACCTTTCAACAGGGCATTTAAACAATTAGCTAGTTAAACCCTCACCCTTTTTCTTTTTCAAAGACATCCTACAATGTGATAATTAATATTTAGGAAGACTAGTTGGGGATATATCACACCGTGAGATTAAGTAGAATATCAGACTACTATCACGCCTACTCTCAGTGAGTCTCAGTCTATTAGAGCAGATCGAATTTTCAATGTTAAATCTTGAAAGAGATTCTGTTTCAAAACTTTTTTTTTCCTACATTTGGAATTATGCAGTTTTCGTCTGGTATTCGCTTACAAACAAAATAGATGTTATTTCATTATTTGTAGCTGCAGGTTTTCTTTCTGACCAAGCTTTGAAATGTCTATGATAGAGAAATAACACATAGACCTATACACTGTACAGAACGAAGTGTGATAGGGCGGGCAAAAACACGCACGACTCTTGGTATCGCTAAACACTTTCCATGTGCTCCTTGGATTCGATAACCCGGGCCAACCTTTACCCCAGAGCAGACATGTCGCCTTGGGCTGGGTCCTAAGCAAATGCGTATCGATACCGAGAATAATATCGATAAGATTGGATTCGAGCTGGAGGTAGGTCTAAGAGATCTGAACATACCTTCATCTACAATTCTACATGATCAACATTTGTCCTGTAGAAAACATTCAAAATGACACAATTTTCTGAGTTTTGTTAGACTCGAATACCTTCCAAATAATTATTAAGATTATTTTATTAGTTCGTAATTTTTTTCTCAAGACTACCAACTATTTTTAGCTTGAAACACGCCATCTTGGTCGCCTCACAAATTTGTCCCATTTCAGTAGCAAGATTAAAACTGTGTCTCTCTTAATACAGCAAACAAACTTAACAAAGTATATATTAAAAAAATAATTTCAGTTATTCAAAACGACAATGACTATCTAGGACCCACCAACTTTATAGAGACTATAACTTTACATCTCAATGTCACATCCGAGAGTTAGTTTATTGTTTATAAAGTTAAAGATGCAAGATCATATTCTGAATAAGTATGTTAATAGCATCACTATTTTATAGAAAATCATAATTATCAAGATATTTATCAATACTATGATCCAGTATCTTTAAATCTTAAGACGCGTTTATAGTTTCTATTATATAGGCAAGACTTAACTGTGACCTAAGACATTTTAATGAAGCTTTTCCCTGGTGTGTGTGTGGGGGGGGGGAGGGATAGTTCGTAAAACATATCTTCATTAGCAATAAAATAGTTTGACTATGCAGCACACACACATACACACATACAAAGAATGTTACAATAGATGTAACAAAAAATGCAGGGGCGGCAACACAAACAGCGATACTGGCTTGGCTCACCCCGCAGTATCGTGTCCTCCCTATCTTGCTCAACCGCGGTGGTCGTCGCTGGAGGGCTGTGGCGAGCGCGTTATAATAGATGAGGGTGACAATAGAGAGCAGGGGGATGCCTTGATCGTGTCAGGCTACGGGGCGGCAGTTTAGATAAACAATGGCCCCGTTGTTGTGGCACGGAGGCATTGTTACAGATAAGAGCAGGCATGGAGGGGTGGGAGAGAGATGGACACTGCTAGCAGGATGACATGTAGGCATTGGTCAGATAGATGCACGGGTCAGGTCAGCCTAGACCACAATGTAGATCATCAGGTAGTTTACATCAAAGGAAAGAAACATATTTTTTTTAAAGCATGTAAACAGCTTTGTGTCAGACGAAGTCTTGATTGAGATCCTCTTGAGGAAAACGTATTAAAAAAAAAGGTCTACAAACTGTTCAAGACTAGTAGACATGTACACCCTTGAGACCTGGATACTG
>JADKLZ010000003.1:27635380-27648464 GCA_021533235.1 Biomphalaria straminea
TGTTCAAGACTAGTAGACATGTACACCCTTGAGACCTGGATACTGTTAAAATAACGAAAAAGGGTGAATAATTTGGAAGGAAAAAGGGGCCGGATTCGGAGGAGGACAGGCGGGCTAGTGCCCCGGGCTTTCACAAGACAGCCCCCTCCCCCATTCACACAACAGATAAAACAAGAACAATATATATATTTAAAAAAAATATATAATGGGATAAATCGCACAATTACTACCATAACAATCAATACTACCATAACTATCAATACTACCATAACAATCAATACTACCATAACTATCAATACTACCATAACTATCAATACTACCATAACAATCAATACTACCATAACTATCAATACTACCATAACAATCAATACTACCATAACTATCAATACTACTACTACTAAAAAAATAATTACCGCTAATTATTTAACTATTTTTTTTAATTCATGTGTTGTCATCAACAAAAATAATTAGTGAAAAGCCTCAACTTGATTCGAGAATAGGAAATGAGAGATAAACAGCTTACAAGATCTGTACCAGACAGAGTGAGTTGATGAAATCTTTGTCAAAAATATTTTGACGGGTCAAGCAATTTGACGTTCCTTTTGTCTTTTGAAACATTTACCTACCCCCCCTCCCAACCATTTTAGTATTTAAAACTTTCGGTTTGCAACGCCTTCGCAATCTAGAAGTGTCCGCTAAAAGCATCCTTCTATATAGAAATATTGACCCGGATTGACGTCAGTACTTGAACCCATGACATTACCATGACCTTACCGACCTTACCATGACCTTACCGTTCACAAACTCAAACAAAAATTTTTTTTTACAGATTAATTTTTGTGACTAATAAGCGAATGAGGTTTTCCCACTAATGTGTGTCCGAAATAAGCTTTTACATCCAATATTACGCAATTATCTCATGTCATGATGTCATATATCAAAATGCAAGGGGCCCCTAAAGAGGTTAAGCCCTTCAAGGGGCACCCAAATCCGTAGCAACGCCACTGCATGGACCTAGAGTTCCGAGAATCTTCGCCTCAATTCACCTCAACTCTTAAGAAAATTACAAAAGAATACTGATGGTATGTATGTTTACACGTCCATTTCTTTTTTACAACTAAAATCTTTATGCCGTGGTTCGTGTTTTTATTGTTGTTGCGATGTGATGCGGCATACACATTCAAAATTGAGGTCATTAAGACCTGACTTATAAGAATCTTGGAAAGGGAGACTTAAGGGAGATAGGCACGTAGTCAAACCCCCCTTACCAAAGGGCATCAACTCGTTTGATCATCTAATTTCAAGATCCTTGAGCTATTGACCGCTGCCCATGCAATAGTGAAGCCAAATAGTGAGTCGTTCGTACTGCCACAATGAGTAACCGAGTGCCGCCAACACAGAGGGTGATACTCGTGAAGAAAAAAAAACAAAAAGTGGTAAGCACGTGCTTCTTCTTTACGTCACAAATCTGTCTTTCAGAATGTCCAATGGACCTCATTCACCAATCGTAGACAAAAAACAATTAGTCACGTGATCCTATTGATAAAACAACTAAAAAACTGTCACGTGACAGCCATCGTGTTTAAAAATTAGATCGTCACTTATATAGAAGAGATAGAGCACCACGTGACTATGTGTTGTTTGTTTACGATTGGTGAATGAGGTCCATTCTGTAACTCCATTTTGTGACTCCAGTTCTGTGACTCTATTTCTTTGATGCCAGATCTGTGACTAAGTAAGTGACTCTAATTTTGCGACACCAATTCTGTGACTCCAGTTCTGTGAGGTCATTTCTGTAACTCCAATTATGTGGCTCCAGTTCTGTGGCTCCAGTTCTGTGACTCCAGTTCTGTAGCTCCAGTTCTGTGACTCCAGTTCTGTGACTCCAGTTCTGTGACTCCAGTTCCGTGATTCTGATTCCAAATCTGTATTCAACCAAATAGAAACATTGACTGTATTAAATCAAATAGAAACATGGCATAACAGAACAACAACAAAAAACGATTCTTGGCTCGTGTTTGTCAGGGTGGTCTCCAACGGAGCTGACCAAATGACCTTTGGGGATAAGAAGTTAGATTGTACGTTTCCGTGCATGGTCCTGCCTATCGGCGCCCCTACCTTATCCCAAACCCCTTTAACCCGCACCCCTCCCGTTGTTAAACTCAACCCACACTCATCCTAGCGCTTTGCCAAAATTAAAAAAAAAAAACATGAGAAAAAAAATAAAGCGAGGGTGAGGTGTGGAAGCTACACAGAAGTGTGGGAGTTATGTGAGGGTGAGGTGTGTGGGGGATGAACAATGGTCACACTCAAGGTAAACAAAAGGGAAGGAACTCGGGTCTCGATGCCACCAGGTACTACTTGCTCATCCCGCCTCGAGTCTTGTTCAATGTCATCTGTCGAAACGTTGAGCGCACCTCGTGAGCGGGGGAGAGGGGGGGGCGAAAACATTGTTGGGGGATGTACAGCAACAAACTAACACTAGGCGTAGCACCCCCCCCCACCCGTTCCCTCATTCTTCCATCGACTACTCCCCCTCCCCACCTGCGTTTTCCTTTTCTCTTGCCTAAGCAGCGAACCCAACTGGGATGAAGACAATTAAGATCAAAGGGAACCATATTTAGAAAAGAATTAATTGCATAAGGGACGTTGTCTTTAAGCCTGGGAGTTTTTTTCGTTTTTTTTTTGTTGGTTTATCCGAACAACAACGAATGGTGAGGCGTACAGGGGCGTGTGGGGGCGTACAGGGCGTGATGGGGGGACGGTGTACCACGTTTACATCATTCACTTTTATACAAAGCAAAAGTGTAGTGTGTGTGTGGGGGGTGTATGGGGTAGCTGAACGTTTTAAAACAATGTGAAAGGTAGATATAGAAGCGGGGTAACTTTAAACCTTTTGTGATTATACTCAGAGTTGTAAATATGATGTCTTTTTTATGAAAAAAAACTATTTGCATAGTTGATTTTAAAATTAAATTGTTCGCTTTCAGAAAAGAAAAAAAGTAGCCGTTGTATCAGAACTTTGAATGGTCTAAAATACTATGATGTCGGATTTTCAATATCTTTTCTAGTTTACGAGACGGACGCACGGACGGACGGACAGACAGACCACACAAAAGTAATAGCGTCTTTCCCCCTTTCGGAAGCCTCTAAAAAACGAGAAAATAATAAAAAGAAAACTTCACAACTAAAAAAAAAAAAAAATAAGAATGCGAAAAAAGTCTGAACAGTAGAAAGTGAGATAAACAAAAAGAAAGTCCAAATTCTCGTCTATTTCAGTGGCAAGTTCCTTTTCTGAGTGTCAGATTGAAACACTTGAGTCAAGCAGCTTCCCAGTTCACAAACTTGAGATTGGCATTCACCTGGACCACAGAATACCGTCAATCGAGCATGCCCATGATGACAGCGGCGGCACCGTACGCTCTTCCAAGAGTTTGCCCCAAGGCCAAATCGAGAGAGAAAACCTGGAAGCACGGTAAGGATCTAGTGGTGGGTGCTTGAGAACGTCCCACACAGAGGCGGACACAGAGGGGAGGAAGAATGGACGCTTAGGAATATGATGCGGGGGAAAGTGGAGGTGCTGGGTGGAGGCGAAAGGGTGAAAGTAATCCACGAGTGCCTGGGGCGTTACCCAGAAACATTTCGTTCCAGAGCTAAGAAATAAAATTGCTGTAAGGTCATGGCAGTTTCTGCTCACAACGTGTCTCCGTCTCCACGCAACTGTAGATCCTGGAGGAGGGCATCGGAGAACAGAAAGAACTTTACATCATTCTAACATAGCCAGATAGATTTCTGATGCGTCCTGTGCGGATGAACACAACTGATCTTTGAGGCAGCTGTTTGACACGTGGTGAACCGAGATTAAATATATATATATATATATATATATATATATATATATATATATATATAAATTTAAGTTACTGCTTCAATAAAAAAAAAGAAGTGAAAATAACACATCGGTCGTCCTAGTCCAAACCTCTTTATGTAGGACACATGGGATGGCAGCGGACAGCGTTGACCTTGGGAGTGGACATAGTGGAGTGGACACGAAAGTAGTGCAGTTATTAAGACTGTTACTTTTACTTAAGGTTCTACACACTATGTACAATCCAGCGGGTTGATCACATCTTTAGTTGTGTAAAGAAAACTGTTTTAGCTAGGGAGGAACTACTCCATGTTTACTTGTCTTTTGCCAGTGTCATTCAAACTTTGTTCAAATATTAGGCAACCAAGAACAGCCATCCACTTGCATTATCAAGATTTATACAATAGTACCACACTTATTTTTTACTCTGGATTAATTCCTATTTCCCTTAAAAATAATTTAATCAAATACTAAATTGAGCATAACGACTTTGATGTTAGTGAGATCTTTATGCGCTTAGCTCTTTGATATCCAGCACTATAGCTGAAAGTTGAATTCTAATGTCTGGTGTGTTTCTAGACTTTGACTTTGTAACAACATAATAATAAAGTCCTGCTTCTCAACAAATATATTTTGGAAGAACTCAAAGCTAGAAATATTGTCAAACTCAACGAAATTTCATTTCATGGCTACTTCCTATATCATCGTTTAAAATTAGAGTTTTTTTTTTCAGCATTTACAAATTATTTCACCTAATTACTCCGATAATTCCTTGAACACTTTTTTTTAGTAAGTTTATCAAATACAGAGGTAACAATAATTGGAACAAAGTCCTAATGAAATGTCAAAACTTCTAACATCCTCATGGTTCCATTTTAGAAAGCAGGCGTAGTTACTCAAGGTTTTCAAGAGGGTTTTATGAACAAGTTAAACTCTCTATAATGTACAATCGTGCAGAATATAAGGGGATATAATAAAAAAGTTTCATATTATACAAATAAATGCATTTTTTTCTTATTTAATACCTTGTCCAATTAATTTTCGATAGTACTACTAGTTAAAAAAATATACATCAACTAATGTACTTGTGCAGGTGTTCCTTAAACTTAATGATTAAAATTTTATTTCAAACATGCTACAAAATACGAAGTATTTAAAAAGTGTTTTGAAACTTTTCTGTAAAAGATATATTGCATAATTATTTCACTATTATTATCATCAAGATTTTCTATATAAGTCATTAAATTACCATTCTATGGCTATATCCTAGAAAGATATAAAATTCATTTAGTGCTATTATATTTTTAAAATGTTGCACGAGTACCTTTACAATGCAAGCTATAATGCTATGAAAACCTTAATTGTAGATATCTCCATTTCAATGTTTGATCACACTGAAACTAATTAGTTTTTTATTGTTACTATTTAAATAGTACATTTTTACTAATAAAAAAAAAAAAAAAAAAAAAGAGGCCAATAGCCCCAAAAAGAGGCAAAAGGATTTTTAGGTTGTAAATAGATAGAGAGATAAAACTACTATTCAGTTGAACTAACTCTTGTATTATATTTGTCACCATTTGGACACACTAAGACAAAGGTATGATAAAGAATAGAGATTAGAATTAAACCAACCACATTAAGCTTTGGTTTGGTTCGATGTGAAGAGATTAGGTAACGGCAACATTATGTACACTTACGAAAGTTGAATTCAATTAATCAGTTCAAATTTGAAACCTTACATAAATCAAGATAAAACACAAAATAATATGCAACCTACCAGCTGTTTAAACTACAAACATTACAAATTGCCTGCAGTTCACTAAACATCTCAGCAGTTAATGTAATGACTAATGATCTGATGTTGAACACAGATAATTGTTGCTTTAAGCCGAAAAAGTTGAACAGTCAGGAGCTTGCACTTAAGAAATGTCAGCATTATAATGTTTCTAGGATAAGCCTAGCTCTAAGAGCTCCATACACTGAAAAAAACCTTTAATGTGCAAAACTTGTGGCAGGAATTGCCAACGTTATAGCAATCGATGCCGTGGAATGTTCAGAAATCTTTTTCAAACTTTGCAAGTCATCGCAGTACAGAGCTGGGCCAAATATTTTTCAAGTTGATTTCTCAGGTTATTAACAGCCTTAGACAAATGAATCACTACTGTTTTAAAGTCTGCTAGCGCTTTTTCTCCGTAATTATTTTTCCAAGTTTTGAAGGATTCTTCATTTTGCTCATTACTATTTCACTACCCCTGTTATGATTGGGCTTCAATAGCTTTGATGTTTGTTATCGGAAAATGTTGTTTATTGGTATAGAATTAAAGAGAAATGTATGCTTTATATTTTTTTTTTATAAGTCAAAGCCAAGTTAAACAAGATTACAAAGAGAGTTTATGTGATACACAAACTCAGAGGTGCCCCCCGTCGGAGTCGGATCCCTGTCAGATCCGCCTATTCGCAAGATGTTTCGGATGTTCCTTCAAAGTTGAAAATAATTAACTTCTCGCTGGACGACGGAGGATGGCGAGCAGGGTATAAACCTGCCTTATTTTGATGTTTCCGCACTAGACTGTAGTTCGGATTTATCGTTGGTCCCTGGCTCAATTACTGCATGCTCCCATCCCCTCCTGTGGAAGGTTTGAAATAGGAAGTAAACTATCTTTAACTCTGAAGAAACATTCGAAACATGTAAAACAAACAGACACATAACCCGGGAGCGTCGAGATAATCAGTTCAGCATGCTAACTGGTTACAAACTAATAGCCTGATATATACAATATGTCACACGAGCGATTTTAAATAATCTTTCAGCATTGATCTGTAGAGATGTAGATGTACACAAACTAAACTTCTGATTTAGCACTCTTAATATATATCTTATTAATTATTATTATTAATAATTTGGATGTAATTTAGATAAAATTTAGGTACAATTAAAATAAAAGCCCAGATATACAATAGAATGAATGCAATATTAAATTTAAAAATAGAAGATTAGTTTTAGTTTATTATAACATTTCAATGTAGATCTAGTCATAAACATCCGGAACAATCTATTATAGATATTTTAAACTATCGCAATATTTCTGAATGAACAGTAAAGGTTAAATATTATTTTCAAAAGCCTTAAGTTTTTTTTATCTAACCGTGATGGACAGGGCCGCTAAAAAACAACAACAATATTTTGAATTTGATGAGGTCAAAATCAACGATGGTATCGTCGATTAGGAGAGAAAGAACTAGTAAATCATACATTTCCGGGTCAAATTTACTGTCAGGAATGGGGCTGTTTCACCGAATGACTGAAGTTTCCAAAAAACTCTCCTTAGGTTAACTATTTGAATGAGTTTCAAATTATTACCCGCACAGCTGATTCTAATTATGATATCGTTACAATAAGTGGAAATCCTATTACTTCTTTCATCAGTCACAATTAGCAAATGTTCAGCTTTTATTGCCCCAGAAAGAAAATATTTTTTTCTTTTCTTTTACAGCTACGCCAGACTTTGAGAATTCTAATAATCTAAAACACTTGCTTGAAAGCAAAGAATTGTTACTGTGATATGAAATGTATTTGAAGGATGTGCAGATGGTAAAATTATCAATACAGTAAACCTTGATTCAGTTGATTTGTGTAAGGATGATTCGCCCAGTTCCTACCGATCAGAGCGCCGAACAGAAAGCAGAGAGAAGAAGCAGGCCCATCTGCAACCGATAAAACCCACCCATGTCACATATGCGGCAGGCTTTTTAAAGCGAGGATTGGACTTTACAGCCATCTTCGAGTCCATAGGAAATGAGAAATGTGCTCATCTTCGAACACGAAGGAGGAGCTATATATACCGATCAGTTTCAAAGTTCGGTCTTAAATGAAGTTTGGCTTCGGTTCGGTTGTGAGGTTCGAGTTTGAGTTCCGTTTGTTTTCCTCTAATTAAAAGATAGTGTGACTTCATGTGTTGCAGCGAGCGTGTTGAATCCACACTGTAAAGGCCTAGTCACCTGGTCAATACAGGTTATGTTTGCAAAAATCTTTTTTCTTTTTAATTTAAAAATATACTTGAAAAAATAAATTTAAAAAAAAACGAACAGAATAACATAAAATTTAATTGATTTACGCAAAAAATATCCACAAAAAGAGACCAAAAGCCATGAGTATCAGCGCGTTAGCATTGACAAAATGTTTCCAAAAGCCAGACTCCTGGATGCATGTCAACATTTTCTTCTGTTCATTTATTTCCTCCTCGGTCAAGGTCGTCTCGACGGGTGGTTCATATCCGCACAAGATGTACATGAACTTTCTCCATCTGGGTAGGTTGACCTGACCTACGAAGTGGAAAGATTTAATATGAACCGTGCAGGTCAAAGAATAAATAAAGACATTGAAGAGAATGAGTTGTAGATAAGATTTTATAAAGTATGAATCGAAATGTTTTGCAAAAAAAATAGTGGCTAACTACAAAAAAAAATGCAAATCCTATCTACATTTCCTTCATTTCGCACACCTGCTATTAACATTGACCTGACATTGACATTGGACTGACATTGACCTCACGTTGATATTGTCCTGACATTTAACATTTATATTATTTGTCAGGTAAGGTTATATGATTTGTTCAGCTGATTTATATTAAATGCGAATTTTTGTTCATTGCTGTAGTACTCATTTTATTAAACGTTGCTTGAAGATATTCAACTTTAGGAAAGTCGTCTTCAACACAGTGTTTCTTCAGTGTTTTAGTAGAGGCACCTCCAAAACTGTAGATCTACTGTCCCTATGAGAGATACAAAAGTCTGAACAGAGAGTGTGACCAAATCACTTCTCAAACCCAGACAGACAACAGCGAAATAATAGTAAAGTGTATTTGATTGATAGTAAGGGACTATGTGATTTCAATGTGTAATAGGTTGTAGTTAAAATAGATCAATTGAACAACACAAACCTGTTTGTTCAGTGTTACAAAGTGTAGCACATTAGAGAAAGAAAAAAGAAAAGCGCGAGTAACTCTCACAGTCAGAAGAGAACAAACAAGCAAAATTACAAAAAAAAATAAAAAAATCCATTCTTAAAAAACAAGGCTTATCTAAAGGTTAAGAACTCCGCCCTTCAAACTATATCTATCAATAATGTACAGGCTATTCCCCTTATTCGATATCAAAATAAATTACAAATAATTAATTGACGAATTATGTTTTTTTAAATTCATGTTTTGCTAGGTACAATAACAACTGGATCGGAAAATGCGTGAGGGAGAAATAGCGTTAACAATTATTGAAAGGGACTAAACCCAACACATCTAGCCTTATCTGTGAATACTGAAGGATTATTTTCCCTTGTAGGTATTAAACAAAAATAATTAATTACCAATAATTAATTGATTTCTTGGTTACTTTTTAAAAAGTACTATTGATTCATGTCGTGTCTATGCCAATGATGTTTCATCTTCATCCGAGAATCGGTGTGGAAGAAATAAAGTGTACACACTTTTACCAGACAGACAGACAGACTTGATAGAAACTTCGTAAAAATGTGGATGTTCCTGGAGGTTGTCTTGGAAGTAAGGTGCATGTTTTGGAAAGCTGGACACAACAAAACTTTTGGACATTTCACTCTTTCATCCAAAGACGAAAGCAGTGGTCATTCAAAGTTGAAAGAAATAATAAAATCATCCAGTAACAAAATTATTATTTTTTTTGAAAGCATTTTGCTCAAAGTGAACATAAATTATTAAAGATTTCTTTTGAGATAGTTCAAGTCATCGCTCTACTGTACGAATAAATAGCGAGTTCCTTTCTATCCAGGTTTATACCTCCTACAGATGCCTGTATGATCTCCGCTTTCCTCTCCTCGGCTTTGACCTGTCGGATGTGCTCAGCGGGAAAGTCCTCCCTCTGTCTGCTGCTGTGTCTGGTCCACCAGGTCAGACGGACGGTCTGGAAGAACATGAAAAGAAGTTTACAATGATAAAACACCTCGGTACAAGATGGAAAGAGAGGGGGGGGGGGGGTTTCTTGGGCCTGCGCGCTGCAGTGACCCTAATGGATATAATGTAATTATCACATACTGGGAAGCTGCTCATCTTTTCTTTTATACTTTGACTGACCACACCTCATCGAGAAAATATATGCAGTTCATTTCTACTATAGTTATAGTAATAATATAACAAACAAAATAAAAAAAAACATACTTAAAAAAACAACAACAAAGCTTATATTTAGTGTATCAATTAGTTTGGATCAGTTTTATGTAATTCAATTTCTACTAGATCTACTAACAATAGTAAGTCTGTGAGGTCAGAAATATTTTGACATTTTGACTAATGCTATATGTAAACTAAATTCCATGCTTTTCATAATGCGCTATGATCCTAACCTTAATGTTAAACAATCGTCACAAATCATTGCTACTCTATCTTGTTACAACCTGAAAAGCATATGCGATAATAGAAAAACTTCGATACTTTTTTTATTTTTCTTTTTGAGCCGCTTTTTTTTTTAAAGTAGACATCGTTATTTTGACACATTTTGTTTTTAAAAAGACATCACTTTCAAAACACCAAGAAGTGCTATGTCAGTTTTGTCCAGGCTTATGTCAACTCACAGCGTCTGTCTGGTACATCTCTCCCACACCCTTTACAGAGGAAGTTAAAACTTTATACGATTATTAATTGTACATAACCGATCATGAACATAAAAGAATTGACGAATTAGTTTATTAATTACTAGCTATTAATTATTTAGTTTGAAATCAAATAGTGGAAAAAAAAACTACTTATTGAGAGATGTTGTTGTATATATGGAGTTATTTCCATTCTCGGCTTATTGAGAGATGTTGTTGTATATATGGAGTTATTTCCATTCTCGGCTTATTGAGAGATGTTGTTGTATATATGGAGTTATTTCCATTCTCGGCTTATTGAGAGATGTTGCTGTATAGATGGAGTTATTTCCATTCTCGGCTTATTGAGAGATGTTGTTGTATATATGGAGTTATTTCCATTCTCGGGTCAGGTTGAAATTTCGCATAATTATTTATACTTGATGACAATACATGAGTAAGCAAAAAAAAATAGCTAATCAATTAATAGTAATTAATTAATTTTGTTTTAAATACAATTAAGAAACTTAAACCCATACAGTATTGCGATATATGTCATTGAGTTTAGTGGTCTTCCTTTATTTTATTTTTTTTTTTTTTTTTTTTTTTTTTTTATAAAAAAAAGACTTTTTATTTGTTTTTGAATAGGTTTTGTAAATTAAACTACTCAGTTTGAGCGAACGATTCTTATCAATGTATCCAGTACTGAAATAGAAATATGTATAACCACATAACAGAAAGAATATTGTATTCTTTCATTAACGTCCTTCTAGAGTTGCTGCTCTTTCCTCATTCCATATGCACAAGTACTCACGTGTTTTGGGTCAATGGGTGACGTCATCAGGGATATCACCATCGTGGCCACAAAGCTGATGACGAAGAGGAGGATGGTGAAGTGGAGGAAGTGGACCTTAGAGATGACCCACGGCCGGACATCCTCGTCCATACAGCCAGGACTGCCGTAGCCGAAATCCAGCGCCATTCTGATGACTCCCACCAGAAGGCCAACCATCAGCCCCCAAAAAGCTCCCTGCGAACAAGATGGACAATATTTGATAGAAGTTTGAATGCACTCATAGAAAAGAAATGATCACATGAAATCCTTGGAGCAGATAATGTCAACACGATAAGTTATTGGGATTTACATTGTATAAGTATTCACATTTTTTTAGCCACATGTTCCCTAGGAGAACTGGTTCAGAAACTAAAACATATTCCTTCTTCCGTCAGAGAGTTCATGAAAGTTAAGCAGTGTTTCTTTAGACCTTAAGTCAACCAAAACGCTTCTACATCAATTATTCGTTAATAGAAGGAGTTGATTGGTAGCACGATATCGGTACATCTTTCATTCTAGCCAAGTGCAATGAACTGAGATCTATCTGATATTCCAACAGTTCTCGACAGCTTTTCTTCCTAATGGACGATTCCCACTGAAGGCCCTATCAGGTTTAGAAACCAAATCTTTTGACAACAGTTTAACACTACAAAGAGGGGATACCCGCCGAATACCCGGGATAAAGAATTAAACCAACATCTTAATAATTGTAAATATATTCCATCATGTGATTTCATTAAACACTTTTTTTTTTTTTTGCAAGGGAGACAAACCACACGAGCACACACAGTAGTCTTCTTACCTGCTCATTGGTTCTCTCCCATAAGACCGCCAGTAGAAATATGGCTAGAATAGGGGGAGCGAAGTAGCCCGTTACAGTCTGAATATAATTGAAGAGTTGTCCTCCCTGGGAAGTTTGAAGTACCGGAATCCACAGAACACTGACACCCATAAGCAAGAGAATAAAAATTCTGGGAAGAAACAATTAGGACAAGAAACCATAAAGCGTGAGTTAGACATCCAACAGAAAGACTAACTAGTGAGCTCAGCAGGGCCGGTCCTAGCAATTGCGGGGTCCTATGCGAAACTGATTGCGCGGGGCCTAGTTTGTGTGGGAATAAGGATAATAAGTGAAAATTAAGATTTTTTATAGGAAAAAAAATCGACTTTGAATTTTATTCATTCTTTATAGGTTAAAATTTGCGATCTGTACTTTACGAACATTGTAACCAATGGCATATTTATATGTCAGTGACTTTAAAGGTAAATAAAGTCTTGGAACTTTTAAGGTTAAAATTCTCTCCAATATTACATTCTAATACATTAAAACTGACAATGCTTTTTTTTCTTTTATTGCGAGTACGATTGGCATTTTCCGAAATGAATGGAGATTTTAATAAAATCAGGATATTTGCAAGAATTTTTCTTATATATTTATAATATTTTGCAAGTTAATAATTGCATCTTGACTTATCGCGGGGCCTACTGCGACCGCCTAGGTTGCAGTGGCCTAAGACCGGCTCTGGAGCGCAGTTTGCATAAATCAACATAGATTCTAGTTCCAGTTACATCCTTAAGTAAAACACGGCTGTATACGTTAGAATGTAGGCATGGTGTGTGGAGTTGTGACTTATAATATCAGCTTGGTGTGTTGTATTGTGCATTAGAATGTTGGTTTGCTATGGAGCATTGAGCATTAGAATGTTGGTTTGCTATGGAGCATTGTACATTACAATGTTGGTTTGCTATGGCGCATTGTGCATTAGAATGTAGGTTTGCTATGGCG
>JADKLZ010000003.1:27660569-27676561 GCA_021533235.1 Biomphalaria straminea
ACATAAAGTCTAGATCTAGTAATTAGTCTACTTTAATAATAATAATACGTAAGGCAGTTTTCACTTAGTGTTTAAAGGGCCTATTAAGTAAATAAATACATAAAGTGTAGATCTATTATAGTAATTAGTCTACTTTAATAATATGTCTGTTTATAGTTATCAGGACAACAACTACATGTTGGCTGTGTTACAGTTTACAACACTTCGCCTAAGCGCTAATGCTAACACGCAGCAAGGCAGTCTTCAATCACTTAGTGTGTCTATAGTGTGTCTACTTTAATAATACGTCTGTTTATAGTCATCGGGACAACTACACGTTGGCTGTGTTACAGTTTACTACAACACTTCGCCTAAGCGCTAATGCTAACACGCAGCCAGGCTCTGGTTACGATCAGAAACAATGGTCTCCGACCTACTACGTCACAAACCAGTCTTTTGGCCTGAGGTCACGGAGGTCACGGTGTGACAGACGGACAGACGGACATTTTGCACAAACTTAATAGCGGCTTTTCCCCTTACGGAGGCCGCTAAAAAAAGCGAAAAAAAAATTACGCAATTTATCAAAAACCTAGTGAACACCTAGTTATACGAATTTCTTCTCAACACAAACTACTTAGAAGAGTCCCGTTTTTCAAACGTGATTCAAAGACGGAATAGTTATTTCAAAATGATTATTTCTAATTAAGTATTGTTTCGTCACTGGAACTTTTATTTTTTTGCGTTCATATTTTACATAAAAATTGCAGGGGACGCGACTATCATTTTTTAAAATGTAAATAGTTTCTTGCCAACGGTGCCAAACATTTTCTAGATCTAGATTCTAGAATCTAGATCTTGATTGTACACTGTACTAAAATAAATCTCATTTGATATCTTATTGCACTGTAATTTGTATATCTCATTATTTTAATATAAATAATATGAAAATCCCCCTCCCTTTATTTTTTTTTACACAAAAACGACAAATCATTAGATCTAGAATCTAGACAAGTACTGAAGTAGAGTAGGCAGTAGTGACTAGTGAGTAGCCAGTAGCTGAGTAGGACTTAGAATCTAGAGTAGAACTAGAAGCCAAAAAGCTAGCCTATAATTTTACTATAAATAATAATAATATATTTATATGATATTATTATTAATATTATCTAGTTAATCTAGCCATTCTATCTAGAAATAATAGAACTATCATTACTATGGACTATTCTATCAAATTTTAAATCTATATTTAAATAATATTATATGCTATCGGCACTATCGCTACCTAGTCCTAGCCTAGTATTGTATAAGATAAGATCACTGATCTAGTAATCTAATAGTAATACTATCTGACAATAATCTGACTACTTATTAAATTATGGACCTCATTCACTAGTCTAATGTAAACAAGCAACATTACATTTAGTTTAGCCACATGATTTTCTATATCTTCTATATAAATTATGTAATCCATAAACTATGATAAAGGTAACGGAAAGGCTGTCACATTTTTTTTCATTGATTGTTTTATCAATATTATCATGTGTGTTCGTGGCTAAATGTTGTTAGTTTACGATTGGTAAATGAGGTCCATTAGATTTATTATGAATAATTATGTATATTTATAATAATTTATATTGTATAATATAATAATATTAAAATAATGTATTATTATTAAAAGTATAAAGTATAAGGCTAGTTTTTTAGACTTAAGACTTAGAAGAGATGAGACACATGCACTAAACCGCTGGATATTATATATATATATATAATTATTATAATATATATTATCATTATTATATATATATATATATATATATATATATATATATAACAATAAAATATAAATAATTATAATATATCTCATAATACATCCACAATTACTTCTAATTACAGTAACAGTACATTTTATTGTGACTATGCAACATCCAGTATTACTGTCTCTTCACTACTACAGGAGTACAGGTATCCAGGTCAGTTTTGAATTTGCATTTAAAAATAAACCAACACTATAATCATTAGTCTTATTAGAACTTACAGACTGAAGGAATTGTAATATCAAATTGACTGAACACAATCATTATAGAAACACATATAAATACAACATTCCCTTTTCACACTGTATTGGGAGAAAATGATACAGCTTGCATCTATCATATTGGCCAATATTGAAGTGCCTAAATAGAATACAGTTACAGTAGAGTTGTCAAGTCATACAGCCTAATGCTATTTGTGACATTTTTCCTACAGTTTAGATTTGTGAGAATACAGATCATATTACTGGTATCACATTATTGGATTATAGTTACTTAACCCAGATCCTTTTTTTAACAGAAAGTTAGATTTTAGTTATTACAGACATTTTCAGTATGGATCCTTAACCTTTTTTAAAACATTTTTTTGGCTTCTTGTGCTACTTGTTAATTTCAAACTTGTCAGTCTTGTATATTCATTTTTATACATATTTATTCATTTATAACTTAAAGACATTTTTTGACAAAGATAATTGGTAAAATACTAAAAGTCAAAATTAAATTTATGTTTATGTAGTCAATAACCTCAGTTTTTTTTAAATAGAAATTTACCTATATCTGCAGAGGAGCTGATATTAGCTCAGAAAACTATCTTGTCAGTGGCTAATGTAAGCTCTGACTGCAACACCAACCAAAATGAGTCATATGACCATGACCATTTAACATGAACAAGCTCAAAAACTGCAATATTACAGAACAGTTTCAATTGAAACTAAAGAAATGCTTTGAGATTCTTGCAGATATATTGAACCTTTAAGAAGATTGTGCTAATTTCAGAGATACCACTTGTGAGTGTGCAAAGAAATCATTGGAGGCGATGTTCATACAAGGAATGGTGGATACAAGACAGAACATGGAAATCCATAGATGAGAGGAAAGATGCCAAATGTAGATGAGACCAGAAAAATGCAAAGCAAGATCACAGCCTAGTGGCATAAGCCTATAGGAAACAGATCTGAAAGTAAAGAGAAGTTTTTGATGAGATAAACTGAACTGGATGGAATGGGCCAAGAGACACAAGCAGCTGCATGCAAAAATGACACAAAAACTCTACATTGTATCCTCTGAGACCTCACTGGAGCAAAGAGTGGACATGGAGCACCAACAAAAGACAAGCAAGGCAAAACTTTGCTAACGAAAGAGGAACAGGATGAGTTTGAAGAGACCCCTCAACTACCCATCACCAGACCTGACTTTACACATTCAAGGACCCCTATCTGGGCAATCTTAAGCTTTAAGACAGACCCCATTACAATAGAGGAGGTTACCATTGCCGCAGTCCTGTAGATAAAAAAAAAACAGGGCTAGGAAGGTGTCAGCAGATTTGCTAAAACACAGGGCACAGTGCCTTGTTGACAGAATGACTGAACTTTTAAATCTCTGTTGGATACTTGGTTTGAAAAGCATTTATTTTTTGTAGCATATGCCAAAACTTTTTTATTTTTAGAAATTATGCTTTTACTATTTATTAACACAATAATGTATCCTTCAAAAAACTGTGCAAGAATGGACTCAAGACAACATTTTTAAACTACAGGGTTGTCTAGACTGCACCGATTGGAATTTGTTTAAAGAGACCACTTCAAATCTGGAAGAATGGGTCGAAGCAGGGACAAATTACATAAAATTTTGTGAAACCATGTGTATCAGTAATAAAGTATCAAGATATACACCAACAACTAACCATGGATCACTGCAAAAATAAAACGGGAAATCATTAAAAAGAGAAGAGCATATATGAGTGGCGACAGGCAGGAAAGGAAAAGAGCTCAACGTAATCTTAATGTCGCTCTTGAGGAAGGAAGGAGAAACTACTGCACCAAGCTGGAAGACAAGTGACATGAGACAGGTGTGGGGTATCATGAACCAAATGTCAGGAACACAAGTCAAAAGTAAAAGCAATCTTGCCTCAAGAGACGACAAAACATTATGCAACGATTTAAATGATTTCTATTGTCGTTTCGACACTTACAGCTTAAATTATCAAAGACTCAAAGCCCTTGAAGATGTCAAAGTTGACAACTGTTTAGAAATAGCGATTACTAAAGAGCAAGTCTGCAACATTTTCAAAAACGTTAACCCAATGAAAGCTGCTGGGCCTGATGGTATACAAGGGCGAATCTTAAAAGAATGTGCTGAACAACTAGCTGAACCTTTCCTAGAGATTTTTTCCACTTTATTACTAAACCACGAGATACCATCTGTGTGGAAGTCATCCATAATTTTACCTGTACCAAAGGTGTCCAAACCAAAGGAAATGAATGACTTTAGACCTGTTTCTCTTACTTCCATTGTGTCTAAATGTTTAGAAAAACTGGTTAAAATGTTTCTACTAAATGATCTGTGTAATAAATCGGACCCTTTACAATTTGCTTACCAAAAGGGTAATGGTGTAGACGATGCCATTCTAAATATTTTAAATTGTGTCTTCAAACATCTGGACTTACCAAACACTTAAGATTGTTTTTTATTGATTTTTCATCAGCTTTTAATACAATACAACTTCATTTACTCATTGAAAAAATGAAAGCATTGAAGATTAGTCCATATATAATACTATGGGTTAGGGTAAACAATGCTATATCAAATGCACGCATAGTTAACACAGGGGCGCCACAGGAGGCTGAGACATCGCCATTATGGTTCATGTTGTATATACCAATGTCCTTTTTGCTCTTTCACAAAATTCGCTGATGATGCAGCTCTTCTTACCCTGCTCTCAGAGAGTTCAGACGTAAACGAGTATTTCAGAGAAATAGACCACATTGAAAAGTACTATAAAGATAATTTTTTATTATTAAATGTAAAAAAAACAACAAAGAAATGATAATCGATTTTTGTAGGGAAAAGAAGGAAAATGATATTGTTACTGTAGCTGGAAAGACCATTGAAATAGTGCAAACTTTTAAATCCTTCGTACTATCCTAGACAATAAATTAAATTTTACAGCAAATAAAGATTATATCAGCAAAAAAGGGCTGCAAAGATTACGATTACTGACTGAGAAAACTGTCCTCTTTTAATGTTAGCGAAAAGGCTTTGGCTATGTTTTATCACGCTTACATCAGCAATATTTTACATTTTAATATCACTGCCTGGTATGGCAATCTAAGCACTAAGAATAAAAATAAACTCCAGAGAATCCTAATTGCTGCTGGTAAAGTCATTTGCAAAAAACAAACCCCATTAGGGCAGCTGTTTGAGACAAACATCCTTACAAAATCTAAAAAGATTCTAGAAATAAAAAATCACCCTTTGGGTCAGGATTTTGCTATTTTAACATCACAAAGGAGATACAAGACACCGATAGCAAAGACAAACAGACACAAAAACTCTTTTGTTCCTCTGACAATCAGATCATTAAATAGAACCAATCTAATGTAAACTTTTTCATATGTAAATTGTGAGTGAGTCTGGTGTGAATGTAAATTTTTTAAAATAATGTTTTGTTTTGTATAATGCACAAATTGTAAGACAAATTTCCTTACGGGCAATAAAGATTATTATTATTATTATTATTATTAATTAAATTATCTTATATTAAACCTATTTTACATGAGATAATAATGCTTAAACAAAAAAAAAATCTAAATGTTGTTGTTTCAAAATAATTTTGTTATTATTTTTTTTACATTAGAGACTAGAGTAGAGAGGTTTAGGTGAAGTGCTTCTCGTTTGTAACAATTTGTCTTGGTAAGCTTATTAATATTTATAGTCCTATATAGTCTCGATCAGATAAATAACAGATAATTAAATTAATTTCATATAATACAATTTGAAAACATCTTTAGGAATTTAAAAGTCATTCCAAGCTAAGGATAGTTGTTTTTTTTTTTAAATGTTTTCATCATGTTTTAATTTCCATTGTGTCTTCTTCTTAATGACAGATTTGTCAAAAATGTCACAAGATAAATTTGCAGAGTGGTTGCCTAAAACTGGTCAGATCTATCAAGAAGACTCATCCACCATTGCTCTGTGCAAGCCTAAAATTCTTCCTTTGAAATCTGTAACTCTAGAGAAAATGGAGAAAATGCAGAAGGAAGCACAGGAGCAAGTTAAAGAACAAGACAGGCAAGAAAGAATGCTTGCTGCTTCCAATGCCAGATAATAGCACATTAGACTAACTGAATCTGTTTTTTTTTTCCATTTAAAAAAAAAATGTTGATGATGTCTCATAGACTTAAGTTTCAGTCATTGTATATGTCAATGTAGGCTAACATTGTTTGCTGCTATAGAAATACTAATGTCTTTAGACAACACTGTATACAAATATCTACAAAGCTAAAATCAAATACAATGAATATTGATATAATATATTAATATAATCATTATAATCCTGTTATTACCGTATCTCAATGAAAAAATAAATGGATATTAGGACGTTACTTATTAACAATGTTGTATTGTATTTTCTGTTTGCAATACATTTAGCCATTCATCTTTCTACCTGAACCAATTAAAGAGCATGAACAATATTTTAACATTAAATATAATAAATGGGATGTAACAAAAATATTGATAACTTGATATTAAAGTTTTCATGTTTATTTCCCTTGTATTTATTTTTGTTATTTAATGAATAGTATTGTCATACAGTTGCAGATTTTTTTTAATTTGTATTCTACTTTACTTGTAAATGCAGAGAACATATATAATAATGCCTCATTGATTAATTTTATGAAATGCAATAAAGCCCTACAATTATAAATAGCAAGCTATGACAAAGTTAAGATTTAGATGCAGTTATTTAATTTTCCAAGCAGGAATTTCTTATCCATTACTAATAATTAAAGCTGAAGTCTAGTTATCTTGTATAATTTTTGTACTTATTCTAGTAGGCAAACAGTGCCATATTTATCAATTTTGCAGGAAGAAAAAATGAAGAAACAAATGTTAGCCTGATATAAAGTGTTTTACTTACAATAGATTTTTATAGACTAGTTTTATTACATTATTACTGATGTTGTTTTGCTTTTTTAATTGTGTTTTAGTATTATTGGTGATGATATGATCTACAAACTGCGGGTTTACAAATGTTCTATATATGTATGGTAGCTATAATGTAAACATCATATATGTGATAAAAAATGTTGACTACGGTAGACACATTTTATATCGGTATTATAGAATAAAATTGAGAAAGCATAAAATTTAAAAAAATTATTGTGGTAGACTATAGTTTGGATTGTGTCAATAACATTTAGTCAAAACTAATTTACCTGTTGTTTTTTAAAACTGTAAAGTTCTATCTTAGAGAAACCAAATGCATCTTTACAGATAATTTTATTTACACTCAATTTTTTTAATCAGGACAATTAAAGATTTGAAAAAGTTACAATTTTCAGTATGCTTAAATTTTTTTATTCATTTCAACTATTAGTTGCCATTAGTTATAGAATATTTCAACGTAAGGAAATTCTGTATTGCATATTAAGTCTTTCAATTTTATGATTCAAAAATTATTTAAAGCTTAACCTCTCTGTAACTTGCCTTCACTAAAATAGTCAAGCTTTCTTTCCCACCTCTAGTTCAATATCAGAGGTTAGTAAGGAGAGTTTAATCTTTCTGTTCCTATTGATCATAATTTTTATTCTTTTGCAATTAACAAGTGTCTTTAGTCAACTTGGAAGCATCCCAAGATCTCTTGCAAATAAGTTGCAAACATACAGACCAGAATTTTAACTTATATTTCAGGATCAAAGATTTTAGACCATCCTATTTGTATGTCAATATTGTTATGAACTTATGACTCTGCCATGCGCGCCACCATGCAGGCTATTGCACAGATGCGCACCGCCATCCAGTGCTGAATGAATGTTATTTATGTACCTGTGATGTCCTGTAAATAAACATCTATGTCTTGTTGAGTTGCCTTCCCTTAAGTTATTACTTTGGTGTCAGAAGTGAGGATTATAGGCAACTCAACGAGAGGAGGTAGGCTTTGATTACAATGACATATTCGAAGCTATTACATCAGCTCTCAATTAAACAGCTGAGACAAGAGCTTCGGGACCGAGGTTTAAAACCCTTCGGTAGCAAGGAAAGGCTTACGGCTCGTCTGCGGCAAGCATTGATTGAGGAAGATCCGGAGACCTACCAGTTCGAAGTTGAACCTGGGATTGTGGATGTCATTGGCAGATCCAGGAGTGTGGGGAGGTATTTAAGGAACAAATGAACACGATAAGGATCATGATGAGGAACATGAGCAGGAACATAATGTTGAACGTAGATGAAAGAGTATTGGAAGTGGAAGGACAAACAGACTAACCCAGGACTGTGGTTGCACCAACAGTGGTGATGGAGGTGCTGGGGATTGTAGCGCTGTCTGTGACTGTGTTGTGGGCAAGTCTGACGGGGGTGACTTTCAAGGCGAGGAACGTGACAACGATTGCTGCGATGATCTCAATAGGATATACAGAATTGAAAGAAACGAAACAAATGAAGAAACTAAAGAAGTCTGTTATGTGCCTGTAGCGTTTGTTCCTGATTTGGCTGCAACGAGTACCTCAATGAGCCGGACAGACCAAGACAACGTTGGGTCTGCGTCCAAGTCTGTTGCTATGGACCTTAAAGACTTCTGCCTATCTGTTCGTGTAATTCGAAGCTTGACAATTGTATCCAGAGGTTTGGCATGAACTGTATGTGCGGCGCATCACACAGGGAATGTGGATGCCAAGAAAACCATCAACAAGGCATGTGTACTTCTGCCATCATCATCGACATTGGCATGGATGAATGTCAGTCAACCCACTCTAAATCTGAGCTGTCAAGAAGAAGACATCTTCAACTTGAACTTGAGGAGACCTATCTCATGGACGTGAGACTGTTAGCTGTGGATGAATGCGGTATATCGGACTTTGTTTGCAACGTGGCTGCATGTGAACCTGCAGCTTCTATGAGAGGCGTCTGTCAGGAGGGTTTGCTGAAACAGCGTGTCCGATCAACGGCTGTGCTAACAAAAACAGTGCTCGACACTATCTCTCTGTGTGTCAAACGACCACGTCTTCGTCTCAACAACAGCCTGGTCAACTGGAGAAAAAGAAAGCGGCACTGGAGGAGAACAATGCGGATGGCTTTGTGGGGAACACCCTACCTGCCGCCTGTGGCTCCCACTGATCGACCTCCACCTGAACTGTCAAACCTCAGCTGCAGTGTTTCTTTTCGGGACGAAAAGTGCTAAGACGGGGGCAATGTTATGACTCTGCCATGCGCGCCACCATGCAGGCTAGTGCACAGATGCGCACCGCCATCCAGGCTAGTGCAGAGATGCGCACTTCTAGTGAACGGACTAGAACAGGAAGTTAACATTAAGAGACTAAAGATTTCCGCCCAAGTTGAGAGCCAAGATGGAGAGACAGTGCTAAATGAAGATGTTATTTGTGTACTTGTGATGTCTTGTAAATAAACATCTGTGTCTCGTTGAGTTGCCTTCCCTTAAGTTATTACAATATTTTGTAAGTAACCATTTATGATGCTTTTTTGTTTCAAATTTTGAGATGTAAAAGATTGTTCAAGACATTCTGCAGGAAATATGTTGCCCTTAAAAAAGCTTGAGTAGCCAATCTTGTTCAGCTTATATGAATGACAATTTGTTGTTGTTGTTGTTTTTTTATTATAGACAAAGCTAAACTTGTATTTGTGTTACAATAATTTTACAAAATTTATTGACAAGAAGTAAAAAAAAATATTAAAAAAATAGAGTTTATAATTGAATAAAGAAGATTTAAGATTGATTTCTTTGATATTAATTACACATATATTTTTTATTGATTTGTTTTAAAATTACGATGTTGATTAATGTCTGAAGTTTGGCTTTTGTTGATGCATAACTTATTTTTTATTGATTATTGATCATGTTTTTGGTAAAGAGTTGTAGCAATCTTATTGAATATCTCATTGACAAGTTTTTTATTGTGAGAGTACTATCTGACATAAGTAATCAGAGTGACTGAGCTTGGTGAATTGTCTGTAAGAATGATTCTTGAGGATATCTGCTTATTGAGAATTAAGATTGAAATCTGTTTTGTGATTTTAAAAAAACCCTTAAAGATTTGTGTTTTAATAATACAACTATTTACCTACGGTTGCAACAAGTAGTTCAACCTTATGTTAATATGCACCAATGTTGAGTTGCTGTGTGCTGTGTGGATGAATGCTTAGGACTTTATAATGTTTTCTTTAACACATAGTGTGTTTATAAGTGTGTTTATAATGGTATCTTATTTTTATTTCCTTGTTATTAAAAAGCTTTTAATTATCTTCTATATATATATTTCTCAAAAGACAAGGTCAAACGAGCAACAAGTAATTGGGAAGATCCCATGGCGCAGCACGCGGTGTGAATGGAAATTGGTGCATCCCAATCCGCAATATTTTGTGAATGAAAGTGGTGTTTATATAATTCTCTTCTTCTCAATTTTTGTCATAATATTAAAAGTATTTCCAGATTATT
This sequence comes from Biomphalaria straminea, assembly GCA_021533235.1. Classification (NCBI taxonomy): domain Eukaryota; kingdom Metazoa; phylum Mollusca; class Gastropoda; family Planorbidae; genus Biomphalaria; species Biomphalaria straminea. The sequence goes on from JADKLZ010000003.1 coordinate 27,671,028, forward strand.
GTGTTGTAAGACTATTGAAACTAGAACAACAATACACAGATAGAGTCTACTCTCAGGTTTCACTTTAGAGTACTTTAATTACGCACATTCGTTCATTAGACATGATTACGAAAGGTAACTCATCTCTCGAGATCTATTCCTAGATCTAGATCTAAAACTCGAATTCAACTCTAAGATTTTAGAACTTCTCTTCGCAAATATAGTTTTATGCTTTAGCACATGAACATACTAATTATAGTCCATTCATTTCATATTTTAATCAAATTAACATTCAAATTGGTTTTTCTAATGCATTGTTACATGAGTGCAACTCTATTCTTAATATCGCGTAAATTAAGGTCAATTAGCCATATTTTTTAGCACCATTCATAAAATCTTTTATTCATGAATTCACGCATTCGCTTTACTTATAACAAGTACATGGGAAGATCCCATGGCGCAGCATGGTGTGAATGGGAAACAATATATCCAAATCCGCACTATTTTCATTCACAAAATAGCATAGCATATTTTTTTTACTTTAAAAAGATTTTAATAATGTCCGGAAATTTCCAGGACTTTTACGACAGGCGGCATAGCATTTAATAACATTTCAGGAGATTTCCAAGGGGCTCCTGGTAAATCAAGAGGCCGCGGGAAATCTGTTATATGTTATAAAAGGGTTCAATTTAATAATTTATACACCTAAAATTTAGCACGGGTCCAAAGAAAGTGCGGGACCCACATATTGCAGTGCCTAAGGCCTGCCCGGCAAAATAGCGGCGAATGCTATGCCGCCAGTCGACTAGTATATAATACTTGTCTTTTTTGTGTAGGGAGGGGAATTAAGAAACATTAGAGATCTCTATTTTTTTTAAGAATTAGAATTGAGTTATTGAAATGACAGCATTATTTATGTAATATCTTATCAACACCATCATTGATAGTCTCTATGCCAAGGTTTTACATTCTATTTGGTCATTATTTACTGCATCTATTCTCTACAGTAATATTTTGTTCAGTAAATAATGTTGAACAATGTTTCTAAACTGTCAGGATTTTCTTCCTGCAAAGTTTGAACTTGTAATATGATTAGCTTAATTAAAATTTGCTTCCTAGAACTAAACTTAATAGACCCCTACCTAGCAAGGTAGAACCATTTAGAAATTGTCAGTGTCGCAATTTCAATTTAGTTAACTTTAGATTTCTGTCTTATAACTAACTAGCCTGTAGACCTTAGATCTCGCTTGCAGACATCTCTGTAGATTAGTCTTCTGCTTCCCTCAGTCTCGCTCTCTCTCTGTAAGCTCAGCACAAATGATGTCCATGATTTTTTTCCATTTGGCTTGCGGGTAACATGTCACATGTCCGAGACATATTAATCTCCTCTCTGTGAAAAAAGCATAGATGCTGTGCATATTGGTCAATTTCTGTCCTTGAACCCAAAACATAGACTCTCTACCCAACAAGATAGATCCATTCAGAATTAGCCAATATTGTAATTTTGAAAAATCTGTCCAAAAAATAAACTACACTCTCTATCCAGCAAGGTAGAACCATTCAGTGTTAGGCAGTGGTGCTATTTTGTATTAGTTAACAACTGTTTTAGATGTGATAAATGTTTTAGAATAAATTGTTTGCTATTTCAGGGCATCTCCTATATAACCCTCCTCCACAAAACAAAATTAATGTTAAAAATGATTTCTAGATGACTGGCTATATTTAGTCATTGATGTTTGAGCCACCAAAACAACAACTGGTCTTAGTATAAAGTCATGAATGACAAAATAATAGCTTCTTGGCAAAAAAAAATGTGTAGCTGTTTAAGTATGTTTTCCAAACATATTTTTAAAAGTACAATAAAAGGCCTACCATTCTGTATCTATTTTTTTTTTCTAAAAAAACCTTCCATACACTGTGAAAAATGCTTTAATTTTTTTTTTTTTTTTCTCGCGGGGGGGGGACTTGTTTATAGATCTCTAAAGTGACTAAAGATCTGAGAGAAATTAGCTTGTGTACTGATAATCAGTACCGGACTACCGGTATGTGATGCTTACCTACATAGGCCTACATTTCAACTACATTCTTCGAATCCCCCCCCCCCCCCGTGTTGTCAATGTCGCCAAATTATTTAATTATAAATGCTATAACTATTAAAAACACATTTTAGTTAATGCTAATGCAAATATTATACCGCATTGATTTCAAGTAAGATTATTTATTTCTTTTTATAGCTTTATATATGGGTCTAATTATTATTTTTTTCAACCTGCCACAAAGATGCGGTACCGATTTTAATGAGTTATAAACAAATTAGCAATCGTCAAGGGAAATAGAAATAGAAATCTTATCTAGCATGTATATCTCATTATGTATCTAAAATTATATTAATGTTATAATTAATATAATCATGTTTAATCGATTTGTCTTGAATACGATACAACAGCCCCCTCGCACTATTTTCCGCATTGTTACACAGATTGAACAGGGGACGTAACTAACACAGACCTGTAGTATTATTACTACTAGGGGCGCTGATGCTGACCTACATTTGTACGTCACTAGTAAATAAAGCAAGACAAAAATAATATCAACAAACCACCTCGAGTGGTGGAACGTACGCAGTAGGAAACGTTTAGATTTGCTTTTTACAAATAGAACATTTTGTTAGATCCAGACAGCTGCTTCTGAACAGATTACATGGCTTCAACACAGAGGCCAGATAGGTCTGATGATCTTAATGGTAAGTGACTTTTTTATTAGATAGAATTCTAGGTGTAGAGACACTGTCACAGACAGTAGAGTGACTAGAGTTAGAGTCAGACCTATTTAGAATCTAGAAAATCTAGTATTAGATATGATATAGATCTAGATCTTTTTAAAGTTAATTTAGATATTTTAACAAATCTAAATAGTATTAGTACTAGATCTAGATTATTCTAGATGATAGATCTATTGCTAGAGGACAGCTAGATCTATATAGATCTAGTAGGTCTAGTCTATCACCAAGTGACAGTCCAAGTAATAGGCTAGTCTAATAAAATAAATATATCTAAACAGTAGACGTGACGTATGTTAGGCTAAAATGTAACTGCTTAGTAATATATATGTTTTGTCTTAAAAATGTGCCTGCGTGTCGTACTAGATCTAGTACGATCTAGAATCTTGCTAGATCTATTTAGGATCCCTCCTTTTCATTTCATTGGGTATCTTTTATCTATTAATAGATCTACCTACGTGACAACGAATTACTCATTTGGGTATTTATATACTTTTGTGTGTTTTGGTATAGCAATTTAGATGTATATAGATCTACATATACATTTATGATTTATTGTCAAGCTCGCATTAATTTATAATTTAAGATAATTATATTAGATCTACCTAAAGCCTAAATACATATAAAGATCACTCTTGTTTTCTTTCGATTTTTATAATTAGATTCTTGATCTAAAGACACATACAGGATATATTATTCTGTATTTTCTATTTATACTCTATTTCATGTTTTTAAAGTTGTTTTACTATTTTCATCAATACTTATTTGATACGTAGTAAAAAAAAATGTATGCGACATAAACAAATGAGTTTATCTCTGCTCAAGCTAAAGTGCATTTATTATGATGATATCGTCTTTGAACTGCAATTAGATTGTTGAGCAATAATTAATGTGATTGATCTTGCATTAGGTCTTTTTTTTCTCTACAGTAATATTTTTAAAAAATTGACACAAAAACATCAATGACTTGTAAATAATTTGTAATAACTCTTAGGAGTAATTATTAACAAACTTAATTATAAATTTAACTATCTCTCTTAAGAGGTAACATCACAGTGGCATAGAATGCTATCCCTGGGTTTGTGCTCTGGAATAACTGAAAGTTTGGGCTGACAATATAAACAGGTTTAGTTGTCCTGAATTTAAGAGCACTTAACAAAAATACATTCCAACTTGTGTACCACTTTTTGGAAGCTGGCCTTACGATGTACTTTTAAATACCCTATTTATATTCAGTATCAACTTTTACAAGTAATAGTGTTATGCCTATATGGCACCCAATACTTACAAATTGTTTTTAAAAGTAATAAATGATCTTCTTTCAATGGCCACTTTGGGTCTCTAATTGTCTTGGGCATCGGTGAAAGAAGCACTTTGTATTATGGTTGCTGACCGTTACTATGTCGAACTTCTTAAGTTGGTAACAGGGCCGGCCTTAGGTATAGGCAGACTAGGCAGCCGCCTCGGGGCCTCTCCCATTGGTGGTGGCCTCACACAGGACTAAAAAAAAATAGAGAAAACAGTCGCAAAACGTAGATCAGATCACAATTTACTAAGTGAAGCTTTCGTTACGGATAAGGTCATTATATTTTTTTTTATTATTTTGATTTTTTGCTTTTGGCTTGGAGGTGCTCTTGAAAGAAGAATGTCTCCCAATCTGATTCAGTCCCATGCATGAACAGTGTCGAAATTTATCAAAGTAAATTTCCCCTTTCAGATCTCGCTATCTATAGGGCAGATGATGTATAGGTCACGAGTTTCATGTGGCCAGCACAACTACCATCAGCCTTTACTTACCCCAACTAATGTCAGATACCCATTAATTTAAAATGGTCATATCTCAAATTGTAATAGCCTTCTTGTTTTTTTTTTCTTTTAGCCTTCTATATTTAAAAAAAACGCCCCCCCCAAAAAAAAATACTATAACATCATTTATTAAATTCTTAACCTGTCCCATCATCGCCTCGTGTATTCCATTGATATTGAGACATCTTCAACATTACCTCCACCAACACAAGATTTATTCCATCAGTGCATTCCTCTCCCAGCCCCTTCTCCCATTTCAACAAATCCTTTTGCTGACCGACATAAGGCCTGGACTTAGAGACACGAAAACCACACCTACTATATGGGGTAGCCATGTACAGAGGGTAGGCGAGGCTATACCGAAATGTTTTGAGAAGGGATGTGTGTATTGTACGAATGTTTGTAATGTGCTACATCATCTTGGGTTAAGAGCAAAAGACGGCTTGTGTGCTTTGTCCCTCAGAACGGTGGTAGTACGGCAAAGGGAAGATTTGACCAACCTGACATGAGAAAGATGGACAGAACTGTGTTGGTGGAGACATAGTGCAAGATTTCCGTTGGGAATAAAAGAAAATGCTTTTAGTCAATGTTGTGTTTATTTTCAATTGAACAGTTTTCAAATAGGAATGGATGTCGAAATTTAAAATGAAAAAAAAAAAGACCGCTCTGTTCCACCCCCCTCCCAGCTTTTGGTCAACACATCACGGTAGCGTCTCACGGGTTGAGAAACGATAAAGGGAAAAGAATCCGAGCACCCTCTGACCAAGCTCAATAGTCTCTTGAGTTCACTGAGGTCACGAGTATACCTGACTGGATTTCACTGAGGCCATGAGTCTCTGAATGAGTTCACTGAGGCCATGAGTCTCTGAATGAGGTCATCAAGGCCGTTAGTCTTTGAGTTCACTGGGGCCACGAGTCTCTTAAGTTCACTGAGGCCATAAGTCTCTGATTTCACTGAGGCCATAGTCCC
>JADKLZ010000003.1:27694386-27718770 GCA_021533235.1 Biomphalaria straminea
GATTCTCTTTTCGAGACTGCTTATTCAAACTAAAAACAGAGACATTTTTTAAGTAGTAATCGAGAGGACATCGCTGAAGCCAGCATTACCTTTGCCAAGAGCGTGTGCTCAGATATGAGAATCAGTACAGAACCTCAAAAACGTATTGGCCATAAGAAAAAGATACCTGGTGAGAAAAGTGACGACACAAAGAAGAGCTACGAAGGGAAATTTATTATAGACCTACCTCGGACAGGATTGGTCAAGAAATAGTCACCCGATTCGAGCAACTTCATGATGTTACAGATAGATATGAATTTTTGTCACCTTCCCAGCTCATAAATCCTCAGGTCGAAATCAATAGTATTTCTATCGACATTGATAAAAGCGAATTTCTGCTGAAGCGAAAGAGGCTTCAATGGTTTGTCACAGTTTCATTAGAAGCCTCCGAATTTCCAAAACAATGACCCGTTGAGCTCTTGAATTTTATAAAAAAAAATATTAGCTAGATGATTCAGTCCCGAATATCGTCATCATGATTCGCATGTTTTTTACTATTGCGGTAAGAGTCGCTACATACAAGTTTTTCCAAAGTCAAACTGATCAAGAATTACATTCAATCAACGATAACAAATTTACGACTTACTAATTTGGCCATTTGTCCATTGAACAAGAGCTGGTGGAAAAAATTGATTTCGATAAAATGATTGATACCTTTGCCAAACAAGAAAGCGCGTAAAATTCACTTGTAGTATGTTTATGTCAAAGTGATTTTTTTGAAGTAACAATATTTGATTAATTATTTAGTTCGTCTTTTTTTTGGGGGGGGGGGGCACCAAGATGAGGTACCGCACCAGGCACCATATACTCTAGCTACGCCACTGGTAAAAAGATAAATGAAGGACTTTCTAATATTTCCCACAATTCACAAAGACTTTTTTTCTTCTTTGTAGTTAAAATTTTAAAATACCGGTATTCCAATTTTTTTTTCTTTAATTTTGATTTCAGACTCATGGGTTGAGCTTCATTATGTAAATCAAGATAGATATCAACCCATGGAATCCTCAGCATCAACCAGCACAGACCCTGTGGTTGCTACCTACATGAGCACCATGGAGAAACTGTTGATAGATGCACAGAGAGAGTCACGAACACCATCCAGACCCAACAGCAAGGAATCTTCCTATCGGGGGAGGTAGTCATATTTGTCTTTTTAAATTATATGTTGATATGTTTGCTATTTGATTTAATCAAACTGAAATATGACTTACTGGGCTGTGAATGCTTATTATTGTGATCCATAATTATTGTATTATTTCACCCTAGAAATAAAACACAAGAATCACAATTTACAAATCCTTTTCTACACACATCTCTATTTACCAGCTCTCTTATACTAATGAAAAGATTTCTTGATTATTATCTTCTTTAAAGTAATTTTATTTTGAACCTTTCATATTATTAATTATACCAGACTTTTATCAACCCATCCATCACTCATATAAGGGTAGTCAACTTTGATATCCTAGTATCCAGCTTGGTTCAACAAGTTAACCAAATTTGGCTGAAAAAATGTAACATAGTAACTCTTATTCTCAACCAAGGATTGACAACTTCTATTGTTTTGCTATTCTAATTGTATGCTAATTCTGTAGCATTGTTCTCCCCCCGGAAACATTGTCAGATTAATCATTGCTTTATTTGAGTTAGCAACATCTCTAAAGGTGGTATTTGTCATCCACACTATTCTGAAAAGCAGTGTTGTATATTTCTTATTCATAAGTATCAAGAAAACAAAGAAACATAATTTACTTTCTGAGTCCAGTGGAAGACTTCTACAAATGTACTAAAAAATTTTCCTGTTTATTACTCTTAATTGATCCAATTGTGTTAGAAGCAATGTTTTTATTTTCATTAGATGTACTTGAAGTAAATCAAAAAAGATTTTATACTCTGTTTGTACTAATCAATTACCGGTAGATTTTTTGATGTTCTGATGACCTGCTGATTATTTTTATGTTGATATGTCATTGGATTTCATTCAGTAAAATAAGTCCTGTTATATCACAGTGAAAGCTATTTTGTTTTTTTAAGCCTGAGGCTAATTTTTCTCTCTTTGTTTTATAAGCCTAGTGCTTTTTTTTAAATTCTTCTATTCAGCTTGCAAATTCATGGGTGGAACCAGAGTGGTTAGGTGAAACCTGGGTGGAATAGCTAGTTGATTGGCCACACTGGGGGAACTAGTTTGACTTATAATTTTTTGAAGTGTAATTTTTAAAAATTAATTCAAATTTGGATTGAGGTCTAGGCAATCTTTATCATGAACCTGAACAGACATACATCAGTAGTAAGCCCTATTCATTAAATAGTTTGATGAATAAATAGATGTTCAGGAACAGTTTGTGCATCGTCTTCTATGCATTTATATATTTGCTTAGCCTGGATTTTTTGTGGCTAAAGGTAATTTGGGGTGTTGTAAAAAATGTTTCATTTTTAAATCTATCATTCTTATTAAGGGTAAAATAATCACTCTTACAAAACAGTCATCAGATTCAAAAAGGATGAAAATTGTCTCTTTCAAATATGTCTTGTTTCCCTTTTTTTGTTCACTCAATGTTTTTCTTCTAATGTAGACATTTTTTTTTACAAATTTCCATATTGTATATATATATAGTGTTTAAAGTGATCCCATAATGGAGGTATGAATATAAAAATTAATACATCTGATTTGTTTACAGATTTTAATTTAAAAGTTAGAATTTTCAAATTTAACAACAAAACATTAATTTGTTTGTTTTAAGTTACAACTTGCTGCAAATGATGTAATGTATCCTTATCTCCCTTAACAGTCCTAATGGGCCTGCAAGTCCAAACACAGAGTGGACAAACCAAGACTGGAAACCCAAACAGGTCAGTCAATATTTGAAATCATTCTATTTTTAGTTTTATCCCCATCCATCTGCACATTTTTTTTTGGTCATTTGAGACAAGATTCTAATTTCATGTCCACAAATATCTTTTTACTGACTAGAAAAATCAATGTGTCAGAAACTTTCTCTGGCTTTTTCCTGTTAGTTCTCAGCTGACTTGTGTGACTTTTGCTCATTCAGACATGTGATTCCATTGGTGGCCCACTTTTCTCCATGCATCCTATTTCAGCTGTTATTGATTACTTTTTTTTCAGGGCTGGCTTCTTTTATATCATTCTTAATTTATTTTTTTTGTAACAGTCATGTGTCAGTCTGCTCTACTTACATCTTTATTTAGTGCGTGTGTGTGCAGAAGTCTTTTTTTCTGCCTATGCATTTAACACCTGTTAGTTTCATTAAAACCAAATTGATTTTAAAATCTGTTGCTGCGAACATACACCTGGATTATGTGTTGCAGCTTATGGGGATTTAGGCTTAGCTTACTTTCTACAAAAATTATTTCTGACTAGTGACTTACACTTCCTCAATAAGATGGCGATTACTTGGGATTCATCCCTCTTTTTTTTATCATTGCTTCTCTCTAGTTCTCCTTTAAAAATATTCATTGGCTTTGAGAGTATCCATCTCTCTCTCTCTTTTTACGGCACATGTTTCCTACAAATAAATATTTCATTGCTACCCTAAAACCAAATTTCATTTTCTAGTTCAATTATGGGGAAAAAAAATTCTCCTCTGAAAAAATTCAATACTTACACTTTTTTATCTCCCTTAACATTGATCAATTCAACATCTTACTGCAGCGAATGCTTATAAATTATTCATTTAGTAATATTACTTTTTCTGAACTGAATTTCTCTTTAATATAATGGTTATACACTACATATAAGTCTTTGAGCATTGACTTCTTTTAAAGTTTAAACTGCGCTCCTCTTTCTTTAGCACTTTTGGAGCTCAAAAGTGCCCTACTTCTTTTCTATCATTTTGTCTGCCTCCTCTTACTCTCAGTCTGCCTTCATTAACCATCACTCTGTCTCCTTATCTTCTAAAACCTCACAATGTCCTGGACCAGTCCGTTTGCCGTGGACTGCGACGGGTAAGGGGGGATAAAGAGATCCTGGTGTTTGAGTGGGTGACTATCTGAGGATGGACCACTGCAACACAATACTTTGGCTCCGAGTTCCCCTAGACCTGAGGCCCAGAAGGCCCGCTCTGGGTCAACCGGCTGGTCATGCCGAGCTACCAGCATAGGTCCTCGACCTATGCTGGAGGGCGGTGGCTAGAGGGTCAATTAGCCAGCTACTGCATCGGACACATGTCCGATGCAGCAGCTGACTGAGTATAGCACTTGTGTAGCCCTGGCGGGCTCATTCTGGACATCCGAGTGGCCCGTCCCCTTGTTGGACTCGATGGCGGGTGGGGAGCACAGGTGCTGAATAAACATTATTTTTTTCTATGGATAAAAAAACCCAAAAAACATTACTTGCCACAGACCCATGTCTTGGCAAGAAACGTCGCATAGAGACAAGAAAGGAGGAGGCCACAAAAAGCTGTCCTACCTGGCCATCATTTCTGGTGGTCAGGTGCACAGAGGAGGAGAAAAGCCTGACGAAATTGAGCCCTTTTTTCATTTACAAGGGACTCAAGTCGGTAGTGGGAGAGCCCAAGGGTGTATCTAAGCTACACAGATCCAATGAACTACTTGTAGAAGTGGATAGCAAAGTACATTCTGATGGGCTTTTAAAATGCAGAAGACTCTGTGATCTCCAAGTGGAAGTCATGCCACACAAGAGTCTGAACACCAGCAGAGGTGTAATCAGCTCTAGGGACCTGCTGGAATGTTCCGAGAAGGAAATAGTGGAGGGTATTGAAGGAGTCACCCATGCCCGGCGCATTACAAGGCGCAGGGATGGTGAGGAGGTCAAGACCGCCACTATTATCCTCACATTCGGAACTAGGACACCGCCAGAGTACGTGAAGGCAGGATACCTACGAGTTCCAGTGAGGCCCTACATTCCTAACCCTATGAGGTGCTTCAAGTGCCAGGGTTATGGACACGGCGCGGCAGTCTGCAAGAGGAACACTGTGTGTGCTAGATGTGCCGGAGAGGGTCATGAGGACAAGGGCTGCACAGCCCAGTACAAATGCCCGAACTGTCACGCTGGCCACTCAGCCTACTCCAAGGACTGCCCTGTGTGGAAACAGGAGGTTGCCGTGCAGGAGTACAAGGCAAGAAATGGATGCACCTTCAGCCAGGCGAAATCAGCCGTATCGGCCCTACCCAAGGGCCAATTCGGCTTGACAAAGTCATACGCCCAGGCTGCGGCTAAGATAGGAAGATCCATAGCCACACAGACGGACACATTGACCCCACCCCCTCCTCCTCCTCCAACTCAGAAGAAAACTCCGCCCAAGAACTTTCCAAAGAAACCAGAAAGCCCTGTGGTCATGCTAAAAAACAGGTTCTCTGTGCTCACTGATGAGAGCATGGAGACCGAACAGCATGTCCAAACCAACACTCCGGGAGAACCCGGAGTCACCATGTCTGATAGGGGTTCTCCTCAGAGAACCCAGTCAGACACCCCAACCTCTACTGAATCAGAGGTTGACAAACTCCCTAAGGGGAGAACTCAAAATGGAGAGGATGCCCGAGGTGAGGGAGGAGGATGTAGCCTCCGCTCTAACCAGAGGGATCTCTCCTCTCCAGAGAGAAGGACTCCCCCCAGGAGAGGGGTGTCCTCCTCTCCAACCAAGCAGAAGTCCAAAAAAGTCACAGGAATAAAGGGAACCCCCTCCGGGGACCTCCCGAAGCCTAATAGCTCCAAGTAGGTCATCTAGAATAAGCCATGGATTCCAGAATTGTACAGTGGAACTGTAGAGGCCTCAAGGCCAATTACGAAGAAATGCAGCTACTGATGGACTCTGAGGCTCCTGTAGCTGTCTGCTTACAGGAAACATTTCTGAAAGATAACATCAGTTTCCGAAGCTACATTGCTTACAGCAGGAATGTTGAGGATGCAGAAAGAGCATCAGGTGGAGTCTGTATCCTTGTGAAGGACAACATCCCCCATGAGAGGGTAGAACTACAGACCACACTACAGGCCGTAGCAGCTAGGATAACTTTACACAAGGTTATCACTTGCTGCAGCCTGTATCTACCACCAGGCGCTCCATTGGACCCAGCAAGTATGGAGGACCTGTTGAGGCAGCTCCCTCGGCCTTATATTATCCTTGGGGATTTCAATGCTCATAACACAATGTGGGGATCCAACAGTACTGACACAAGAGGTCGTATGCTGGAGGATATCTTCCTCCAACATGATTTATGCATACTCAATGATGCATCACCGACCTACTTGCACCCAGGAACTGGATCCCTCACGTGCATTGACCTCACCGTATGCGTCCCCGGACTTCTGGACGACTTCAAATGGTCAGTTAGTAATGACCTACGGGGAAGTGACCACTTCCCAATCATCATTACTAACAATCTCCCCTCAATGGGACGACCTCAACGGTGGAAATTGAACAAGGCCGATTGGGAGCAATTCCAAAAAAGATGCTCAGAGGATATCACAGAAAGTATCCTCGATGAGCAGAACCCAGCTGATATCTTCGCTTCCAAGCTACTCGACATTGCCAGGAAAGTTGTCCCCCTAACCTCCGCAAATCCAAAACGGCCCAGCAAACCATGGTTTGATGCAGCTTGTAAAAGTGCTATTGGCGATAGGAAAAAACGACTGGCTGCATTCATAAAGAATCCTTCCCAGGAAAACCTCAAGCTATTTAGGATAGCTAGAGCAAAGGCTCGACAAATCATACGGTCAGCCAAAAGGAATTCCTGGAGAAGCTTTGTCGGCAGTCTGGATGCCAAAACTTCTGCTAGAGCGGTCTGGAAGGCAGTAAGGCGAATCAAAGGGAAAGAATCAAATGCAATAGGGCATTTGAAAAACCAAGGACGAACTGTCACGTCCCCCAGAGAAATAGCTGACTGCCTTGCATCCTCAATAGCAGAAAAATCATCCACTGCACACTACACGCCAGAGTTCCAAAAAGTCAAAACCAGGGAGGAAAGACATCCCATTGACTTCAGGTCAGAGAACAATGAAGACTACAACAAACCGTTCTCGCTTGAGGAACTGAGGGACTCGCTGGACAAGTCACATGACACAGCGCCTGGAGAAGATGAAATCCATTACCAGTTCCTCAAGCACCTTCCCGAACCCTCATTGGCAGTCCTGCTAGGGGTCTATAACTGTGTGTGGCAAACAGGCGCTTTCCCAAACAGCTGGAGGAAAGCCACAGTTATACCGATACCTAAACCGGGAAGAGACGGCTCTGACCCAGCTAACTACCGACCAATAGCACTAACAAGCTGCATCTGTAAAACCATGGAAAGAATGATTAACAGTAGGCTGGTCTGGTATCTTGAGAGGAACAACTCGATCTCCAAATACCAGTGTGGATTCCGTCAAGGGCGGACAACAACCGACCACCTGGTAAGGCTGGAAGCCTACATCAGAAATGCCCTACTCAGACGAGAACATCTTGTGGCTGTATTCTTCGACATTGAAAAGGCCTATGACACGACCTGGAAACATGGCATTCTACGTGACCTGGAGCTTATGGGGCTTAAGGGACACCTCCCCCGTTTTGTAGGGGAATTCCTGAAGGACCGAAAATTTCAGGTCCGAGTGGGCACCTCCACCTCTGACACTTTTGAACAGGAAATGGGCGTACCCCAGGGCAGCATCCTGTCAGTCACCCTGTTCAACATTAAAATTAACAGCATCATTAATGCTCTATCCCCTGGCATAGAGTGCTCTCTGTATGTTGATGACTTTGTCATTTTTACTTATGGGAAAAATATGAACACCTTAGAAAGAAAATTACAGTTAAATTTAAACAAAATTCAAAATTGGGCAAATGATAATGGTTTTAAATTTTCGGACTCCAAAACAGTTAGTATGCATTTTTGTAATTTAAGGGGGCTTCACCCAGATCCTGAATTATTTATAAACAAAAAAAGAATCCCCGTTGTAAAAACTACAAAATTTTTAGGCCTCACCCTTGACTCCAAATTTAATTTTCTCCCCCACATTAAAGAACTTAGGAAAAAATGTCAAAGGTCATTAAACATACTTAGAGTACTCAGCCATACGGACTGGGGGGCTGACAGAGACACCTTGCTGCTGCTGTATCGAAGTATAATCCGATCCAAGTTGGATTATGGATCTATGATATATGGAGCAGCAAGGAAGTCTTACCTAAAGATACTAGAACCAATCCAAAATGCTGCCCTGCGTCTCTGTCTCGGCGCGTTCCGCACGTCACCAATTCCGAGTCTACATGTGGAGGCTGGAGAGCTCCCCATGGACATAAGGATGAAAAAGCTTGCAATGCAGTACATAGTAAAACTAAAATCTAACCCCACGAACCCTGCTTTTGACCCCGTATTCAATCCCATAAATGTTGAACTATACATTCGAAGGCCTAACGTCATACAGCCGTTAGGCCTTCGAATGAGAGAATCCATCCAAAATTTAACCCCATCCATTGACCAAATTTCTAAAATACAAACCCCACAAACCCCTCCTTGGCTAACTAGTAGACCCAAATTAAATTTGTCCCTCCTTAATTTTCCAAAACAAAACACAGACCCAACCCTATTGCAAGTCCACTTTAGGGAACTGCAGGAGAGCTACGGAGATTGTGGCACCATCTACACTGACGGATCCAAAATGGATGGAAAGGTCGCGTGTGCCTGCTCCTTTCGGAGCAAAACAATCTCCCGTAGACTCCCTGATGGATGCTCCATCTTTACGGCCGAATTGCATGCACTGTCGCTTGCACTTACGGCCGTGAAAGCATCAGAAAGGAGAAAATTCATAATCTGCTCCGACTCCAAATCTGCATTGCAAGCTTTGGGGCGGATGAAGACTGACATTCCATTGGTACACAAGTGCCTAAAGCTGTTGGACCAAATAGCAGCCAACCATAGGGATGTCACCTTCATCTGGGTCCCCTCCCATGTAGGCATAGAGGGAAACGAAGCCGCAGACAGAGAAGCAAAGAAAGCCCTAAACCAAGCAGTGTCAGGAACCCAAATTCCCTACTCGGACCTGAGACAAAGTATTGCCACTGCCACCTATCAAGAGTGGCAGGACCGATGGGAGGCTGAGAATCACAACAAACTCAGGCAGATCGTGGCGGATGTCCGGTGGCGGCCCATATCTAAGGGTCTGACAAGGCGTGGCAGCACGACCATGTCTAGACTGAGGATTGGCCACACCTACATCACACACTCTTTCGTGCTGAAGAGAGAGGGGCCACCACTTTGTGAGCGTTGTGATTCTCGCCTCACAGTGGAGCATATCCTCATTGACTGCCCCAGATACCAGGATGTCAGGGAGAAATTTTTTCTATCCACTGACTTAAAAATACTGTTTGACACTGTCGACCCTGGGAAGGTAATGGGCTTTATCCGGGAGGTGGGGTTGTCTTCGAGGATCTGATTCGTGAGTCTGTATACACATATTATTTACACTAGATTTGTATAAAATATCCAAATTTTTACCTATGCTATTTTAACTGTAAATAAACCTTAATTTTAATGAGTTAATTATATGAACTCTGACTTTTTATAGAGGGAGAGTAGTCCTTAAGGGACTACGGGCACGACATGGCCTATACTGTGCCGATGTGCCTAAAACTAAAACCAAACCAAACCAATCTTTTAAAGTAATTGAGAAAAATTATGCAGAGCCTACATGGGTTAGAAGAGATTCTTTTGATAATAACTTTATGAAGTGTATAGTCTCCTTACAATACTTTATTCAGCTTCTAATGCTAAATATGTTTAATGCTCATCCATTGAATTCCTTGAGGATCAGTTTTGTTATACAAGGGGCTATAAGGGCTTGACTCTGCATTTTTGATCCTCCACATATGACTGGTGATGCCTATATGGGCCCAGAATGTTCTATAGCAAACTATTGTAGCTGGAGCCCATGTGAATTTTCTGTAAATTTCTGCTTCGATGCTTTTCTTCTGCCATGACTTTTATTTTGTCTTCAGCAGTTTTCTCTCCAGTGTTAAAGCACATCTTCATGATGTTTAAATAAAGCACATCTTCATGATGTTTGCTCTAGTCTCCTAAGAGATACAGTTTATGTTGAAACCTTTCTAGGATGCTTTGAAGGTGTCATTGAATCATTTTATTTTTCTACCTTTCTATTGATTTAAGTGTACATAAGTAACTATCTTAAAAAACTTTAATTCTCAGTGACAGAAAACATTGTATCTATTTTAGGGCTTTGATCTCCATATTTTTTTACCAAAATTGTTTTGAGATATTGTTTTGTCCTGGGTTCTGCTTTTAATTGTCATGTTCCTTGCCTTTCTGTTCAATCTAATCAATTTTCTGTATATTTTGCATTATAAGCAAAGGATTTTAATTAATATGTAACTTATACTTTTACTCAGTTTTAGTTTCCTAATACTTTGTCTTTGCTAGTCTCAATATTGTTGCTTAGTATTTATGAGTGTTTAGTTTTTTAATGTATCATGTTTATTAAAGGAACCTAACACAGACTGGATATGGGATTGGTCAAGTAGACCTGAGCTACAGCAGTCTTTGTAAGTTAACACCTTTCTTTATGACTATTTTAACCCTATTACAGTTTAAAGCATGTAAATTCTCAAAACATTTTGAAAAATTTATTTTGACTAATTAAGCCAAATTTTAAAATGTTCCATAGTTAAAATAATGTATTATTTAATTTAAATAATGAAGCACATCTAA
Source organism: Biomphalaria straminea (assembly GCA_021533235.1). NCBI lineage: Eukaryota > Metazoa > Mollusca > Gastropoda > Planorbidae > Biomphalaria > Biomphalaria straminea. The sequence continues at coordinate 27,705,097 of JADKLZ010000003.1, forward strand.
TTGTATTGTGTAATCCCCAGTGATAATTTAAGTGAAAAATTTCGTCACCCTGGCAGCAAAGTTGGACACACACCTCTCAGTGTACGCAACACACAAGTTATGAAAAAAACACGCCTGTTTTCCTGGGCTAACCTCCCAACTTTACTTTTGACACATGCCTGCACATTTTTTTTGGGCGCTGCAGCGTAAGGAAACTTTACTATTCTTATTTGTTTCTAATGTTCACCTTAGTTTTTGTTCCCATTGAACGCAATAACTGCTATTTCTGGTTTGAAAAATCCTTCCCATACCCTAAGCAAAGAGGGGTAACTCCAAGATGAAAGGATTCTTTAAAAATAAACATTTAAAAAAAAAAAATTAAGATCTATTACTAATAAATAAATAAACAACTTAAATAAACAGAATATTATGTGTAGTTTAAAAAAAATATTTACTTTTAATACCTTTCACAAAAATAGTCATTTTTCCTAATGGGGATCTTATAGACTGTGTCTGCAGGCCTGTTCGTTTGAAAAAATCTTTTAAAAAAATGATTAAAAAGTGATACACATCTGGTTTGCACTGAAAAAAAAAATAGTCACCATGCTCTAGTTCTCTTTCTGAACAAGACCAGATGAGCTCTTTATAAAGGGAAGTTTTAAAAAACTATCCTGCTATAGGACTTGCATAAAAGACACACTGTAGGAGCTATTAGTTTAGAATTAATTATTAATAATTTAAGTGTTACTCTTTTGAGTACCAAAAATTTAACTAAAATGAATGTAGACATTCCCTTTGCTAAATTTTTTACTATAAAATTTGTAAATGCTCAGTAATCAAAAGTTACTCTCCGAAAATATTTGATATAAATTGATATTATTTTAAAATGTATTAATTACTAACAATAATTTATTTACTAAAAAACCTTAAGTTTTGTTTTAAGTTTTTAAATTTATGTAACTTAATTTCTATAAATTGTTCATTTCTAGCAAATAATTTGCTAAATATTTTATCCTGTACCTTTGTTTCAGTGTGTTTATTTACTTCAAAAAATTTTGCAACTTGACAACTATTGCCCAAATTGCTCTAGATTAGTGGCACATGATGGAGTTACAAGAAACATTTTTAAGGTTGTTGATTCATGAATCATTAATGATTTATATCCTAAACATACACTAAAAGGAGCTTGGTCATTGCCAAAAAACAACAAAGACAATATTGCAAATTCAATGCCAGTGAACTTCAAGATATTCAGTAAAACCAGGCAAAGTTTATTGGTTTGTTTTTTTCAAGCTTAGCTTTGGTGATAGCATTCAATTTTTGTTTGGTTATGAATTGTTTTGTTAGTGCTCTATTTAATTTTGTGGTGCATGGCAAACATTTGATTTCCTTGGTTTGTTTGACATCATTGTTTTAAATAATCAGAATCACACGCAGAAAAAAGTTGACACCAAATAATGAATCCATCTTTTTCTTTCTTATTTATGATTTAAAGCATTAAAAAAAGCACGTTTTTGTAGCTTATTTTGTCACTTGGAAAAGAAAGTCTGAAATTAGCCAACCTCTTTACTTTTTCAAAACTTTATTTATTCTGCCAATAAGTTGATTTCTTATTTTTCAGTTTTATTTATCAGAGGATTATTTTTCAAGTTCTGACCTTTTTTAATTGAGTCCATATTATTCATAATTATTGCCAGAGTCTCTCTTATCTTTTTTTTTCACTAAGAAATGTACCTTTTACCATTTTACAAGTTTTGTCAGGCATTGTCACATATATTTTATACATATGTTTGAAAGCCTAATAATACAAACTAGCTATTGACAGCTTTCAATTGCATCAACTTCTGAAAAAAAAAACAGGTTCCACTAGCTTTTTTTTAAGCAATATGACCCAATTATAATTCCTATTGATCTGACTCACTAAGTAGCAAGTTGTAGGAAGAATTTTACACTTTCTAATTGTATTATTTTTTAAAGTTTTATAGACACAGATATGCATATTTCTTATAGGTAAAGAAAGCTCAACAATTTTATTTTTTTCTTTAAAAAAAAAACAACAACATTTTTTCCTAATTTTTAAATTTTTTGTATTAAAAAAGAGTTGTACACTGTTTCTGTTAACTAGAAACTCATATTTCTACAGAGACCAAAGTTTATGTTCAAAATGTGTTGTTGTTTTTTTTGGGTGGGGGAAACATCAAAATAGTTGTATGCTTTATTTTTCAATTAACTTTTAAAAACTGATATTGATTAATTTTTTTCTAATTAAAATAGAAATGAATTTTTGACATAAAGTTGTTTGTGCTCTTACAATATCCATTATAGTGCCATTTTTTTGTATTAAATTATTTTAGTTATAAAGTTTTGGAAAAAAGATTAGGCTAAAAAATATGTTTTATGAAAAAGTTGATAGTGTAAAATTATTTTTTTAAGATAACTTTTTACATATAGAGAAACTATTGTAAACCTATTATCAACAATTTTTTTTGTGTTTGTCTATAATTAAGAGTTCAAAACTCCTTCTTTAATTTTGTTCAAGATAGTCTAGTTATTTTGAAATAAAAAACCTTCAGAATTAAATACATTTTTAACTTTGTTGTCACTGTTAAGTAGTTGATGTATTAATCAAGGCTGACAAAATGCTCCTAGTTATATGCTTCTGGATGTATATGGCCAACAGGTAGAAGTATAACAGAAATAGTTCTTAGAGATCATCAGAGATTCAAAATATACCATAATAAATTGAATTGTTTCTGTAATTCCATTCTCAATCAGATGAAGTGTTTCTTGTTTCATATGCATATAATTAATTTGAAAGATGTTTAAAATGGGGCTTAATTCTAGATCTTACACTTAAAGAACTGCTTTCATTATGAGTGTGTCTTGGAGCCAATTTTTTTTTATTAACAGAAATTAAAGATTTGGAGAGAAAACAATATGTTGTATTTGGGTATTGGAACAAAATATGTCCCACATTTAAGTTTATAAAGAAAAAAGTATGCAATTTGAATGCAGTAAAGTAAAATAATTTTCAAATAGTTTCTTTTTTTGTATGCAATATATTTAGTAGTTCATTGCAATGCTAGATTTTTATCGAATATGCTAAAAAGACTATTTCAAAATGTTCACAAAAGATGTGCAGGTTTTTTTTTCTTTATCGGATGTAAACATTTTAAATCTTAATATTGCACCATATAAATTTAATTTAAACATTTTGTTCACAATTATAGTTATTGTAAAAATATTTTGTTAAAGAAAATAATTACAGAGTTGAACTTGAAATAGTTTTCATTTATTTTAAGAATTAATTTTTTACTATTTTAAGATAATAGTATTAGTATTTCTATCAACTATTAGTATCATTTTTTTTTTTTGTTTTTTTTGTTTTACTGATTAGTGCAAAAACAATAAATTAAGAATTCAATGAGGCTAGTGGGTCTAATTTTTGTGTTTTTTTAGTTTAAAAAATGTGAAGTGAATTATCAAACTATAAAAAAGAAATCTTATTTTAATTATAATATTTTTAATTGAACTTCGTTTTTTTTTTTTTAAATCATATTTTTTTCCCCTCAGGCATTTAACTTTTGCTTTCACTTATTTTATGAAGTTTGTTGCTAATTTTATTTATTATCTGAATTTTTTTTTTAAATTTGACACAGCATACTGATTTCATAAGTAATAAGTTACAAATAATTATATATATATATATATAACTGCTGCCAGTAATATTATTTCAAATGTAATTATCAAATCAACCTTTGCAATACAAAACAAGAGTGTTCCAACTTCTGTGTGTTGGTTCGTCCTAAGAACAGCATTCTATAAAAGAAATACAAAGCTACCTTTCACCACCTGTTTGTTCTTTAATTTTTGTATTACAATGCAATGGAACAAAATTATCAGGCAAAGCTCCAGCCCTATACTTCAACTCAAAAAAAAAAAAAGGACATTGTTACTATTGGAAGTGCAAGTCAACAAGGGAATGGGTGCAAGCTATTTTTTTTATTACAAATTTATTTATCAAGTCAATAGAGCTAATGTTTTATTTACATTGCTTTAAATTGTCATTTATTTGACATACCTAAATATTTTACAATTTTATTGTTTGAAACTTACAAAATAATTTTCTATTCTATTGGATATATATTTATTTGATGAATAAAAATGTATAAACCTCTAGGTATAGTACTGTTAAAAGCATCTAACCGTTGAATATACATCATAAAAAACAATAATTGACATATTGGATCTTTTTTTTTTCTTTTTTTTTTATTAAGAAGTGTATCTGTATGTAATAAACAACATGTTTGGGCCTATACATACTTATTATAATGTAACTTTTAATGTCATTCATTTTTCACTCCAACTATTTCTGTAAATACTTCACTTGTTTTTAGACTCATTTACTATATTTGAAAGTTGCCATACTAAATTCAAATCCTAAAAAACTAAAATACAGTAGAATACTGATTATCTGGACAAGTTTATTAAGCAGTCAAAAAAACTTAATACATCGGGAAATTAATACAATTAAAATGTCTGTTGCTGAAGATTCTTTCTTTAAAAATATTTTAACTGTCAAAACATATATTAAGAATAACAACCACATGCATATCAACATGCATACATTCAATGTACTTTGAACATGCTGTATAATTTTATTATATGGTAAAAATCTTAAAATGTTTATAGATTTTTAAATCAAGGTGAAATGTTTAACCATGTTTACCCAACTTCTCACAGTACATTGTAACTAGTTTCAATTGTTCATTGTAATGGAAATACATTTTCTTTTAAATTCTGCTTCACTTGTCCTACTTTTATTTTTGGCTTTTTTTTAAATTTTGGCTTTTTTGTTTTTAATTTTGGCTTGGTTTTCCAGTTTGTTAATATAAAAATGTGATATGTATATTTTGTTATTTTTGCTGTTGTGTCTGTCACCATCCTGAGATTAAGGTACACCTGATCACAGGTGTCACATGTTGAGATACACAAAATCTTTTTTTTTAAGCCATAGTAATTGATAATCAGTGTTCTACTGTTAGTGGTAGCCCAATGCACCATATAGGTCAGGGCACTTGCTCCCTATTTTGGGAAATTCTTACATACTTTGTTCTCTATTCTTTAGGTATTTATTATTCCTATGCTGTGTTCTTTGACTCACCTTTTGAGGTCAAAATTAAAATTTCAAATGTTAACTTTTTTTTAAAACAGGAAAAAAATGGCTGAGGAGGGAAATTATAAAAATAAATATAGGTAAATGAGTCTATAAATTATGTTAAAAATGTTATTCCAACATTGCATTTTTCTTCTCTCTGACATATCCAAGGATATAGTTCACAACATCCCAAGACATGTCAAGGCTAGGTAGCCTGCTTCATCTTTTTAATCTTAATTACACGCTCAGACTTCATTAATAATTTGTTTCATACCCATTGTTTGTTGGCTTTGGCATTCATGTTTTAATTATATTTGTTAATTTATCAAATCAGATTCATGATAAATGATTTTTTTTTGTTAAATCACGTAATTATCTTATGCTTCATAAGCTTGACTTTGTCCTAGTTGATTGGTCAATTTTAATGTTTGTTTGGCACACCAACCAATGAAAGGCTGCAAAGCAGCAACCAATGATCTTGTTTTTCATGTACAGTTTATTGTAAACATGCATAAATGTCATTAAAAAAATGGTGTATTAAAAATTCTGTCTGCGTAATGTTATTTTTACATTATTTTTTGTCAGAAAAAAAAAATGTGATCCATTAATACATATATACCGTGAATGTGTCTTGCACTTCAGTATCTTTAGTGAAGTCCAGTATCTTTAGTGAAGTCCAGTATCTTTAGTAAAGTCCAGTATCTTAAGTGAAGTACAATAAAAATAAATTTTCAGAAAATTCCCATCACTGATTATTTGATTTACAGTGCCCGACATATCACTGACCTACAACACACAACAGCATAGAGCATTAAATAAAAGGCAGCCTCAAACTGTACAACTATATATTTATTTGCGTGGCCCTCAATTTTCTATTATAATTATAATATTTTAACAGAAGACTCAATATCAATAATCAATATGCAGAAAAAAAATATGGTTTTAAATCTAAATCTAGTTTATGTGACTTACAAATCCCGGGCATGCTACCCTGCCTCATAGTGGCGCCTGGGTGGAGACAATCGTAGGAGGAAACGATTAGGCTAAGGGGTAGCAAAACAAAGACTCCCGTGAGAGTGCCTAAGGAGATGCTAGAGCATCCTCATTGCACAGTGCGGAGTTGTAAAAAAGCTCCTACAACATTGTCACAATCCAGGCGTTGTTCCTCAAGAGCCATTACATAAATGGCGTGTCCTGCACGGTTAGCCTGGTATAGAAAAGAAAAATGGCGGGGTCTTAGTATACGTTGCCTCTTTCCGCTAGTCTGACCTACCCACCAGATAGAACAGAGTATACTGTTTTCATTCAGGCCGGTGAGAGGGAGCTCTTGTTCACTTTTGCAAGCCTAGAATGGCTAGAGTTCCAAGAGCTGAAGGCTCAACTGTACTTGACAATGACAAATTCAAGAAGAAGAATTTCAAGAAGAAAACTTACAAATATGTAATTTAAATTTGATTTTCCCGGAGATAGATCTAGATCTAAATAGGGTAATATGTAAATCATCATATTTAGTAAATGTATCATTTGGGAGGCGTACTGTTGGTCCAATATATATTGAAAAAAGGTAGTATCAGTTAGTAGTTAGATAGATGATTAGATCTAATCTGTAGAGGCACTAAAGCCTAAAGTTAAAAAAAAGCTCTTCAACTATAGTGTCTATGGATACATTCTACTATATTACCATATTTGGTATTATATCTAGATTCTAAACCTATATTAATATTGTTACATCTCCAGTGGCGAACAGAAATGTGTATATGTGTGAGACCCACTGATACAGGCTTAGGCGACGAAGGCGGGTCATAGGTCAACGGCTGTCCCTGGTGTGACCTGTGCTTGTGCTCATGTGTTCTAGAGCTTGGACGGACAAGAGCGGTGTGTTAAAGACAGAGTCCAGCAGATAGCAAGAGTGCAGTTAGGACTGGTGTTATGAACAGGCTTTGAAAATGTAGTCTGTATGCGCTTTAGAGACTATTGTTTTAGTTAGGTAGTTCCATTGTGTTTAAGCATTTGAAGTTAGTGGAGTCAATTATGTCTATTGGCTGTGATTGTAGTGTTTGTCATTAAACCGCCACTGTTGTTAATGAAGCTCTTGTCGTTAAGTTCTTGAGTTAGATGTGTTTTGTTGTTGTTAAGCAGTGTGAGCAGAAGGCCTGAGAAGTGAAGTTCGTAACAATATAAATTATAAGTCTAGTTATAGTATTTAAGTATATTAATAATTTAGTTTAGACTAGTGACAGTGACAAGTGACAGTTAAAGTTAAACATTACAATACTAATGTAAGCTTGCGCCCGCAGAGCTATTTTTGTCATACATTTTTAGCGGCCCCCGTAAGGGGAAAAAGCCGCTATTAGGTTTGTGCAAAATGTCCGTCTGTCCCACTCAGGGCGCCGAAACTAGAAGAGATACGAAAAATATTTTTTCACCATTAAATGCGGCTTGAAAAGTTTAGGTGCAACGGCTACTTTTAGTTTTCTAAAAGCAAACCGTTTAATTTATAAAAATTATTTTGCAAGTGATTTTTTAATAATAAAACACCAATTGTAAAGCAATTACGTAAATCTAAGGGAGGAAATGTTACTATATGAAATGCTCTTGGCATGTAGATATCACGCACATTTTTTAAAATGACTTTCTGTCTGTCTGTCCGTCTGTCAGACTCAGAGCGCCAAAACTAGAAGAGATACGAAAAATATTATTTCACCATTAAATGCGGCTTGAAAAGTTTAGGTGCAACAGCTTCTTTTAGTTTTCTAAAAGCAAACCGTTTAATTTATAAAACTAATTATGCAAGCGATTTTTTAATAACAAAACACCAATTCTAAAATAATTACGTAAATGTAAGGGAGGAAATGTTACTATAAGAAATACGTAAGGCATATAGAGTTCACGCACATTTTTTAAAATGATTTTTTAGCAGCGGCTTTCGTGTACTAGCGTAAAGCCCGGAAATGACATGATTCTAAATTAATTTCTTAAATTTAAAAAAAAAATCAGATTTTTAAAAATAAAATTGTTTAATACACCCATTATGATGTAACTAACATATTTTTGTGCGTTTTGTCTGTTGGTTGGTCTGTCCGTCACGGTTAGAAAAAAACACTAAAGGCTTTTGAAAATATGATTTAACCTTTACTGTTCTTTCAGAAATATTGCGATAGTTTAAGGATGGGAGCATACTGGAATTGAGCCAGGGACTTAGAAGGAACATCCAAAACATCTTGCGAATAGGCGGATTTGACAGGGATCCGACTCCGACGGGGGCCGCCTCTGAGTTTGTGTATTACACAAACTCTCTTTGTAATCTTGTTATTTTTGTACTTTTTTTGGGCTAAAGCTATTTTTATATATGCCTATATATTTTTATAGGTCAGAGCTATTTTATAAATTTACTTTATATAGGTTAGGGCTCGAGCTATAAAAGCTAATGGATGTTCCTTGCTTTTAGTAGTGTCCAGTGGTCTTGTTCAGTAGACCTATCTGTCTTTGTGATACTTGTGAACCACGAAAGAGGCAGCATGGCCCATAAAAGAGACATACAAAGCCCAAAAAGAGGCAAAGAAAAGAGGCCCAAGGATTCCTGTGATGATAAAGCCAGATTGGAATGGCGAAAATTCTGAGGTTTTATTTTAATTTTATTCTGTACTGTGACGGCCTGCAATTATTACCTGCTGTAACTGTTGCTATCTGCTGTAACACCCGCTGTAACTATTGCTGTCTCAGTGTCTGCTTTTAACTGCCTTAATTTTTGTTACTGTTTTAGATCTAGTGTTATCTATCAAGTGTTATTTGTATTTGCTGCCTTAGCCTTAGTCAAGTGTTCTTAGTGAATAGTAAGGTCTTCTAAGGTGTTCTAATTAGTTCTAGTAATTTAGTGTTATTTGTTTGTTGTAGGATATTGTAGATCAAGACTAGTTTATTGTTTGGTGTTAGTGTAGGTCTAGGTCTAGTTTAAGTTTAGTAGTTGTGGTTTAGATTTAGATCTATAGTCTATTGTTGTTTTGATTTGTTTGTGTTATTAGGATAGATTGATGTGGTTTGGTTAGTCTAGTTAGTGTAGTAAGTTGTGGTTAGAAAGTTATTAGTTATTTAGGTTTTTGTGTTGATTAGGTTTTAGTTGGATTAGTATTAATTAGTTATTTAGTGTATATATTATTATTTTATTATTTTATTTATTTTCATGTAAATAAAGTTTCATTTTGTTTTATTTAACTAAAGTAAAGTTTCGTTCTTGCTTTCGTTTAGCTTTAGTTACTTTTAGGTGTCATTAGGTAGTTATCTGGTCGCTCAGACAAATTTTGTCCCTCGGTCACAGACTGGGGTGTCACAGACTGAACTCACCCAGTAGCGTCACCATCTACCTACTGGCGAATAAATTAAATGTTAAGCTGAATAAGACCTTGAGTGCCAGCTTACACTAATTACATTATTTATTTATTAAATCTAGATCTAATCTATAATTCTATATTATAAATTATAGACTGAATACCGATATTGGCGATATCTATCCTGTACTGTATCCACAATGTCCACATAGATCTATTAATATACTAGAATACTAGAGTCTATTAAAAAAAAAAGTTTAATTTCTCATTACCATACCGTATATAGATGTAGTCGGTAATTAAGAGGATCTGGTCTAGACTTTTTAATGTCATACGAAATATATCTACTCTAGTAGTAAGTACATCTATCTACCTATCATGACTTTCTATGCCATTTTTGCTCAGTGTAAGCTAGATTACAGATGTTAGCTAGCTAGAAAAATTGCAAACTTTTTTCTGTTTGTTGTTTCTAGCATATTTGATCAGCGGTTCTCATTGCAGCCTTTAGGTTCGGCAACCCCATTTTAAAATCCCCCATTCTGTCGCGGTACGTTAGGAGAGAAAGACTGGCTGTGGATTCCGTAACAAAATGTAAGACTTCGATTTGGAAAATAAATTTAGTCCAAAGTTTAAATTAATTTGTGATTTATTTAACAGTTTAAATTAATTGTTGATTAATTAACAGTTTAAATTGGTGATTTATTCAATACCAGACATTTGTTGGGGAAAAGTAAAGGTGGTTGGTCGTTGTGCTGGCTACATGACACACTCATTAACCATAAGCTACAGAAACATACTTAACATCATCAGTTCTAAAGATCATAATTTCTAAAAAGGGATTCTTTTTTTTTTTTACTTTATTCTATTAGAAGCTGAACTAATATAGTGGATGGGGGGTTACAAAGATAGTCTAGCCAAAGTAGTAATATATTGATTTGTAATGAATCTCAGTGCTCTATTTTCTGTCTGTTCCAGTTTCTTAATGTTTTCTTGAGTTGAGGGGTCCCAAACAGAGGATGCATAGGGGGCCTATTCTATTATAGGCCCAACCAAGGTTAAATAACATTTTAGTTTTATGTTCTTATTTGATTTATAGAAATTTCTTTTAATAAACCTTTGTTTGATTTTTAAAAATTGTTTTATCAATATGGGGATTCCATGACAGTTTTTCATTTATTATATCACCTAGGTATTTTGCGTTTTTAGTCTGTGTTACTGGTTTGCCATGAATAAAATAAGTGGAATTTATTTGTTTTAGTTTTTTTTTTTTTGTTACTCTTAATAACTGACATTTATTTGGGTGGAAAGACATGCTCCAATTTGATTCCCATTTTTTGTAATATAACAGGCTTTCATTTAATTTCAAGACCTCGTTGACAGTCACATAGCTACAAAAAAAGATCTATTTATCAGAGGCCAAGTTAACTTGCATTTTTTTCAGTAAAAATTAGACATAATGTGGCGTCGCTGGAAAATGCACTAAAGGATCACAACTTAGACCAACTGATAAACATCATAACACACATCAAAGGCCATACTCTTGACTGGATTGTCACAAATGGAAGTTTGAAATGCACCTGTCAAAAGCAAGAAAAATGTAATCTATCCCGGTATCTGCATGACCTCCTTGATTTCCTTGAATAGTTTCTTCATTGGCAAGATTGGTCAGATTAGAAATGACAGCTTAACCAATCTCCAATATTTCTCCATTTTGCTAGTTTCGGTGTCTCTCTGAAGATAATGTCAAAAAATTTTTTTTAAAGATGATAAATCCATCTTATGACTTTGATCCCACTTCAACATCCCTTCTCCTTGTATGTTTAGACAAACTTTTACTAACACATATACTAAAATTGTGATTTCTACACCGACTTCAGGCATTGTACCACAGCAATTTAAGCATGCACTTGTCAGGCCCTTTGTGACCTAAAAATGGTTCATCTAATTAATGACTCATAATAAATTGATGAGCCACCATATAATCTAAAGAGGTTTCATGAACCCATATGTTACGAACATTACCTAGTAGCGGGTATACCGGTAGCTAAAAAGATTCAATTAGACTTATAGCTAGATTTATGTATTTTAGGTCAACAAATCAGTGTTAAAGGTGTGCTAGCACATTTGTCCAGAGGACATTGGTCCTTACTTGTACAGGCCTCAGGTCGATACATAACCATTTTTGACTACTCTAGGGTTACAAATTATGGCCTCAGGTCAATACACATTAACCAGTTTTGGCTACTCTGGGCTTACAAACAATTATAATTAAGGTCACAGGCCTCAGATCATACACATGACCACATTTGGCCACTCTGGGGTTACACAGGCTTCAGACTGACACTAGACACTTTTAGCCAAAAAACAAAAGGGTCATGATGTACTATAAGCTTCTAGGAAATCTATGAGCATACAAGCTTCATAGACTCCCACCTATAGACATCCATTCGGTAAAGCCTATCTGATGATTCAAAACAGGTTAAATCCCTCAGAGACATGGCTAAAAAAATATGTAAAGCCCATCTGATGATTCAATACAGGTTGAATAAGGCTACAGAGATATGTCACGTTTGGGAGTACCCCAGGATGCATAACATCAGGGTAAAAATATACTGCCTGGAAATCATTTGGGGCTATATCTACTAATTAATACTTTATACATAACAAAAAAATATTTAAGATTTACTTAGCCCAAAGATCTTCAGAGCAGGGCACAATTCTCAATTCAATTGAACTCAGGCAGACAACATTCAAGAAGAACATTAAGACCTATGTGTTCAAAACTTTTATTGTTAGTCATTTTGAGTTTTTAAATAAAAAGATGTAGAAAGATATCTGACATTAAAAAGGTTTTTCACCACTATGAATTCACTGGTGAGTTTTTAAAATGGAATATCTATTAAATTATTTTAGACATTTAATATCTAAAAGATTTTTCAACAGTATGAATTTGGTGGTGCCTTTTTAAACTAGAAGATGTAGAAAGGTCTTTTAGACATATTTGACATTTAAAAAGTTTTTCACCAGTATGAATTCGGTGGTGAATTTTTAATTGAGAAGATTGAAAAAATTCTTTTAGACATATTTGACATTTAAAAGGTTTTTCACCAGTATGAATTTGCTGGTGAGTTTTTAAATGAGAAGATTTAGTAAATTCTTTTAGACATATTTGACATTTAAAAAGTTTTTTGCCAGTATGTATTCGCTGGTGACTTTTTAAAGTGAAAGAAGTCAAAAATTCTTTAAGACATATTTGACAAATTTAAGTTTTTTTCCACAGTATGAATTTGCTGGTGAGTTTTTAAATGAGAAGATCTAGTAAATTCTTTTAGACATATTTGACATTTAAAAGGTTTTTCACCAGTATGCATTCTGTGGTGAGCTTTTAAATAAGAAGATGTAGAAAATTCTTTTAGACATATTTGACATTTAAAATGTTTTTCACCAGTATGAATTTGCTGGTGAATTTTTAAATAAGAAGAATGAGAAAATTTTTTTAGACATATTTGGCATTTAAAAGGTTTTTCACCAGTATGAACTTGCTGGTGAATTTTTAAAGTGAAAGGTGTAGAAAATTCTTTTAGACATATTTGACATTTAAAAGGTTTTTCACCAGTAAGAATTTGCTGGTGAGTTTTTAAATGAAAAGATGCGGAAAATTCTTTTAGACATATTTGACATTTAAAAGGTTTTTCCCCAGTATGAATTCGCTGGTGCCTTTTTAAATGAGAAGGTCTATCAAATCCTTTAAGACATATTTGACATTTAAAAGGTTTTTCCCCAGTATGAACTTGCTGGTGAGTTTTTAATTGAGAAGATCTTTTAAATTATTTTAGACATGTTTGACATTTAAAAGGTTTTTCACCAGTATGAATTTGCTGGTGAGTTTTTAAATTTGAAGATGTAGAAAATTCTTTTAGACATATTTGACATGTTAGAGTTTTTTCACCAGTATGAAATCGCTGGTGAGTTTTTAAAAAGTAAGATGTAGTAAATTCTTTTAGACATGTTTGACATTTAAAAGGTTTTTCACCAGTATGAATTTGCTGGTGAGTTTTTAAAGTTAAAGATGTAGAAAATTCTTTAAGACATATTTGACATTTAAAAGGTTTTTCACCGGTATGAATTTGCTGGTGCCTTTTTAAACTAGAAGATGTAGAAAATTCTTTTAGACATATTTGACATTTAAAAGGTTTTTCACCAGTATGAATT
>JADKLZ010000003.1:27727280-27738534 GCA_021533235.1 Biomphalaria straminea
AACATGATTCTCAAAGGTTGTTTTTATCAATCCTCTCTTATACAAAATTGCATATATAATTTTTGCAAGTAATTATATTAAACAATGTATTTTTGGACCTAGTGTTTTCAAAGATGTTGATGGCGTCACATTTAGAAGAGCTTTGAAGAGAATATGAAAATTTAATGAAGTCTTTAAACTTGCCTTATGGCTATAACCATACTATGAAAACTGACACGTACTATTTTTGTATCAGAAATATTGTCTATTACTTCCATTTTCACACTCTTTTACATTATTGCTTCTTCTACTAGGTGCTTCGAAAAACTTTGGACCAAAATGGCTACAGTAATGTTAAGATAGTGGCTTCTGATCTTGATTTTGGAATTGTGGATTTCATCAAAGAAGACCAAGAGTTTGCAGCTGTTGTTGATTATATTGGGTTTGTTGTACATTGGACTTTACTTATAGATACAATTAGAGTAATAGACAGCATTGATTCTACTTATAGATACAATTAGGTAATATACAGCATTGATTCGTTACTTGCATTGGGATCTATTTTATCTTGCAGAGCTCACTATCCAGGAGTGGTGTCCCCTGATGATGCTAAGCAGACTGGCATTCCACTTTGGTCTTCAGAAGACTTTAGCACTTTTAATGATGATGTGGGAGGAGGATGTTGGGCAAGGGTAAGAGCTCAGAATGAAGCTCAGCTCTTTCTTTCTGGTAAAAAAATGTGTCATGTGACCAGCTCATTCCCAATCTGCCTTTAATTTAGGCTAGTTTGTTGCATCTTCTTGTTTTGAGATCTTATATTATACAATCTTATATAATACAGGCGTTACTTCAAAATGAAGATGATTACATCCTACGCGTCATGCATTCAGTCATGTTGTTGATAAACATTTTATTAGAATGAGCAAAGTAATATACAATTATTATTGTTAAATGTACACTCTGACATTGTTTTAAGTGGTAGGTTAAGTTTCAAGTGTAATTTAGAATTGTTTCCCTTTCACTAGATACTCAACCAAAATTATGTACAAGGCTTAATGACAAGGTTAGTTTAATTTTACCAGACTTATATGAGTTAGAGATTTAATATTTATTTTAAGTACATACACACTCATGGTTGAGTTTTAAGTAAGTAACTCAATTTCAATTACATTTACAATATCAAGCTTTATAAAGATTTGGATGAAATAATGTGCATGTATGCTATTTTTTATAATAGAAAGAAAATTAGGAATAATTGAACATAGTAATAAGGCTTGTCTTTGATTCCAAAGATTAAGGAGTGCAGTATTTCACATGATCATGCTAAAGCAGTTGTGACCTGCATATTTTGCTACATCAAATGCAGACAAAGCCAATGTCCACAAGGCTCATCTGCGCCTGTCTTTGACAAGGGCCCTACTTTGGGTCTCTAAATTGTTTGTCCCCCAATCTTCACGAGAGCTTCGCACCTGTCTCTGCGTGTTGCTTTCCTCTATGCCAGTGAAACAAATAAAAAACTTGCTCCGATTATTCAAATAATTTGATATTATGGCTACTTAAAAAGTTTTGTAGCAAATTTATTTTAATATTTGATAAAAAATTTTGAATAAAATCTCTCTTTTCTTTACAATTATTTACTTAGAGATTTAGTAGACAATCAGTCAAGCTTTAGATTTTCTACACAATCAGAGTCTAAATTTAGATTTTGTACACAATCTGATTCTGAACTTTGGAATTTGTAGTCACTCAGTCTAACTTAAAATTATTTTCTTTTGCTGCAGCACTATTTCCTGGAATCTAATTGACAGTTTCTTTCAAGGACTACCATGGGACAGAACATCTCTGATGACCGCTAGAGAGCCCTGGAGTGGAAACTATAATGTTGAGAGTCCAATTTGGATGTCAGGTATAAAACCTTTCCTTTTTTTTTACTGAAGTATTCACTGCTTTTACTTTTTAGGCATTTAGAGATTGATGCTGAACTAAGAAAAAGAAGAAAAAGATTTTTTTTCTTCTTAAAAAAATATTTTACTTAGAGATGGTTAGATGATGTTGCATAATGCAATCACTTTTGAATGGACTAACATGAGAAATAGTGAGTCTGAATGATACCCTAAATGTTAATGTTCATATATACTCATATGTTCATATGTCTCAAATTAGAAGTATACATGATATCTTACTATTAGTCCCTTACATCCCACTTGTTACTATTGCTTTAAAATTGTATTATACAATATACCTATTAAGATAGTATTTTCGCAGCTAGGTATAATGAGAGTATTATCACAGCTACTTATAATCAAATTATTCTTTCAGCTACGTATAATTAATGTATTCTCACAGCTAGGTATAATGAGAGAGAGTATTATCACAGCTACTTATAATCAAAATATTCTCACAGCTAGGTATAATCAAATTATTCTTTCAGCTACATATAATTAATGTATTCTCACAGCTAGGTATAATCAGATACTCTCACAGCTAGGTATAATCAGAGGCCTGACTTTGTGTTTTTCTCAGCCCACACCACACAGTTTACTGAAGTTGGCTGGAGTTACCTTCCCCATGGCCATGGAGTGGGCATGTTGAAAGGTGGGGGTAGCTACGTAGCACTAACTAATGCAGATTATACACAGCTGACTATTGTCATGGAAACAATGGTAAGTGGAAGTTTCATTTTTAAACATTGTTTGCTTGTGTATCAAACTTTGGTAAGGAAACCAGAGGAGGCACGGTGGCTAAGTTAAAAGTGCTGGCTTCCAAACTGCAGGGTCCCAGGTTGGAATCCTGGTGAAGACAGGGATTTTTAATTTCTGGATCTTTAGGGCACCTCTTGAGTCCACCCAGCTCTAAAGGGTACTTGGCACAAGTTTGGGAAAAGCTAAGGCAGTTGCTTATTGTGCTGGCTACATGACAGCCTTTTAACTCTGGGCCAAGGAAGCAGGTAACCTTTACATCATTTGCCCTATAGACCCCATGGTCTGAGTGGGGAACTTTTTTTTCTTTACATATTATCTTAATTATAAATGTGATCAATGTGGCATGTAAATTTATTATCTGTGAAGTGTCACACAGATAATAAGATATAAATTTCATTCATATATACCTTTAGTTCATTGAGAACTAGAATGTAGTAAGTACTTCTTACCTCTCAGACACTGAGCTTAATAGTTGACTTGTATTTGTATGTATATTTGTGATGATTTTAACTTCTATTATTTGCCAACTAACATTTGTAATGGCAGGAAATAAAAAAATTCTGAAGAAAACGGAAGTATTATTGGTGACATTTTTCTTACATTATTTCCTTTCATTCTCAAAGGGGGTGCTCTGGCTGAGTGGTTGAGCGCTTCTTCTTCTGAAACCTGGGGTCCTCAGTTCAAATCTCATTGAAAACTGACATTTTTAATTTCAAGATTTTTAGGGCACCATTCCACCCAACTCTAATGGGTACCTGACTTTAGTTGGGGAAAGTAAAGGCATTTGGGCGTTGTGCTGCTCACATGACACCCTGCTTGTTAACCGTTGGCCATAAAAAAAAAGATGACCTTAACATCATCTGCCTTCTGGATCGCAAGGTCTGAAAGGAAAACTGAAAATGGTTTATTACATTTTTGTTGTAATTTTTCTTTTCATTTCAGAGCCGTGAGCATTCAGTATGTATAAGACCCTTCCTACCTGTCTATGTTGTGGTACCTCAGATTGTTACATTTCAACTCGCTGGAAGCTTTGTATGTCACACTGGAATTTTTATCTTTACTTATATATAATATTTGTCATAATATACAACTTCTTCCATGATTACACATCTATAATCTTTGTCATACTATACATCTTCTTCCATGATTTAACTAACTTGTGCAAAAATCTACAAATCTTGCAATGAATCACTGACATGTCACTAGTCAACAATATCAAATATTTTTGGGCTTTAAACAAAAATGTATTTATTTTCAGGCTAATGTACATTTTCTTTATGTGTGGCAAAGTAAACTGAGGTTTGCAGCCAATGAGAACTCAGTTTATTTTAAATTCCTGGCTCTTGCACCTGTAAGTTTTCTTTTTTGTTTTTGATATTAAGTTCTTTGAATATTTTTTTTATTCATGATGAATACAATATTTATTTGTTGCTTTTTTTCTAATTTATAAAATTGAAATGTAAAGTATTTCCTTTTTTTTTTCTATTAACTTAATTGGATATATATTAAATATTCACTTCAAAACATCTTGGACTTCTGATTTAAATTTTACTTACAGCTAGAAATAAGCTTCAACAACTTCATCATTCCATAGGTCATCATGAATGTGTTTGAATGTTAGGAGTGAAACACGGGACATAGAGAAATTAGGATAAAATAAGTTGTCTAGCCTGAGCTTTTTTTTTTTTTTAAGGATTTTCAATTTGTGTATATTGCATTGAAACAAATATTTCTTTTGTCTTAAAGTAGCTATTCAAAGTATGAAAATTGAGAATTGGGCTGTGTTTGGTTAAGTGTTTATTAATATCAAGGCTTTCAGGTGTCCCTAGTTAGGATAAATTCATTTTTTACCAAAAACATTTTTTTTGCAATGGAAATGTTATCAAGCAACATCTATCTTTCATTTTTAATGTCATAGGAGACATGCTAGTTGGTTTGTTACCATTTATTCATAAAACCTAAGTTTTATGTGTTACCTGCTCACTGGGTTTTCAGTTTCACTAGCTGCTTGAACAGGGTCATAACATGGGTAAAAAAAAATAATCAAATTTTTGTTTTTCAATAATTGTAAAATAAGGATTTTAATATTTATTAGGTACATTTATTTTCTTGCACTAAAAATAAATGTTGACTAAAATATTTTTGTTCAATATCTATACATCTGTATTACTTATTGTTAAGTTTTATGCATTTAATGACTATGTTATGTGCTGTCCCATAAAGGTTGTGAATAGCACCATAAGTTTTTGGGTGGATGTTGATGAGATCTACACCTTGACCACAGTCAACACTGGCAACCATGGGAAACACCCAACACCTCCTGATTCAGCTCCTTTCCCCCTGCCATTCAAAGAAGATTTTGAGAGTCAGTGTAATTTTGCTACAAGAATTTTGTATAAATATTTGTTTAAAGATATAATCCATTTAAGATTTTCTTTTTTCAACAATAAATAGAATTGTACACATACCGGAGATAGTTTGATTATCAAAGATGTGATACAGAATTGTAATATATATCTTTAAAAATAAAAGGAAAATCAAGAGTAACCAGGAACAACATCATTTAATAATAAGGCTTGTCTTCGAATCTGAAGATTACTGACGAATGCAGTATTTCCCATGGCTAAACAGCCCCAGCTGCGACCTACATATTTTGCCACAACCATGGCAAGCATAACAATTGTCCGCCAGTGGTCAATTAAGATTTTCTTTTCACTGTCTGAATCTGTCCTCAGCAGCGGATTTTCTTTTGGTCTCAAATGTGTATCATCTAGTTAACTATGCTAAAACAACTGTTTCTACATAGCAAGCATTGTTTTGCAAGCTATTGGCCCGCCCCTGCAGTAGTAAATGAGATTTGTCTGGTAGTGGGCAGTTTGTATTTTTCGGAAGTCTAGAATTTGAAATACAGGAATAAAGTCAAACATGTGTGATATTATAGCAATGTAGCCTATATTTATTACCATTTTCAGTGAGATCTTTATTAGCCCAATTTTTTTTCAGGCTACCCCCTCTCAGCAGAACCATACATCCTGGCACCACAACAAGGATCATTTGATGTTGTGTCTGTGGGTGGTCAGCATGGACAAGTCATGAGACAGATGGTACTACAGACTCCAATAGCATGGTGCCAGGAGACTCTCTATTTGAATGCTTCTCTAAATCTACTTGGAAGATTTAATTGGTAGGAGTAATAAGAATCACTTGAAACTATTTGATTTATTGAGTGAGATCTGTTACTTCATTTGTGATTTATTTCATTTTTTACTTGTTACTTTATTTGTTGTTAATTGTTATATTTTCCTTCATTATTGATCATCTATTAGCTTTATTCATTGCAATGCATTGCATCATTTATATTGTGACGGAATGATGTGATATTTATTTAAAAACAAGAACGCTCTAGGATTTGATAGATAGAAGATGCTTTTTACTATCACAGTAAGAATAAAAAATAGTTTGCGGACATAATTGACATCGGATATTCCCTAATTGATCATAAAACATATTTGTTGATCAACATCAGCATTGAAAACATATCTTGCTTGTTTTGGCCTTTTGCCGGTGATACTCAAGTAGTTTGAGTTCAGTTTTACCTCCAGTCAGACTTAGTTATATTTCAAATACTCAACACCGTGCGGATCCTTAACACCTGTTACTTATTCAGAATTTGAAAAGTATGATTCAATGACTTTTGGCTAAATAATGTAATTAAAATTTTCCCCAAATGTCACAGATTATGCAGCAAGCATTGAAACTTCTATTTCTTCAGCCGATGGTTAATGAGGGTGTGGCCAGCCCTACAACTCACTATTTTCGTCTTCCAAATCTCATATCCCCATCACAGCTTGGTGAACTCAAGAACTTCACTTCATCATGTCTACTTTTAGTTTATTGGACAGAAGTGCGCCTGCTGTTTTTTGTTTTTGTTTTGTAAAACTGGATCTCAAATGAAAAACATAACTCACTTAATGAAATGATATTTGCGTATTGTCAGAATCTGATCTACTTACCTCTCTAGATAACTTTTAAAGTCTTCATTGAATCTAAGGTCATATAAATGTTTAAATCAACCTAGAGCCTATGAGACTATATATAAACTTTCACTTGTGTAATGAATGTGAGACAGTTTGTACTTCTCATCTATTATAATGTTTATACTATTTTGAAGAAACAAAACAGAAAGTATTTTTAAACCAAGTACATTAAAAATTATAATTCTATACATGGAACAAATAAAGTGCTAACCTTACAGAATGAGGAGGCATGGTGGCTGAGTGTTAAAACACTTGACTGAATATTCCCGGGTTCAAATCCTGGTGTAGGCTGGTATTTTTTATTTGGGAATCTTAAGGGCACTTCTGAGTCAACCTAGCTTTAATGGGTACCTGAAATTATTTGGGGAAAATAAAAAGTGGTTGGTCATTATGCTGGCCACATAACACTCTTGTTAACCCCTGGGCCACAGAAACAGATGACCTTTACATCTTCTGCTCCAAGGTTTGAAAGGAGAACTTTAGCACTTTCCATAAAAAAAGGATTTATTTTCTATTCCTTGGCAGGACGGATGTCAAACTGACCTCAGATGCTCAAGTTGGAGCAGTCAATGGGTCAAATGGAGTCTACATTGGTGTACGCATTGATAATGGAGGCTGTAGCACTTATGCTGCTAAAGGAATTTTCTTCTTCATTGTTCCGAAGGCTCAAAGCTTTAAAGTTACCACTGACATCAGTAAGTGATCTTTAAGTTACCACTGACATCAGTAAGTGATCTTTAAAGTTACCACAGACATCAGTAAGTGATCTTTTAAGTTACTACTGACATCAGTAAGTGATCTTTAAAGTTACCACTGACATCAGCAAGTGATCTTTAAAGTTACCACTGACATCAGTAAGTGATCTTTAAAGTTACCACTGACATCAGTAAGTGATGTTTAAAGTTACCACTGACATCAATTGGACTTGACTCCATTTATAAAATGGAATAGATTTGTACTTCTAACTGACAGTTACTGTAGACATGCCACATCTATATCATAATGAGACACTTCTACATTTAATATTTAGTTTTCCTTTTTTAAAATGTGTTTTACATTAAAAGTATTTATTATTATATTTTTTTCAGTATTAGACAAGCTGAAGGTTTTAAGAAAATATAAAGTCTAAATTACAACATAACTAATTGATGTCATATAGATTCTTTCCAGGGGGCATCAAGCCCATTTGTGATTTTTTAAATATTTGGTTATCTCCCCTAGAACATCTTTCTTTTATTTATCTTTTTTTCAACAAGTGTTAGAATATCTTGTTTTCACTCAGTTGTTTAGCAATATGAATCACTAAAGCTTAAACAAAACTTTTTTTGTTACACTAGAGGGTAAAAATGTTTTGTATCAAGGCACGTCAGTATCTGCAATAACATCTGGCTGGAACACATTGTCCCTTGCAGTTAAGGTTAGTGTTTAGTTTACGGAAGATATGGTGAATGATGTGAGTAAACAGACTTTTTAGCATGACAGATGGATTGATTTAAGACAAAAAAATGACATTACTATCACACTAATTATTTGCATAAAATAATGCAAACTGTGCTCTTGGTATCAACTTTCACTGCCATAAAGGAGAGTGCTCACAACACAGGCGTTGTAGACTAGGACTTTGGTAGCTGTGGTCAATTTAGCATTTTCCCATGCTCAGACATGTCACCCGCATGCCAGATGGTAGAATCCTGAAAGATATCTTATATGCTGAGATTGTGAAAGGAGTCAGACCCAAGGGCTGCCCAAGACTAACATATAGAGATGTCTGCAAGCAAAATATGTGGGAAATTATAGCCAAAGACAGTAGTGCATGGAGATAGACTTTACGTGCTAGGACAACCCTCGCTGAGAAAAAAAATAGAAGCGGCCTTAATCAAAAGGGGAAAAAAGAAAGCTGAACTGTCCAATAGCCCTGAATCTGATGCAAACATATGCATGAATTGTGGCAAAGTCTGCCTCTCTAGAATTGGCTTGGTTCAAGATTCTGCCCCGTCTCAAGACTAAACCAAAACCAGTGACTCATCTGGGCGGGCACATCCCTTGCCTTTCAAGACAAAAGGAGCCATATATATATTGTATAAATATATATATATAATGCAAACTAATTAATTAGCTAAGCTCACATTAATTATATGAATTGAATGAGCACACTCGAAATACATGAATTAGATAGGTATATTTTGAAAATTTGAATTAAGTAAGAAATTTAATAGATGATAAGGAATCGGCTAAACAATTAATACTAAGATGGCACACTACATTTATTTGATAAAATGATATAAGTATATGATATATGATTTGTGTCTATGATCAGGGTCAGATTGCTGTAGGCTGGTGTAATGGTGTCCAACTCTTCAATGTCTCAGTGCCAGCCAGTCCAGCCAATGGCTTTGTGGGAGTCGGCACTGACACTTATGGCTATGCAGACTTTGACAACTTGTACATAGATGGAAGCATGATTCAAGAAACTAACCAGAGCAAGCCTTTACACTTTACTGGGGAACATTTTCTTTAATGTATTTATTTACTTTTGTTTTGTTATGTTTTTATTTTGTAAATACATAAGTGGACTGCATGAAAACGGAATTGTTTATTCTTTATAACAAAAAGAGAAATCCAATGCTGTTAAAATTTTGTTTTAGCAGTATAGTACATCTAACATTTAATAAAGAAACATTGTTTCATGACATATTGTGATGTGAATTTCATAAAAAAATGTCAATCATTGTCATC
Source organism: Biomphalaria straminea (assembly GCA_021533235.1). Taxonomy (NCBI): domain Eukaryota; kingdom Metazoa; phylum Mollusca; class Gastropoda; family Planorbidae; genus Biomphalaria; species Biomphalaria straminea. The sequence goes on from JADKLZ010000003.1 coordinate 27,736,735, forward strand.
CAGTCCAACATTCCAAAGTACCAAAATGTCTTTACGAGCTTGCTGTTATCTACCAGCTTTGCGTGGTACTCATCTAGCTACATCATTCATTGATATGAATGGCAGTGTATGAGTATTTAACCACATGATATTGACTGAAATTTGTGATATTTTATCTTTTCATGGTTATAATGCAGAAAAAAAAAAGTGTAATTCATACTTGCTATATATTCCTAAATTATGATAGAAAATGTTTAAGAACAAAATTAGAATGGCCCTGTACACAAATTTGTCATACATTATATATACAGGCATGTATTGTTTTTATTGCATCACTTCAAATGTGTGGGTATATAAAACTACATTAGTGCACCATTTCTCAATGTGTTTTGATGCTAGATGGCTACCTGGTTGTGCTGTGTGTGCTCTGGACTGTCGTTTGGTCGTCTCAAAGTCCCCGGTTCCTATTCTGCCCTCTGTCATCTCCCTTTCAACCCTTGGAAGGTTCGGACTAGGAACTAGATTATCTTCAACTCTGAAGGAACACCAAAAACTTGTAAACAGCACTTTATCTCAAAAACACTGTAGACCTGCAAGATATAAATAATAGGTAATTTGATTACAGAATGAATAATAGTGTTGATTTTTGTGATTGTGAAACTCATTTAACCCTTAAAGTGTTGAGCTGTTATTCAAAATGAGTGCATACAAAATGGAATTACAATTTTGATGTTTAGAGGTTAAACTACCACACGCATCTTAAGGGTTAAGAAATGCCTGAGATTGGTCTAAGGCTGTAACAAATGATATAAAAGAAGTTGAGCTGTAAGCATCTGAATATAGTTCTTATTGGATAAGTTGACCAATAACATTACAATCATTTCTGACCATGTTGCTAAAAAATACCTTCAGTTCAGACTTGAATTAGATTGAATCAAATTAGATTGAGATTAACTGAGAAATTTGATCTTCCAATCAGCAATTATGAATACAAAATTTTAATCACTTTTTTTTAAACATTTTTTTTCTTCATGTTTACAGTCATTTTCATTCAGAAAAACATTGTCTTATTTTTTTAAAACACTTTTTTTGTTACTAAGCTTGTGTAGTTTTACCTGATGTTGGTGATTGTTACTCATAAAACTAAAATATGAGATTTTATTTTCTATATTGCTGAACTATTTTTTTCTTAAGTTTTTGAACTATTTTTATCATACTTGTTATCAAATTATCATCTGTGTTTTTTTTTTGTGATAGTAAATAACTGCCTTAATTTTAAAATGGCTGTTTTGTTTTTATATATTTTTAAATATTTCAAAGCACTATATAAAGTAATACCCATTTTTGTGTCTGTCTCAGTGGCTGCTTAAAAGGAAAAAAATATATTTCCAACTATCGGTCTTAAATAAGTTTTGTAATAGTAAGTTGTGAAATGTTTGACACTTGAAGAGATAAAGTCACTTAGTTTAGTCATTGAATACCATAACAATGCCAGACCCATGGACATTCCTAAGAAGACATGTAGCTACCACTCAATCTGTTACTCCATCTCTGTGATAATTGTTGGAAGTAAAGCACATTCTTATTGCTTCAGATTTTCAAAGACAAAGTTTAAATCTTGGGTTTTATATTCTGGGTATCTTTTACATTCCACCTATTTCTTTTTCTTCTTGTTTTGGCTCTGATCATTTTATTATGGCCACTTTGCATAATATTGTATTATGTGAACATTCTTATGAGAAAGTTGGTTTGATAATGAAAGAAAATAATAATCATTCTTGCCAATCACTAAAACAGTCATCACTCCGATAAATCAGCAGT
>JADKLZ010000003.1:27773547-27792028 GCA_021533235.1 Biomphalaria straminea
GTTGTTGAAAAGTTTGTGTATTGTCTGATGTTGTTGAAAAGTGTGTGTATTGTCTGATGTTGTTGAAAAGTTTGTGTATTGTCTGCCGTTGTTGAAAAGTTTGTGAATTGTCTGCCGTTGTCGTAATTGTAGTTAAGACTTCGTGTCGCTGTTGAAAGTACAAGTGCCCCACTTCAGACTTTACAATCTACAGGGCTGATGATGTCATCTGTTTCTTTAGCCAACAGTTAACGAGCAGGGTGTGATGTGGCCAGCACAACGACGAACTGCCTTTCCCCAATTAAAGCTAGGTACTCATTAGAATTGAATGGCCTCACAGGTGCCCTAAAAATAAAAAAAATAATAAAAATAACTGTCTTCACTGAGATTTGAACCCAGCAATACGTACATTTAACTTTAGCTAACAACATTGAACTTGCAATAAGTACATTTAACTCCATAGCTAACATCATAAGAACTAGCAATTAGTACATTTAACTCTTAAGCTAACAACACAAGAACTAGCAATACATAAATTTAATTGGTGAAATAATTAGAGCTAGAAGTTATTAATTGTATGTCTTAGGTTAATCAGTGCTAGAAGAGTAACTCTTATTAACTCTTTAACTACTCATGTTTTCAAAAAGTGCCAGTGTGTCATGTTTTTAAAAAGTGCCAGTGTGTCATGTCTTCAAAAAGTGCAAGTGTGTCATGTTTTTTAAAAGTGCAAGTGTGTCATGTTTTTAAAAAGTGCAAGTGTTTCATGTTTTTAAAAAGTGCAAGTGTGTCGTGTTTTCAAAAAGTGCCAGTGTGTCATGTTTTTAAAAAGTGCAAGTGTTTCATGTTTTCAAAAAGTGCAAGTGTGTCATGTTTTCAGCACCTAACAAGTGAAACAGTTTACTCACGAAACACAAAGATGTCTGGAAGTGCTCGTCACGTTGTATCGTCTGCTCCGTAAGCACGAACGAGCCTCGTTTTGAGCAAATAAAACGGAAGGGAAATTACTGGAAAGACCGACATTAAAAGTCCACATTTAAAAATCGATAAAGAAAAACAAAACGACACCAAACTTAAAAATCTAATAAAATTTTTACTTTGTCTTCTTTGTCCAAATGTTATAAAGATAAATTTTAAACAGACATCTACTCCATCTTTGATGGGTTTTTTTTTCCTAACGACCATTTTGTTTTGTGTGACATCTACAGAGTGCCTCAAGGGAGATCATTCAACAAATAATTTTTGTTTTTACATTTAATGTTGTGGCAATATGGCATTATTTTATTTGCTGTCCAGATTTTTATGAATCGTTTTTTTTTTTCTGTTTGGTTTTTTTATTTCTACCATTAACACATGCACACAAACATAAGTACACACACACACGTACACTCTAGCACACAGACATGTATGTTCGAAATTGAAATATTTTATTGTAGTTTCTTTTTTATACTTTTTGGTGAAATTTTATATTTAATGTGAAATTGTCCACGCTTGATAAAATGGAATTTCTAAATCTGACCAGAGAAAAAAAATATATGTGCTCCGATTGTCCAGTTTCAAACTGATTTCCCATGTGGAGAGGTGTGAACCCCAGACGTCGCGGTCTAATTGATGGGTATTCTATGAAGACATAGAAGGGGGGGTGAGCAGAAATCGATGACAACAGGGAGAGACGCTTGTATTCTGCAGAGTGGAGCAGATGGGATACGTCCAGATGAAATGTCCGAGGACGGAATGTCCCCTTAGTGTGTCGTTGAGAATGTCGCCGGTACAAAAAGGAGGTGGTATTAGAAGGAGAGGGAAGCGGGTGAAAGCGACTCGACGATTAGAGGGCCGTAAACTAAGAAGTGGACTAAAGAGGCAGGAGGGAGGGTAGAGGGAGTAATTGGATGTGTCAAAGTGGATGATGTCATAGAAATAGAAGTCGTGATTAGCGGTGTGTAGCTGGTGGCGTCATGGGAAATCTAAAGTCATGTGTCTGGGATGACGTAATTAGACACAATAAGTCAAGATTGACGTTTTGTAAATGTTGTTGGAAACATAAGTCATATGTGTGTCTTCTTAAGTCATGTCTTGGAAACATAAGTCATATGTGTGTCTTCTTAAGTCATGTCTTGGAAACATAGGTCATAACTTGTTTTGTTTTACATGTTTCGGATGTTCCTTCAGAGTTCAAGATAGTTTACTTCCTAGTCCAAACCTCCTACAGGACGACGGGGGATGGGAGCAGGCAGTATTTGAACCCGGGACCATCGATAAATCCTAAAGACAGTCCAGCGCGCAAACCACACGTCCAGTCAGCCATCCTTGTGTGTCTTCAGTCATGCCATGTAAATATAAGTCATAACTAATGTCTCCTCATCAATGCAGCGGACGCAAAAATCAACACTTTTATCGCCAGTGACGCCATTGGACAAGTCATCCACACTTTGTGAATCTTTAGAGAGCTCATTTTGAACCAGATTCAGTCATTATAATGACCTTAAGGCTGTCATTTTAAAAATCATTTCATTTTTCATCTAGATGTAGCAATAACACAACTGTTACACAAATCGCTGAGATGTGTCCCAATTTCTTAAGAGAAAAAAAACAAGTGCTATGACTTTGTCTCTTGAGACAGAGCGTATCGTATAATACACTTAAACAAGTCATTGTCTCTGGAGATAAGACAAGTCTTGCAATACACTGATATATGTCAGTGTCCTGACTTCTTTCATCAATAAATAATTTACATGTGTTCAATCTCTGGTAAAGTTTATGTTTGCAAGATAATTCTTCTCTCTAATTTCAACCTAGACTTACTTTAACAAGGTTACAAAGTCAGTTTGTGTGGAAACACAAACTCAAAATTGGCCCCCAAAATGGTTCACCCAGATATGCTTTAATATTTTCCGAAAAAACACCCGAATGAAATTATATCAAAAACAAATGACAGATTAGAATAAAGAAAGAATGGTTGACAGATCTTATGTACTGCCCCAGCGGTCCAGCAGATCAAAGAATAGGTCAGGGGTCGGCAACCTTTTGAGTTAGAAGAGCCAAAAATTACAAATTACAAATTACAAAATTTTTAAAGAGCCACAAAGTTTTTAAGTTTTTTTCTTGCCAGCTATAAATAGTCTCGCATAATAAATTTTTAATTCATAAAAATTTAATTCATGTATAAGTAGTGTTTTTCACAACAAACTATATATATATATATATATATGGCATTATTGAATAATTGTTAACTTTTTTTTCGGGGTAATTAGGTACCACAAAGTCTACCAGATTAGCGTTACTTCAAGATTACTTTTAACTTTGAGAATATGATTGCTTCTGACTCATTTACTTGGAACAGCAAAGTATACGTCACAGACAAATAGAGTGAAAACTACCAATTTGTCTTGCGTCGAAAGTGAATTAAAACCTACATTTAAAAAAAATGTTTTGATAAAATTATTAATATTTGCGTATGGAACTAAAGAGCCGCAGCTTCAAAGCCAAAGAGCCGCATGTGGCTCGCGAGCCGCAGGTTGCCGACCGAGGGGATAGGTGAAAGTTATTTTTTTCTTAGGAAACCTCTTTTAGCTTCTTAGGCCTTAGGACATCAGTTATCGAGCTGTTTACACCTTAGGGACAGGTGAATGTTAATAGTGTAAAAATATCTTTAATTGCTAGTGAGGAAAATGATCTTTAATTATCTTAAATTGAGTCCAACTTATAATGCATACTAAATATATTTTTTCTCTTTAAAAATTGTTTGTGTGTAAATATAGAACTTTGTATAACATATTTTACATTACTTGACAATTAAAATCTGAAAAAAATGAAAATAAAATCTACAACCTTTGGAATATTGTGCTAAATATTTGGTAAACGATCGTCTTCCTATAAAGAACACATTTTAGTTTGTTATTAAGATTGTACTCTTTTTTGAAACTAAAAGTGTATTATAAAATACATTTTATATCAATATTAATTGTCTTAAATTAGGTCTACTTTGTAATAGGGTTTTTCTCTTTAAAAAACTGCTTGCATAAATTATTTTAAAAAATTGGATTTTGAGCTTTTAGAAAAGAAAAAAGTAGCTATTGCATCAGAACTTTGAATGAACTAAATTATTATGTTGTCTAATTTTCATTTTCTCTTCCAGTTTTTGAGATCTAAACGGGACGGACGGACAGACGGTCAGACAGGACACACAAAATGAGATATTTTTAAATAAAACATTACATGCCAATCACTTTCTCCTGTCTTTTAAATCTGATAGACCGTTGGGGCATCACACATCCATTCTTCAATGTTGCCCTCCGTTGCTTCCTTTGTTTGCCTCCCCTTTACCTATCAGTATATGGCCGTACAGTCTTAACGTTTTGGACAGTGATCAGAAGGTCATCCTGTGTATTTACAAATAAAATAAACGTAGATGCAACACAAAAAGTATATATATATAAAAAAACTCAATTTGATGTTTAATCTTTGAAGACCGTGTAATGACCTATGTAAAGTAGGAATGTTTCTAATGACACGATATACGAACGATTTACCTGTCCAAATCACGGCTCCACAGTCACATAAAAAGGAGGACAATACGTTACACGAGAGAAAGATGTTGTAGATGTCAGGAGAAAGAAGTTTTGAAGCTGTAAATCCGGAATGAGCTTGTACCCCCCAGTCCTCCCTAGCAGGACGGGAAACCTGCTGGATCTCTAATTCTATCTCCAGGAAGAACTTATGTCTAGTATACAAAACACTTACAAATTAGGCAGTGGCGTAGCTAGGGTGGGAATAAGGGGCATCTAAAGGCAACACTATTTCCGAGAAGAAAAGGACTTGCGTTGGTAAAATTTCATTACGTAAATTTGGATTCTTTGGATATTGTTAAATTAACACTGATGAAAAAAAAAAGTCAAAAAATTGTGTTATTATTATAGGTCTTTTAAGTTTCTCTACTTGTTTATTGAGGGCGCGGTGGCTGAGCGGTAAAGCGCTTGACTTCCGTACTGGAGGTCCCGGGTTCAAATCCTGGTGAAGGCTGGGATTTTTATTTCGGGATTTTCGGGCGCCCTTGAGTCCACCCAGCTCTAATGGGTACCTGACATTAGTTGGGGAAAAGTAAAGGCGGTTGGTCGTTGTGCTGGCCACATGACACCCTCGTTAACCGTGAGCCACAGAATCAGATGACCTTTACATCATCTGCCCTATAGACCACTAGGTCTGAAAGGGGAACTTTACTTTTTTTTTACTTGTTTATTACATTCTTAAAGCCCCCCGGACCTAAAAGCGTTTATTTAGGTCCCCAGCTGTTAATAAGGGTTCAAATGACATTTCTGCCACTCAGGGTGGCGCCATCCAGAAAAGCCTGAGAAACACTGCGTTAAACCTTCTACAATGGAAGTATGACTGCGCCTCTGGAGTCCTCTTGCTAAACTGCTTCAATATAAATATTAGTGTCTGGTCGCATGAAGAAATCTCAGTTAACTAGGTCTTAAGATAAAATAATCTCGTCAATCAATATCCGGTTGTGTGGAGATTCACCCCCCCCCTTTTTTTTTTAGTTTCAGACATGCAAATATAAATATTACATCCTTACCCCCTGAGCTAGCCCCTCCAACATGTCACCTTGCCCCTTTTCATGAGTTCTCATTGGCTCTCCACGCTAAGATGTATTTATTCTAATCTTCTTAAGATGGAGATTTCCCCCACGCGTACCAGTCGTATGAATAGTTTGAGCTCAATAGTGCATGCTGGGATAGTTCTCCGACGCAAGGGAGACAATCCTACTCCCCCCTCATCACAGGAATTAATGACGTAAAAGAATGTTTTGTGACTTAGAACATATCTTCTACGTCATTGCTGAAGTCAGACCTGTAGTGTTAATGTTGGTGTTTGCGAGAGAGTAGTCCTCTTTTTTTATCAAAACACTTAACAAAGTTTTAATTATTTTTCGCCCTTTCAATTTTTAATCCTAGATAGGCCAGGGGTCGGCAACCTTTTGAGTCGAAAGAGCCAAAAAATACAATTTACAAAATTTTAAAGTTTTAAAGAGACGCAAAGTTTTTCTTGCAACAATAAATCTTACTCGCATATTTTTTTAATGAAAAAATATATTTATATATAAGTAGTGTTTTTCACTACAAATTAAATAATATATGAGGCATTATTAGATAATTATTTTATATTTCGGTAACAACTAAAGCAGTTCATTATATTTTCTTAAACACTAACTTGAACTTTAATAACAAACAATTGGACAAACAAATTCAATGGGAGCGTTAGCTTCGCATGGTTTTAGAAAGTTCGGTTACATTGGGCTCATAACTTGTTGTTTTTAGTTTCAAACACGATTCTACATTTTTGATAGTTTGCTTTTTACTTTGCTTTTATTTATATTCATTAAAAAAAAAAACGCTTTCTCGCCCGAATATTTCGATCCGAATAAAGTTAGCACTTTACTTTATAAATCGATTAATTGAATTTCTAGAGATCCCGTATCAATTCCAAATGTATTAGTGTGGATTTCGTAAATTTGTGTTGAGAGGGTTTACTAGGAATGCTAGAAAGATTTTGTTGGTTTTGAAATGCTCAAATCTGTCAAGAAGTTTATCTTTGATTTTTTAACTGTGCTCAAGTAATTCGTGATGAAAGTAGCTCTGATTTTATTGCGATACTGGTTTAGACATTCAAAATGAAGTAACTTACGTCTCTGAATATCGTCTGCAAAAAGAATTAATCTTTCTTTAAAACAAACCAATTCTTCTACAAAAAATATGACGGGTTTCCCTTTTCTTTCACTTTTAGATTCAGCTAATTTAATTTGATAAACCATAAAAAAATGCTTGCAAATATTTGTTACTTTTTAATACAGGGAGTTTAATTTCTCTATTTCTCTGTATTTATTTCAAGCACAAAGCAAAACGTTTTAACACCTTACCTTTGGAAGCTATCGCACTTTATTGGGAAGAAGGCGCTTAGAATACTGAATCTCCATTTCGTTTAAGAATTCTTTAAACTGACGATGGTAGAGTGCTTTTGACAAGATGCTTTTAACAATCTTGATTACCAAATTCATTACCTCAACTATTTGGTTTGAATCGTTTTGGGCACAAAGTGCTTCTTGGTTGAATGTAAGAATTTCATGATTTATTTTGCTCCGAATATATTTTTTTTCCAGTCATTTTTCTTGCTCCATCAGGTGCTATTGAAACGATTTTATTTAAATCGATCTTATTGTTTTCAATGTATTTTTGTATGCACTATATCTTTCCCTCCAGTTTGTCCGGAGAGCGGTAACTATACTTGAAGTTCTTCTTTTGGATCTTAAGAAGACATATACTTGACAAAATGGGCAACATGTGCCGTGTCTTTATGTTGCTAGACAAGCAAGTGATAGGACAAAAGAAAGTTGAATATCTTCCACTTGAAGACATTTTAAATATTCTACTTGTACTGTTTTTGCGGATAGTAACAAATCTGAACTTTTTTAAAAGATTTTTTGGTTTGTTTTTGAAATCACGCAATAGTTCTTCAGATGCACGTAGAAAGCCGTCTTTGACATACTCACCATATGTAAATGGTTTGCCTTTTTGTGCAATTTCTAGTGGTACCACAATGCTTGCCCGATTAGCATTAATTGTAGATTGCTTCTAAGTTTGAGAAAATAATGGCTTCTAGCTCATTTACTTGCAACAACAAACTTTCCGTCACAGCCAAAGCACGTAGTGAAGACGCCAATTCGTCTTTCATCGAAATTGGATTGAAACCTTTATAGAAGCATCCGACGATGGCGTCATTTGATAGCTTCTGACGGACTGATAACGTTGAGAAGCGAGTTTAAGTGGCTGAGAGATAGAATCTGTGCCTAATCCTCGTTAAACAATTCAGAACTATTTTATAAAATGTTTCGATAAAATAAATAATATTTACGTGTGGAACTAAAGAGCCGCAGCTTGAGACCTAAAGAGCCGCATGTGGCTCGCGAGCCGCGGGTTGCCGACCCCTGAGATAGGCTAGCAGTAACGTTAGTGATCAAGTGAAACTTTATGTTACTGTGGAGACGAAACAAGCTACAGATTCACAATGAATTGACATAGATATCATGGGCGTAGCCATAATTTTTTGCCGGAGTACCTTTTCTTCCCACACACACAAATACACACACACCAACACACACACATATAAATATATATATATATATATATATATATATATATATATATATTTTACTTTTACCCATCTGTGTGCCTGTTGGGCAGTATTCAAGATTTGTTGACAGTCTTTCTCCATTCCTCCCTGTCCTCTCTATATCTATACGTAATTAATATTCATTACATACTGACCATTCATTCTTTCGTGCGTTTTTTTTTTGTACCCTTGAGTTAGTGGAGGGACAATAGAAACCTTCCCTTGCAAGCTATGGGGTCTGGAGGAGCAGCAAGCTTTATGTCCATTAGTTCCAGTGGGAAGCGTGGTCGAGAGGCTAAGTGCGCTTGAGCTTGGCTCAGCTACCTAGAAGGGTGCTCGAGGTTCGACACCCTACTCGGGCAGAGTTGTCTTAACCCCTAGATATCCCCTCCTCTCCACTGGTCCACAAAAGAGCTTGGACCAAAGCGCTCTGAGCATGCTATAAGCATGAAAGTAGCGCTACATAAAAGCAATAATAATAATATTTAAAACTAAAAACAAAATGCAAAGTCAAAAGGAGGGTTTTATTGTCAAAACCACATGGAGGGAGGTTTTAAACTTAAAACGTTTTGGTGACATGCATAGAGTAAAAAACAAAACTCTGAAGGGGGTTTAAAACAAAACAAAACACCTGCATGGGGAATTTTAAAGTCTTTACCCCCTTGGCTGCGCTGGGGCTAGTGATGTATTAACATTAAAATCTCGCCTACAAAAAAGAAAATTAAAGCAAATAAAACAGTCATAAAATTCCACAACCCGTAATACCGACCCCCCTACCCATGATAGATACATACAGAGTCTGCTCCTTTCACTACGTCTTTTTCTAATATTTTTATTTTAAATGACAGACCATTTTGTCTTAAATTCCGATTGCCTGCAAAAGTTCCAAGTGGTTTTATTTTGTAAATAGGTGACCGACGGCCTGGGGACCGAGTCAAGAATTCTAGTTTTTTTATCTTTCGAATGTTCAGAATATATAAGTTTTGTTTCGTTTTGGTTTTGAACTGATGGCTACCAAACAAAGAAACGTGGACACTGTTGGCGTTTTTCAATGGCCTTTACCTGGCCATATCATGCATTGAATTTTGTTGACCTCAGCAACGAGAATTGGCCACAATTTCCCTCGTGCAAAGCTTTAAAAACAAAATTTAAACGTTACTCTGCTTAAATCAGATTTTATAGCTTGCTAATTAATTTTTTACTTTCCATTTGTTTTTCAGGATGAAAAGAATCAAATCATTACAACCAATTGCTGGATTAACCAGGTAAAAAAATGTGTTGGTTTACAGAAATGGTGTTTGGGGTAGAAGTATATAAAACCTTGTAATATTAGACCAAAAAAAAAACGTATGAAAGCTACATGAATATATAAACATTCTTGTCTCAACTCCTTGGGCATATACAGAGATGAGTTTATTTGGAGACAAATATAAATATTGAGGTAATCATGCTTCTGAATTCTGTAATTAATTTCCCCCTTCCTCATTCTTAGAAAGCACCTCTCTTTTGGATGTTATCCTCTAGACTTGAAGAGGCAATTATCCATGTGTTGGTTTGCTGTATATATTAGGCTTACGTCTAACTGTTGAGCAGATATTAATCAACCTGTTTTACATACATGTGTTTCTTCTTGTCTTAACATAGGCCATGCTATTCTCTGTTCTTGTCTTAACATAGGCCATGCTATTCTCTGAATCTATGCCTTTTTCTATGTAGACTAAGAATAACTTGCACGGATTGAATTCATTTTTAAAAGAAATTCAACAGGTCTGACTAAATCGAGTATGGAGTCAATGGAACACATGTATAGTTCATATCACCACTAAGACTTATAATGTCAAATTGTCAATTAGAAAAGTGTTTGAATTCTAAACGTTCTCTTACATTGCAAAGAAATACAATGTTTCAAGTTCAGATGACAGAATAACAAACTTTTTCTCAAAACAGATATTTTGTTAATCACAGCCTGTCCCTCCTATTGGAATATGGTCTGCGAACAGTAGATTTCTATAGTCCCCTGTCCTGGGCCATCCTTTAAATCTTGTAGCCAAACTTTAAGGTGTCCGCCTCTAGTTCACGTCAACTAGGGCTTCTAGGACACCGTCTCTTTCTCTTCCCTTATGGGCAGGGGCGGACTGGGTGTCAAAATCGGCCCAGGCATTTCTATAACATTTCGGCCCATAAACTGTATATTATACGATGGGCCTCCAATTATAGGCCTACCTGTCCAGAAAATCTTTATGTTAAGTTTAATCATGTATCCACAACTGTAAGCAGCTCTATATTTTTAAAAGAAATCTGGCCCTTATGTTGCTTTTTCATCGCTAAGTATATAGGGCCGAAAAGATGAAACCTACACTAGAACTGTCTAAGGATGTAGACTATTACATTATTTCGGAAAATATGCTAAAATAAATTAGTAATAGGACCTACAATGTTGAGTCTGTAAAAGACTCTTTACACGACGCTGAGAGGGTCTCTTTGTTAAGAGAATATTATAAAACCTTTAACAATTCAATATGCGACTAAATGGCATTCATGAAACCCTTTAGGGAACCCTACCGGCCCATTAGGGTACCGGCCCACCGGGCATTTGCCCGAATGCCCATATAGCCAGTCCGCCCCTGCTTATGGGTTCCACTTCATTGCTTGCCTTGTGACGCTAGTTGGGGACCTACGCAAAGATGTGCCCAATCCAGCCCCCATCTTCTCTGATGTCTTCTACTGGAGTTTGGTTGGTTCTTTGGTACCCAGCCCCATCTTCTCTGATGTCTTCTACTGGAGTTTAGTTGGTTCTTTGCAGGGGGTCACTGTTGCTGATGGTGTCTAAAGAGACCAATAGTTGGATAGTTGGATGATGTATTCTATAGTATCTCTCCACTGTAGCTGGGTGATGTATTTTATAATATCTCTGCACTATAGTTGGATAATGTATTCTATAGTATCTCTGTACTATAGTTGGATAATGTATTCAGTAGCCTCTCTGCACTATAGTTGGAAGATGTATTCTATAGTATCTCTCCACTATAGCTGGGTGATGTATTTTATAATATCACTGCACTATAGTTGGATGATGTATTTTATAGCACCTCTGCACTATAGTTGGATGCTGTAGTTATGTTCATCTCCTTTAAATTTCTCTGAGCTCTGAGTTGAGTTAAACGTCTGTGTCACGGTGACATTAACATTAACTAAATATCAACATTGAAGCCAAAGACATCAAATTACAGCGTCTGAAGTCAACTCTGGACTAAAGTGGAATAATACATTAGTTGAAATATATTGACATTTAATTTATACTTACATGATTTTTTTAAAGATCTTATATGTATTAGAGTTAATGAACTTTGCAGAAATTTAATCTCTAATTAATTACTTTAGTTGGAAATATCTGGTATCGTGTTTGTACTGATAACAAGAAACAGTGGTCCCTTGACTTTAAGGGGTTTGACTTTCGTGGAAGGGCTATACCACGGGTTTTCAAAATTAAATATTTACAGGACAAAATTTTTTCCTTTTTTTTAACGAGTTTTCCAGCCAGATGTTTTTATTTTATGAATATTGCATTAAAAAATCTGAAAATGGCAATAAAGTCACACACAATTTTTATAAAAATATTAAAAATAATAGTTCTAACACTAAAATGTTCTTTCTATGTCAGACTATAGTAAAGGTATACTCACTGACTCACTGTACATACCAATTCTTTTTATACTGTGCAATGCCTAGTGCCTACAGTGCTGTATGACACTTTTTAAAATGAGTGAACATATAAGGAGTGTTTAAAATAAAACCCAGCTTGTTAAGGTTATTAAGGAAAATAGAAATTGTTGTAGCAATATCCTACTGTTCATATCCACAAAAGTTTAATGTGTATGAAAGTAAATATCGCGTCTCCACTAGAGCTAGAGACCATTCGTCACAGATCTGTACGACATGAAAACGAGCTATTGGTCTAAACATCCCACAGGTTGTGACGTTGCCTGTCAGTGTTCAGGCGTTCTGTTACGAATGGTCTCGCTCCAGACATTTGACTTTCACGATTGGTTTTGGTTCGTATCCCCAACGAAAGTCAAAAGAAAACTGTATTGAAAATAACATGCTTCAACTGTTCTCTGTCTCATGGCCATACTCCTCTACTTCCTTCAGATGTGGACAGACCCCAAACTGAGCTGGGATCCCAGAAAGTACGGCAATGTAACTGCCATCAACCTGCCTTATGACACAGTTTGGTTGCCAGATATTGTTTTATACAACAGGTAATGTAACTGCCATCAACCTGCCTTATGACACAGTTTGGTTGCCAGAAATTGTTTTATACAACAGGTAATGTAACTGACATCAACCTTTTACCTGACAATACAACAATCAATACAACAAAATTTATCAATTAGTTAATTAACTATTACTTATTTATTGTAAGAGAAAGAAATTGTACTTGATTGAAGTGGTAGTAGAAGCTGAACTGGTCTCTTTATAGGTCGTCGTCTGATTCTAATTATTATGCTGTCCACTTGCTAAATTCTTCATTGGCAAAACATGAAACCTGGATACGGATCTCCAAAATGGTTCTAACGATTTTTTTTTAAAATGTAACTTCTGTGGCATTTTACTTCTCGAGAGACGATCTTTTCCCCTTGCAAGCTCTACTAAAGAGGCCGATCCTTATACACAGCTGCGATCGCAGGTTGGGCATATGTCTCGGAGGAGGTTTGGCCCCAAAAAAAGTAACAGTTTATGTTTATTCTGTAGGGACAAAAATTAACTTCACGTGTGTTCAGTTCAATAAATAAATAGACGTCCATTTACATTTAGCGCACCGTTTTGTCTAGATTTTGTCTATTTAGGTTTCTAATTATAGATCTATAGACCTATTATCAAACTTGAATTTTCTATACCATATCTCTAGATTCAGAATTCTAGTTTATATATATATAATCAGAAGTCCGTAAGTCTGGATCTATATGATCAAACTAGAATTTTCTATGGCCTTCTGTACCATATCTCTATATCCAGTATTGTAGTCTAGATTACTATCTATGGATGTTACCATAACTGGATCAGTATCACCAAACTAGAATTGTATATGGCCTTATTCAGATTTTTATACACAGCAGACAAAGGCGAAGGAAATAAAAGTTTGAACTTTTTTTTTAAATCACATCATTCATTGATTATTAAGAACAAAGTCATCGGTCTGGCAAATTGTGTGTATCTTCATAAAGGAGAAATTGTCTTTAAAAAAAAAAACTTTTAGAAGTTTATAGTAAAAAAGAATGTCAACACCTACGTCATGTTATGTCTAAAATTTGTTACAGTGCACATATAACGGACGAGTCTGTGAGTACTAATGTTATAGTTGACTACAACGGTACTATCATGTGGCTGCAAATGGTTATATTGAAGAGCTCCTGTGAAGTGGATGTCAAATATTTTCCTTTTGACACACAGGTAAAGATTTAGACTATTCTAGACTAGGTGACTAGATGACTAGATGACTAAATTGTGATGGCATTGCTCTATTCCGCTGGTTGAACTAGGATCTCACTATTTTTTGTCTGTTTGTGTGTTTTCTTGTATAGTGTGTTTCAAATTGCTGTATACATGTTTCGTTCAATGCACTTAGCAGTTCTTTTGTTTTTCTCCATCTTGCTAGAGATCTGATAACTTTTATAAAGTCTAGTTCCAAATGAAATGAAATATGAATTGTGGATTAAACAGCGAGAAATGTCTGACAAGATTTTTTATTTTACAAAGACTTCTTTTCAAATGAACAGTGATCTGTTTTTCTAAAGAAGGCGTGATAGAGCAATGTTTGGTTTGAGTGTCTGGGTGACTTTTTAACAATTATTTCACATACAACGTTGGAGAGATGAAGTTGTTTTTTATAGGATGTGAGTGTGTGTTTGTGTGTGTGGTGCGTGTCTTGTCACCCTATACACCATTTTTTGTCTGATATAAGATAAGATTATAAGATTATTTTATTGCTGCGAAGAAAGGGAAATTCGGTATAGTTATTATTGCCCACCTTAGTATTACTGTTATAATAATTGTACTATAGAGACAAACAAAAGCAATATACACGCAGAGACTTATGGAAAATAAAAATAATACTACTAATTGTAATAGAACTTCACTTGTTTGACAGCACTGTGTCCTGGAGTTTGCCAGCTGGACCTATGATGCCAACTCTGTCAATTTGGTGACGCTTGGCTCAGAGAGTGGGGATGTGACCAACTACAAGAATAGCACCGAATGGGAGCTGGTTAGCTACCTCCAGGAGAGACAGGTAAGCGTGTCTTGTTTATCTACCACCAGGAGAGACAGGTAGAAGGTTGTTTTGTTTAGCTACCTCCAGGAGAGACAGGTAGAAGGTTGTTTTGTTTAGCTACCTCCAGGAGAGACAGGTAGAAGGTTGTTTTGTTTAGCTACCTCCAGGAGAGACAGGTAGAAGGTTGTTTTCTTTAGCTACCTCCAGGAGAGACAGGTAGAAGGTTGTTTTGTTTAGCTACCTCCAGGAGAGACAGGTAGAAGGTTGTTTTGTTTAGCTACCTCCTCGAGAGACAGGTAGAAGGTTGTTTTGTTTAGCTACCTCCAGGAGAGACAGGTAGAAGGTTGTTTTGTTTAGTTACCTCCAGGAGAGACAGGTAGACGGTTGTTTTGTTTAGGTACCTCCAGGAGAGACAGGTAGAAGGCTGTTTTGTTTAGCTACCTCCAGGAGAGACAGGTAGGCGTATGTTGGTTTAAAAATAATTTATTTTCTCTCACTAGTCAATAGAATCTGTTAGATTTGTTTTTCATTGTTTATCTTAGTTTGTTGTTGTTGTTTTCATCTGACGAAGACCTCGTGACCCAAAAGCCCTTTGTTTTGCCATGAACTCTCTTCTTACATTTGATTACATCTGTAAAGATTTCACCATAAACCATCGGGCTGGACACTACATAGAGATAGTCATTATTGAGAACTGTAGGTCTTTAAATAGAACACGTTTTCATTTATATTCATTTGGAATCTGACATTGTCCATAAAGCAGATGAATAAGACAGTGTTACAGAAGACATTAGTAAACAACTCCTAAGCTCTTAAATAGAGCGCTGCCATCATCTTTTCACTCAACACAAATCTCAATTAAAACCCAGTTAGCAGTAGAAACAATGATGAACGGGAAGTCATTGGTGGGTCCACTAACAAAGGAACCATATAAAGAACCATATTATGTTACTTGTTGTAATTATTTTGGTGGTCTTAATTACCATGAGACCTTGTTCCTATTAAGTCAACGGTATGGTCGTAGCTGGTAATTATTTTTTTTCTTTCTGTCAGTCATTAACTCCAATGTCCCTTCTATTTCTTCTGCACAATTAATGTGTACCATAGTCCCTGTTTTCTGTACGTTGGCGGTCAGGGGCGTAGCTAGAAATTTTCCATCGTTTGGGGGCCCGGGGGATGGACCTCTTTGGGGGCCCCTACATTTTACGTCATAGGCCTACTTAATTTTTTTATGTAAAAAACACTCATTTGGAGGCCCCCTCAAGTGGGGGCACCGGGGGGGTTCAAATTATTTTGTTTCAGACCTTGCAATCTATAGGTGTAAATGAAAGTAATCAGATTTGGTCAGACAATATATGAAGTTTATTTACGTGACTTCACTGACCTAACTGACTGAACTGCAGTAACTGAACTAAAGTCAATTTTATTCAACCTACTTCCTGCTTTCTACATCAGGAGTGTCACGTGACTTTTTCACCTTCTTAATCCGAGGTGAGCATATAACAGGCAATGCCTGACGAGACTGTGACAATAGCCCACGGGTAACGACTGTGTCGTGTGGCCAACACAAATACCAACCGCCTTTACTTTTGCCTAACTAATGTCAAGTACCCATTAGAGCTGGGTGAACTCAGACCTAAAGATCCCGAAATTTAAAAATCCCAGTCTTCACCAGGATTCGAACCTGGGACCTCTCGGTACGGAAGCTAAGCTCTTGACCACCCAGCCACCGCGCCTGACAGTTTTGGTATTTGTTTGAAGAATGAGATGATACGTACAAACACAAACAGAAAATAGAGTTGTTATGCTTTACTATGTTTGAGATCTGATTCAAGTTTCATTTTAAAAAATCTTAATTTTTGTTAAACCTAATTGAGGCCCCCCATCAACTAGGCGACATCCTAGTTTACCTATGCCTAAGGCCGGCCCTTATGGCCATCATATTTATTGGTTGGAATTTCTCGGTCTACAATTAGGTCAGAGAACAAAAAATATTTTCTAGATCATAGCTTGAAAGCACCGGGATAAATAAATATTTGGAAAATAACTCTATCAAATTACTTCTAACCAAATCATGAAACCTAATAGTCTCCCCTGAGAGCTCGGTCTAGAATGAAACAAAGACAAACCAACTAGCGATGAGGAAGGATTGTTATCTTTAACTCTTTAATTATATTTCTAAAGTAGCAGATTGCACAAACATATAAACACACAATCACTGATAAACACACGCACACATGTTCCAAAGAATCTATCAAGCCGAGATTAATATTTCTTTTCTTTCACGTCCAGGATGTCAATTAGTCTAATTCTTGGCACAGTGCTAATATTAGGCTTAATTTACCTTGGGCTGCTACATGATAAATTAATATAAACAATTATGCCGAATATTTAAACCACTCATGTATTTACTAAACTATCGCCTCGCTACAGATGAATTCGAGATCTGTCAATGGAGATATATATCATTGCTGCAGACACCTGCAGTATAATGTAGCGTTGACTTGACACATTGTTGTTGTTGTTTTACTTAACCATAGCGTTACTTTATAATTCATACGCCAACGCCTGCTCTACTTGGTGTGCCCTGCAGTTATAATTACTCAGATGTATAAGAAAACAAGCTTGGTTTTGTTTTTGCATTTTTCTTATTTGTATGTGTGCATATCTCTACTTTCTCTGTTTCAATTTGTCTGTGTGTATTTGTCTATTTGTGTATGTGTATTTGTCTATTTGTGTATGTGTATTTGCCTATTTGTGCATGTGTATTTGTCTATTTGTGTATGTGTATTTGTCTATTTGTGTATGTGTATTTGTCTATTTGTGTATGTGTATTTGTCTATTTATGTGTCTGTGTGATTAATAAAAAAAAATGTAGATCTATATTCTATGTGATCGTGCTTAGACTGGAGCATGACACTAGAGGTAAACGTTAAAGTGGCCCTCAAAGCTGTCCCCGTGAACCTCAAAATCTTGATAAAAATGTTTGAACTTGTTAGGCGACAAGTCTTCTCACTTATATAGGATCCATTCCTAACAGATAGGCCCAGGGCTTTTTTTGTGACGGTACGCACTGGTTCGTCGCACCGGCACCTTTTGTCTTTTGTTTTAACGTATATCATTAATTTTTAGTAGTTAAAAGTTAGCCAATCAACTACTGGGTGTCGGCACCTAATCACTGAGTACCGACACCTATTTTGTTTTTTTTACAAAAGAAACACTGTATAGGCCTATATCGTATTTTATCCACTTGTATATGATTCACGTGTAAGATTTGTTGACGTCATCTCTTCCACAGGAAGTCAGTTTCTCCTGCTGCCCGGTTCCTTATGTTTTCATCAAGAATCACATCCGGATCAAACGTCGGCCATTGTTTTATGTGTTCAACATGGTCTTCCCTTGTATACTCATCACCATGGTCGCTCTGTTGGGGTTTTACATGCCAGCTGGTGAGTACACGTTGACCTGACTGCCCTGTCATCTTTAATGTCACGTTGAACTGACTGGTCTGTCATCTTTAATGTCACGTTGAATTGACTGGCCTGTCATCTTTAATGTCACGTTGAATTGACTGGCCTGTTATCTTTAATGTCACGTTGAACTGCCTGGTCTGTCATCTTTAATGTCACATTGAATTGGCTGGTCTGTCATCTTTAATGTCACATTGAACTGACTGTCCTGTCATCTTTAATGTCACATTGAATTGACTGGCCTGTCATCTTTAATGTCACGTTGAATTGACTGGCCTGTCATCTTTAATGTCACGTTGAACTGCCTGGTCTGTCATCTTTAATGTCACATTGAATTGGCTGGTCTGTCATCTTTAATGTCACATTGAATTGGCTGGCCTGTCATCTTTAATGTCACATTGAATTGACTGGCCTGTCATCTTTAATGTCACATTGAACTGACTGGCCTGTCATCTTTAATATCACATTGAACTGACTGGCCTGTCATCTTTAATGTCATGTTAAATTGACTGGCATGTCATCTTTAATGTCAAATTGAATTGACTGGCCTGTCATCTTTAATGTCATGTTGAATTGACTGGCCTGTCATCTTTAATGT
>JADKLZ010000003.1:27798407-27812585 GCA_021533235.1 Biomphalaria straminea
CCCATGGGCACTCCCACGGGAATCATATTTGTTACCCTTTCGCCTAGCCACTTCCTCTAGTGAGCCGTTTCCACGGGAGCGCCACGTTGAGGCAGGATAACGTGCTCCCGATTTGTCGAACCGCACTGAATTGTAGATCGGGAAGTTGTGACTGACTCGACTCTGATACCCATCGCTCTTTAAATAGGGCTTCTTATGGCTTCTAGAACCTGACGGAACATCTCTCGACTCTTCTAGGTGGTCACCTGACTATATCTGATGTACTATTCACAACACATATCCTTCCTGACTCGTTTCGATGTCACTCGTCGGGACAGACATTCGCCACTCGTCAAAAAAGGAATCAATAAAAAATTAACCAATTTGTTAAATAACTTGTTTTAATTCATTATTTTGTTTGGCATCAGACAAGGGAAAGAAATTTTGCTTGACATATGAAGTGGTATAAGTTGAATTAGTCCCCTTTATTCTTTGCCATTCTACGTTGTTGTTTGTTTTTT
Source organism: Biomphalaria straminea (assembly GCA_021533235.1). Taxonomy (NCBI): domain Eukaryota; kingdom Metazoa; phylum Mollusca; class Gastropoda; family Planorbidae; genus Biomphalaria; species Biomphalaria straminea. The sequence goes on from JADKLZ010000003.1 coordinate 27,798,908, forward strand.
TATAACTACATTTAAAAAGCGATCACGGTTCAAACAAGTCACATGATCATAACTTATCGAGAAAGCTAAAAGTATGACATTGCGCTAAACAAAACAGTTGGTAAAAATATTTCTAATGGCACAGATTTATTAATGTTAGTCGAGATGTATTAAACATTTTATCACATGACTGATCCAAACAAATTGATGCAATTACGCTTAATATAAGTTTTTTTTTTAATTATTTTGCAACTTTTTTATTACACTTTAGGTCAATTTCTTCCCAACGAATGCCTCGATCTAAGAAAAGGATAAATAATGAAAGTACATTTCTTCTTACATATGCTAGGACAAAATTTCCTATAGCTATTAAAGCATGGAACGGGTTGCCTGAATCAGACAGGAAAACCAACGAATTGCCAGATTTTAAGTCACACATTAACATGCATGACTAATTAGATGGACAAATTGACTCGCGTAGGACGTAACCATCTTCTCTTTTGAAGTAACGTTTGTAACTTATAGGTCTGTCCTGACTTGACCGGCGTGTTTACCTGTCATCTGTATGTCATTTTTACTGTCAAGCTACTGTCATCTACAGTATTATATTTAACATTTATGTCATATTGCATTTAGTGATATTAATGTATGACTGTGCTAGATAACTTGAAATTAAGACGTCGCTTTGATTGTGTGCTAGGTATACAATGCTATACGCTAGGTATCTATATAATAATGAATATGTGCATATGCAGTTTGTTTATTAAGGATTAGAAAAGAAACTGGGAAATTGTGTCCTTAAAATACCTAGATAAATCAAAAACCCAACTCTGTGGTCTCTAAGTAAAGTGATCAACATTTCTGTTTCTCTTTCTCCACTGCCTCCCCATTTCCTGCATGCCCCGAACACCTGAAGCAGACTCGGGTGAGAAGATTGCCATGGGCATCACCACACTGCTCTCCATGACTGTGTTCCTAATGATTGTGGCAGACAAGATGCCGCCCACGTCAGAGGATCTCCCTTTAGTAGGTAAGTAATCAGATGCAAATGAAGGGGAAGTCACAGGGGAGTGGAAGTTAAGTCTTTTGGTATAAAGTTACCATCGTTTAATTTAAAGCGTTTACTTTTCAACTGGGTTGTCACGCTTGACTTCTCATAGCGACTCGCTTGGTTGAGCTGACCAGGTTAGAGGTCAAGCTATGCTTGTGTAGAAAAAGTTAAATCACCTTTCAGATGTTGCGCTCAATAGGACAGATGCAGTAAAGGTTAACGAGCGTGGCATGTGGCTAGCACAACGACCAACTAATGTCAGTTACCCATTAGAGTTGGGTGGACTTCGATGAACCTTAAAATCCCGAAATTAAAAATCCCAGTCAGATTACGAGATTCGAACCCGGAGCCCTTGGTTAGGAAGCCAAGGGCTTTACCACTCGGCAATCTTGTATGAGTAGAACCTTAATGAAACGATTGGTCCGTCTATATTTGTCTGCCTTTTTCAGACCGAAACATTGGGAAGTCCTTGAAGAGATATTTTGGGGAAAAAACAAGTTTGAGAGTCACTGAAAAAGAGAAAGATCTAAGAGTAAAGAATGACGTAATCTTCTTAGAATTTTCTATGTAGGACGCTGTAAAAAGAAAAAAAACGATGCCAGATATCGGGGTCATAAATCCTCGGTCCCTTGTATTAATTATTCATTGTTCACTTTGTTTTATTTAACTTTAATAACATTTGTCAGTCAAGTTATTCTACTACTTTATAGGATTGGTTCATGTGAAGTTAGTTCATCCCTGGAGTCAATACTTTATTTCATTGAGTTTGAAAATATTCAACTCAGAAAAACAAAATTGTAATCAGCACTGTGTTTCTTCAATGTGTTACTGGAGGCACCTCCAAACCTGTACAGGTTACACTACTTTGAGAGACAGAAAGTCAACCGATAGTGCAAACTACAAAGATTTTAAACTTCCTGGGTAGTGGATGATTTACCATTTCTTAAAACATTCCAGATGAACTAAAACACATAATGTCATCTAGAACCAAATATATGATGTCGTTTGGAATTAAATATATAATGTCGTTGGGAACTAAAATATATAATGTCATTTGGAACCACATATATAATGTCCTTTGGAACTGAAATATATAATGTCCTTTGGAACTAAAATATATAATAATAATAAGGCTTGTCTTCGAATCCGAAGATTAGTTAGGTATACAGTGTCTCCCGTGGCTGTGCAGTCCCAGCTGTGACCTACATATTTTGCCACATCCAGGGCAAGCAAAACCATTGTCCGCAGGTGGTCGGTTTGGATTTTCTTTTCGTCGTCTGCGTTTGTCCTCGGCGGTAGATTTTCTTTTGGTCTCAGGTGTGTATCAAGCGGCCTTCGTGTTATACATACTGTCATTTGAAACTGAAATACATACTGTCATTTGAAACTAAAATATATTATGTCATTTAGACTTGAAATACATACTGTCATTTGGAACTGAAATACATACTGTCATTTCAAACTAATATATATTATGTCATTTGGAACTAAGATATATAATATCCATTTGGAACTAAAATATATAATGTCATTTGGAACTAAAATATATAATGTCATTTGGAACTAAAATATATAATGTCATTTGGAACTAAAATATATAATATCATTTGGAACCAAAATATATTATGTCATTTGGAACTAAAATCTATGTCCATTTTGATCTGTTAGATATCAAACATAGCGAGAAACTCAATTTTTATGACTGCAACATTTACTCTCTCTGCGGGATCAGCGTTATCGATTTTATGTTTAAGGAGATTTTCTAAATCAAATAATGACAGTAATCTTCTATTTTGTTTGCACTTCGATTCAAAAGACATTTTTTTAAAGCAATGAATAGAGCATGAGGGAAAACAGCATAATAGAAATCTCTAGTCACAAGAAACACAATGGAATTAAAAGAGCGGAACTAAGTGGTGCTTAGAGTTCAGGAAAAGTGAGCTGTACCCATGGGTCTGTTTTAGTCATTTGCGTTGCATCAAAAAAAATTCAGGAAAGTGTTCAGTGCATTTTGTTTTGATTACCTTAGATACTCATTTTGTTTCTTTTCTGTCAATCTATATTCACATCTTTCTCTCTCTCACACACACACATAAACACACATACACTAATTCCCCCATTTTCACTCTCTTGAAATCCTAAAGTTACTTTCTGTGTATGCATGTGTGTGTCACTTATTCACTCGCTCACTCCCTGTCAGTCACTGTCTCACTCAATCCCTCTCTGTCACTCGCTCACTCAATCACTCCCTCTCTGTCACTCTCTCACTCAATCACTCCTCACTCCCTCTCTGTCATTCTCTCACTCAATCACTCCTCACTCCCTCTCTGTCACTCTCTCACTGAATCCCCCAATTACTCATCACTCCCTCTTTGTCACTCTTACTCAATCTCTCCTCACTCCCTCTCTGTCACTCTCTCATTCAATCACTCCTCACTCTCTCTCTGTCACTCTCTCACTCAATCACTCATAACTTCTTCTCTGTCACTCACTCAATCACCCAATCACTCCTCACTTACTCTCTGTCACTCTCTCTCAATCACTCCTCACTCCCTCTGTGTCACTCTCTCACTCAATCATTCCTCACTCCCTCTCTGTCACTCTCTCTCGCTCAATCACCCAATCACTTCTCGCTCCCTCTCTGTCACTCTGTCACTCAATCACCCAATCACTCCTCACTCCCTCTCTTCCACTCTCTCATTCAATCACTCCTCACTCTCTCTCTCTCACTCAATCACCCAATCACTCATCACTCCCTCTCTGTCACTCTCTCACTCAATCTCCCAATCACTCCTCACTCCCTCTCTGTCACTCTCTCACTCAATCATCCAATCACTCCTCACTCCCTCTCTGTCACTCTCTCACTCAATCAGTCCTCACTCCCTCTCTGTCACTCTCTCTCTCTCGCTCAATCACCCAATCACTTCTCGCTCCCTCTCTGTCACTCTGTCACTCAATCACCCAATCACTCCTCACTCCCTCTCTTCCACTCTCTCATTCAATCACTCCTCACTCTCTCTCTCTCACTCAATCACCCAATCACTCATCACTCCCTCTCTGTCACTCTCTCACTCAATCTCCCAATCACTCCTCACTCCCTCTCTGTCACTCTCTCACTCAATCATCCAATCACTCCTCACTCCCTCTCTGTCACTCTCTCACTCAATCAGTCCTCACTCCCTCTCTGTCACTCTCTCTCTCTCGCTCAATCACCCAATCACTTCTCGCTCCCTCTCTGTCACTCTGTCACTCAATCACCCAATCACTCCTCACTCCCTCTCTTCCACTCTCTCATTCAATCACTCCTCACTCTCTCTCTCTCACTCAATCACCCAATCACTCATCACTCCCTCTCTGTCACTCTCTCACTCAATCTCCCAATCACTCCTCACTCCCTCTCTGTCACTCTCTCACTCAATCATCCAATCACTCCTCACTCCCTCTCTGTCACTCTCTCACTCAATCAGTCCTCACTCCCTCTCTGTCACTCTCTCTCTCTCGCTCAATCACCCAATCACTTCTCGCTCCCTCTCTGTCACTCTGTCACTCAATCACCCAATCACTCCTCACTCCCTCTCTTCCACTCTCTCATTCAATCACTCCTCACTCTCTCTCTCTCACTCAATCACCCAATCACTCATCACTCCCTCTCTGTCACTCTCTCACTCAATCTCCCAATCACTCCTCACTCCCTCTCTGTCACTCTCTCACTCAATCATCCAATCACTCCTCACTCCCTCTCTGTCACTCTCTCACTCAATCAGTCCTCACTCCCTCTCTGTCACTCTCTCTCTCTCGCTCAATCACCCAATCACTTCTCGCTCCCTCTCTGTCACTCTGTCACTCAATCACCCAATCACTCCTCACTCCCTCTCTTCCACTCTCTCATTCAATCACTCCTCACTCTCTCTCTCTCACTCAATCACCCAATCACTCATCACTCCCTCTCTGTCACTCTCTCACTCAATCTCCCAATCACTCCTCACTCCCTCTCTGTCACTCTCTCACTCAATCATCCAATCACTCCTCACTCCCTCTCTGTCACTCTCTCACTCAATCAGTCCTCACTCCCTCTCTGTCACTCTCTCTCTCTCGCTCAATCACCCAATCACTTCTCGCTCCCTCTCTGTCACTCTGTCACTCAATCACCCAATCACTCCTCACTCCCTCTCTTCCACTCTCTCATTCAATCACTCCTCACTCTCTCTCTCTCACTCAATCACCCAATCACTCATCACTCCCTCTCTGTCACTCTCTCACTCAATCTCCCAATCACTCCTCACTCCCTCTCTGTCACTCTCTCACTCAATCATCCAATCACTCCTCACTCCCTCTCTGTCACTCTCTCACTCAATCAGTCCTCACTCCCTCTCTGTCACTCTCTCTCTCTCGCTCAATCACCCAATCACTTCTCGCTCCCTCTCTGTCACTCTGTCACTCAATCACCCAATCACTCCTCACTCCCTCTCTTCCACTCTCTCATTCAATCACTCCTCACTCTCTCTCTCTCACTCAATCACCCAATCACTCATCACTCCCTCTCTGTCACTCTCTCACTCAATCTCCCAATCACTCCTCACTCCCTCTCTGTCACTCTCTCACTCAATCATCCAATCACTCCTCACTCCCTCTCTGTCACTCTCTCACTCAATCAGTCCTCACTCCCTCTCTGTCACTCTCTCTCTCTCGCTCAATCACCCAATCACTTCTCGCTCCCTCTCTGTCACTCTGTCACTCAATCACCCAATCACTCCTCACTCCCTCTCTTCCACTCTCTCATTCAATCACTCCTCACTCTCTCTCTCTCACTCAATCACCCAATCACTCATCACTCCCTCTCTGTCACTCTCTCACTCAATCTCCCAATCACTCCTCACTCCCTCTCTGTCACTCTCTCACTCAATCATCCAATCACTCCTCACTCCCTCTCTGTCACTCTCTCACTCAATCAGTCCTCACTCCCTCTCTGTCACTCTCTCTCTCTCGCTCAATCACCCAATCACTTCTCGCTCCCTCTCTGTCACTCTGTCACTCAATCACCCAATCACTCCTCACTCCCTCTCTTCCACTCTCTCACTCCCACACTCCCTCTCTGTCAATTCATAGCTCCACGCCCTCTCCCTCCTCCTCTTATCGTTCGTTGAATCTTTGCGATTTTATTTGTATCTTCCCCATCCCAAGTCTCCACAATCAGACGGCCTATTGATTGTTATGGAAATGTAGGTAGTCAATCTAAGGAACTCTTCAGTGTTTGCGCATTCATGAGGAGCGCACGGCATGGAATTCAGAAGAGCCCAATTGCCGATGAAGAAGAATGCTCCGCCGGGACATGTACATCGGGATTGACTCGATATTTTACTTAACCTCTGAGCCAACCGGCTGCAAGGATCACAAACGACAAGAAATGAAACTAATGCCAACGACCTGGGGGGCTTCCAACAGCTTGTTAAGGGTAACACAGACCTTTTTTTTTTGGGGGGGGGGAGCTGGCCATTATTGATCTTCCATCTAATGTTTAAATTGAGCATGTCTGGACAGCACCTAATCCAACACTGTACGCCTCACGCCAGCTCGCTCGTGCCTAAATTTTCAATGTCCTTATCGATTGGTCAGATTCAATCACCAATTAACAGCGCTATTATTGGCACTTAGCGCGGATTCTCGGCTGAATTAAAGCTACACGAGCAGACGACACTTACGTCATGGAATGTCAATGACAGTCGGCGATGATGACATTGTGTGTCATCTTGTGTGATTTTTTAAGTCAATATTGAACAGAAAAGTACAGGTCACTGTGACACAAATTGTAAAAGAGATCCAAACTTTAAACCTGGTTTTTCCTTCGTACTTATTACTTGATGAGCTAGAGTAAATGTCGATGTTAATAAAGAAAGAAGAAATAGAAATAAAATTCTGCACTCATCACAATGGGAGCTAACCTTCATAGAAGCGCTGGTGGACAAAATGTAGCTTTGATTTATCTTTCCTTAGGCGAGTTGTCATCACTTTTGAATCCATTCGAACTTTTTTCATTTACATACGACCAGTCTGGGTTTAGCTTTTTTAGTCCTAAAACTTTCTAGTATAAAATAAAATGACTTTTAGCAGCTATAGAACAATGAAAGAATATAATTGGGTCGCTTTTAGAACTTCAACATTAGGACATTACGAGGTTAACCGCAAAAGTAGCAGTACTTCTGGGATAGTACAGTCGGAGCAGTACTTCTAGGGATACAACAGTCGTAGCAGTACTTCTGGGATAGTACAGTCGGAGCAGTACTTCTAGGGATACAACAGTCGTAGCAGTACTTCTGGGATAGTACAGTCGGAGCAGTACTTCTGGGATAGTACAGTCGGAGCAGTACTTCTAGGGGTAGAACAATCGAAGCAGTACTTCTAGGGATGGAGCAGCCGGAGCAGTACTTCCAGGGATACAACAGTCGTAGCAGTACTTCTGGGATAGTACAGTAGGAGCAGTACTTCTAGGGATAGTACTGTCGGAGCAGTTCTTCTAGGGATAGAACAGACGGGAGCAGTACTTTTAGGGATAGTACTGTCGGAGCAGTACTTTTAGGGATAGTACAGACGGGAGCAGTACTTCTAGGGATAGTCGTAGCAGTACTTCCAGGGATACAACAGTCGGAGCAGCACTTCTAGTGATAGTACTGTCGGTGCAGTTCTTCTAGGGATAGAACAGACGGGAGCAGTACTTTTAGGGATAGTACTGTCGGAGCAGTATTTATATAGAGAACTAGTGTGTTAGTGTCACTAAACTCTACAATCTTGTATTCAATTTAAAAGAAAAGTTTCGAATGTATAAATACTTTCATTGCGTGTGCTTTATGTTTATGTCAAGCAATTTGAAAAAGACTGTCCGAATTTCTGGTCATGAGATTGACGAGGCGATCTCTGGTTTGTGTAAAGTGACCAATGCCATCAATAATGGTCTAACATTAGTTTCAAAAGTATGTGCACTTTATAAGAAACAGTGGAATATTTCAAATTAATACTGTTTATTTATCAGATATGATTAGACTTTTTAATTTTAATGTCTGTATATCAACTTTGTGAATGTGGGAAACCTTTTGTTTTTTACTCTGGGTCTCGTCAAGCAAAGTTCAACTTTTATGATCTAAAGCTCGTTATGTATACATTATGTGTACAGTTTAGCTCAAGTTGAGTTGACTTTCTCCTGGCACTGTGGCAGAACTTATAAGGAACTGTAAAACTTATTCAGCAAAGTTATTTCTCATCATTTAGAAACCCAGTGCCTTAGTATTTTATTTCTCTCTCTTTTTCTCACGCACTCCAGCTAACACATTATATGCCGAATGGAAAGAGAAGTGGTCAGAAAATGAAATGTATTATTTTGACTTGCCAAACGAACGAACCGGGTATATGATCGCACCCACCAAGCTACCTCAACAATTTTGTATGCTAAATTTTAAAATGTAATTCTTCTTTGTTACAGTCTAATGAGTCTATTCATTGATTGGTGCAGCCCCTGGCTTTGTTGTATATTGTATTGACATGATTCTTTTATATTATTATTTTATTTAATTCTTATCGAAACACATTAAACAGTTTTTATGTTGTGCTGTGTTTTTGAAAATAATATATCTAGTTTTAAAAAAAATATTCCAATAAGGTCTAGATGTGTTTTGAGTTCTTATGTCTTTAGCTTATCCTTACATTTGACTTAAATTTCTTTTATCATGCCAAGTATTGTATTACTGCAATCCTCCTAGTGGATATATGCAGAGACATCGAGAAATGTTCAACTTAAAAACGTTTGAAATGTGTCCACCATTTGTCCAGGTCTTTATTATGGCATCACAATGACCATAGTCTCCTGCGCCACTGGGATGACTGTCTTTGTGCTCAACATACACCACAAGGGCGCCAGGGGCAGAGAGGTTCCAAGGCTGCTCAAATGTATATTTTTTGGCGTTATATCCAGAATCCTTTTTATATCCCTCGACATTGAGGAGGCTCCTCCGGAGCCCAGAGACGCCAGGGGCCACAAGGGAACCACGAAAGGGATGGTGAGTTGTGTGTCTGTTTAGCTCAACGTGTTAGCTCCCAAGTCTGTGTCACCATTTTGTCCACTTTTCCCAGGTCTGTATTATGGTATTACCATAGCTATTGTGTCCTTCGCTACCGTCATGACTGTGTTTGTCCTAAACATTCACTACAAAGGGTCACGTGGGAGACAAGTGCCGAAACTACTGAAAAAGATTTGCTTTGGCTTCATCGCCAAACTTCTCTTTTTGAGTCTGGACATGGATGACCCACCACCAGATCATAAGCATGCTGCTGGAGCTAAGGGAATGGTAAGTAGAGGAAAGGGGGGAATAACAACTCATACGCCTTTCTCTGATTGCACACAAAACGTCCAGTTTGGAGGCGTGTGCTCAAGCTTGAGAACCACTTAAGGTCCATTCAGTGGGCACACGACCCCTCACCTATGAAGTTTGTTGTGCAGTCACGTGACGAGTGTGTTGGCTGGCTGATTTACTAAAGCACCAGAAACGTAAAGGCATGATAGAGGCCTATGTCTATCTGCAACAATAACCCGGCTGGCAATAGCTTCACTCTCTGTGAGAATGTTTCAGGACTTTCACATTTCTATGGCTTTTATCTCGCATGAAGTTCTAGAGTCTAGAATTCTAGATAGTCATTTAGTCTATTCCGTTTCAACTGTGTTGTATTGGTAACGTAGCTAGTAGTTCTGTAGTACTAGATAGCTGCATCTTCAGTGGACCCTAGGAGAAATAGAAAGTACGGGGACATTGACAATTAAAGATGTTATATATTTGGTCTTATGTTGTAACTTTCCTATGAATGAAACAACTCGAGTGTAGCATAGCTGACTTGTTAACTGAAAACTAATTGCATGTCATTGTATGCAGTCATATCACCCACTCATATATAATCATAGAATTTAACTTGCACCTTGCTACTGATAAGTTGACACAAGAATAAGGTACACTCAGAAGCCAAAACTTCCGTTTTAATTTCATAAAGATCTATGCACAATTAACGCATGACTAAATTAAATATCAGATCAAGTGTGAATCTATGTAATGAATTCTAGACAAAGAAATATTTGCTTAAAAAGAAGATTATCTTTATAGATCCAAAATATATTTAAATTTTTACATCAAATATACAGTTTGCTAGAGCTATATATTCGAAGGAAAACTATTAAACAACAGTCCATTCATTAAAACATAGTTGTATTTTAAGACTAGTCTTATTTTGTTATTTCAACATTACATCTTTATATTTATAAGACGATTGGCCATACAACTATTGCAAGTGATTGTATTGAAAAAAGGTCGATATTTCACAACCGCCAACCTCTTTTAGGTTGATAGCTCAGTTAATTTAGCTTTTAAATCTAAGCTCAGTTAATAAACTTTTCTAATTTACCACATTCTGGTGGATTCAACGTTGGTATCGTTAGTTAGGAGAGAAAGAGTTAAAATGTAGACTTACATAACTAAGTTGTTTTAGCTCTTATTTTCTCCAGTGAAACCTTGATGTGCACTCATCTTGACTGCGTGTGTTATGTCGTGGGCATTCAATCGAGACCATTCGTTATAGAACGCCTCAACATTGACCTGCGACGTAGTGACCTTTTTGGCAGTTTAGACCAATAGCGTGTTGCCACGTTGTACCTACTTGTGACGTGGCAAGGAGCTATTGGTCTCTGATGCCCACAGGTAATGACGTTGCAAGTCATTGTTCAGGCCTGCTATTGCGAGTGATCTCGACTCCAGTTTGAGTCTTGCTAACAAAGTTCCCCTGTAGAATCAACACAGTCTTGGATAAGAACTAAGCATCGTCTTACATAGTGACGTGTTTACCCCCACTTGTTAGATAGCAGGTCAGGGACGAACTAAGCAAAGCTTACCACATGTAGCCTCGATGTTGAAGAAGCATCGCAATTATTTTCAGTGCATTTCTGTAGATCACATTGGATAAATTGCAGAAAATTTATAGCTACTTTCCACAAGGCCGCAACATAGCAAAGTCGGCTTTGCTCCGGTGTCTTCTAATTCATATTGTATTAGCCAACTTCCTGTGAGATTTTCTTATCGCAAATCAATCATTTAGATTCTTGGGATTTAAGATACCAAGTTTCTTTGGTTTAAATGTGAATTCTCAGAATCCTTAACGATCTTTTTGTTTTCACTAACGATTTCAAGAACATAATTAAATGAGCCAATAAGAAAATGGTCTTCGTTGGCCATTTTGAACATATTGAGATTGATATTGTAATATAATGGTACACTATATGTTTTTCTAGTTTATATGAGAAATCTAATTGTTTAACTCTTTGAATGCTAATTTTTAAAACAGCAACCGGTTCCCACCAACGATTATTACTCTAGATACGACATCGACAGACGGCCGGAGAATGGTGGGATTTCTCCCAGATTTACCCGGAAGTTTACACCAACACCCTCTACGCCAAGTGGAGACAACACAGAAAGACAATTTTTACGAGTTTTGCAGAAGGTAATGTTTTTTTGACGGGCTTAACTCTTTTCTTAGATGTGAAGAATTTTTTTATTTTATTTCTTAGAAGTTACATTTCTATCAATTTGCCAAGGAATCATCACCAAAATTGGTAAGAAAAAATGTATCCTTAAAGAACTTAAAGTCAGAGAAGTTTTCATTTCAAACACACTCTATCTTCGCATCAATTTAAAATCAACCCTGCTTAGTTTTTACCGCTAGTTATTTGCCAATTTGGGGTTTTGAAATAATTTTTGGGTTGTGCCACTGTCCTAGAGTGAAAGTCTAATGCTTCTTCCATGTCGAGTTTATTTGGTACTAGAAATGGAAGAGCTCGGCGATATGGGATTCTGTAGTTTATTTGGTACTAGAAGTGGAAGAGCTCGGTGATATGGGATTCTGTAGTTTATTTGGTGCTAGAAATGGAATAGCTGGGAAATGGGATTCGGTAGTTTATTTTGGTGCTAGAAATGGAAGAGCTAGAAAATGGGATTCTGTAGTGCTCAAAACTGGTCGTATAGCTTTAAAAAATAACTAGCTTGTCAACATTTTTTGTTTGTATACCGGATACACCAAATAGCTATTTCTATTTTTTTTTTCTGTCATCTATGAAAATCTCATGAGATCTAGAACTTCTGCCCATTGTAGCTCTCTGATTATTGGTAGCAGCGAAAGGCATATTCAAACATCTCCTTGTCTCTTGTCATCTTACTTTGTATTCTATTACCTGATTTACTGTTTTGGGTTCTAATGTCAAACTTTACTGGGGTTTTTTCTTCAGGTTTACCAGACGATAGAAAAGAATGAGATCAGACTAGAGGACCAGGACAGAAAAGACGCTATCAAGATAGAATGGCAGCAGTTGGCGCTGGTCATAGACAGACTATTGCTTGTTATATTCGTGGTCTTCACAATCGCCATCACTCTGGCTCTTATCTTACCAGGCTACTATGCCCAGTCGAAGGACATCGAATGACCAACCGATCACACGGCCTGAAGACTTTCTGACGCGCCATGATCTCCTCGAGAATTTGGCCAGGTGTTGTGAACCAGTCCATTCATGCGCCGAGTGGAATACCACTTGCCAACTCTGTTGTGAAACAATCCATCCAAGCATTTTCACTTCTAATATTCGACAATGTTTCAAAAAACACTTGAATTGCATTTTTTTTTGGTACTAGATTTGTGAAAGACGTTTTTTTTTAAATAACTGTACATACTATAACAGAAATGATCAAAAACGTAAATCTCTGTATCAAAGAGTGAAATCTTTTAATGAAACAAACTTTATGATCTAATAATTCATACGAGAAGAACTTGCTGTTATTCAATACTATATAAGCTAGCCTCTTGCTTGTGAACTGGAATCAGAAACAATTCAGTTCTTCGAAGTACTTCGCACAATATTTCTCACACAGTGTTATGTAGTTGTGATGTATCACAAATCTAGCAGGAATGTGATAGTGTGGACACAATGTCATCAGACTACTATGTGATAAATTAACCATAACTATCAAGATACGACAACGATCTACTGGACTGTAAGCATTGTAGAATTACCTACAACGCATTTTGACCTTCAATAAAAGAGTTGGCGCCCTTGATGTAGCCTAACTTGTCAGTTGGAAAGTTATCCCTCCTGGAAATCGAGCCATCTCTGGAATACAATGAGTTGCCACAAAGTGTCTATGTGGAAATATCCAAATAAAAAAATATATATTTGTTGCTACTGTATTTAAAATATTTTTTATTTGACAGTTGCGTTTCTTTCATTTTGATCTTTAACCAAGTTTTTTATTTTTTACTGCAAGCACAACTGATGAATTTTGCGTAGGCTGTAGATACTATGTGTATATTCAGAGAATTTTCAGATTGTGTACATATATGCGTAAAAAAAAAAGCAGTTTTACTGTACAGCTGTGTTTGACTGTGAACGATTTGTGTATGAGTTCCTTGTACTGTTTAACGATCCTGACTGGTTCAGTGAGCAATCCACTAACATCTTTCTATTTTAGTATGAGTTCGGTATAACTGATTTGCTTCTAACGGGAACATCTCTCAATGTGTACTAGTGATTAATGAATAATAAAAATAAAACAACTATCTTCTAGTATTTTTTTT
>JADKLZ010000003.1:27825592-27842466 GCA_021533235.1 Biomphalaria straminea
GTTCAGAATAGGGCCAGCATGAACATTACATAGCTGTACATTTGTTCTGAATAGAGCCAGCAAGAACAGTACACAGCTGTACATTTGTTCTGAATAGAGCCAGCATGAACAGTACACAGCTGTATATTTGTACATGTAGACAAAGAGATGGTGACATTTATGGCAGGCAAGGGCTAAAAAGCCATGACCCCACTAAAAAGAATGGGATTAAATGATCATCTAGTTGATGGGAGACCGGCAGAGGGATCGGCTAATCTCTTATTCCTAGTTTCTGAAAGAAGTTCTTCCCTTTGATCAAGTGTCTCAGAGGCCATTAAAAAAAACACAAATACAATGTCTTACTGTATAGTTGCAATAGAAGATCCAGTGCTGGATCCCCTTTTTTTTCGACGGTAGATCATGGCAGCTACAAAGATCATAACAGCCACAACAAGAACAGACACACCAATAGTGATAAAAACCCAAGATGATATACCTCCTAGAAAATAAAAAATAATTTCATGTAACATTCAAATTACTGTAATTTAATGTAATATTGATATAACTCTCTAAGGAGGGAGAACAATAAAAAAAAAGTATTTACTTGTAGGTACAATATCTTAATTTTAGAATATATTATTATACATTTGAATAATACATTTTTTGTAAAGAAAATATATTTCTTAAAAATGAAAAACAGACACAAACAAATAAATATGAAAAAAATCAATACAAAAATACCTGACTCAGATGCTTTGTCATAATCCGAGTTCCTAGAAACAAAACATTCCCAAATTAATTTTTTCTTAGTTTTTGAATAATATTATAGACCTAGATATTAACATTAAAAAAATGTATAAAACTGTAATTTGTATAGCCTAGACCAGTGATGCCCAAAATAAGGCCTACAGCCAAATCCAGTCCTCGACGTGGCAGAAAGTGTAGAAAATCCCCCTTTTTAGAAAAGGTTGAAAATGTATCTTTACCTATGTTAGAGAGCTTACTACTTCTCTGCTGGATTTGTACCTTGAGCTTTAACCTTTGTGTACTTATGAAATGTAAAACTTGAATGTAAAATCTACCAGGAAAAGTGAACAGATCTCTACTTTTTTAAAGAACATGATAATACCCCAGCATGTTTGTTTTACAAAGAAAGTGTGGCTGTTTACACACAAAAAAAGCTATAATATCCCAATCCTACCATGTACACTGGCAGTGTACGTTTTTTAAAAAATAATAAAAAAAACTATTAAAGTTTTTTCTGTTTTTTCTTTTGTTTTTGTTTGAAAACATGTTTGTCTACATTTCGCCACTGCTGTTTGACTTTTTACAGTTGCGATTTATTTTATTGTGCTTGAAAGTGACAACATTGTAAAAAATTGAAAAAAATGAAACAAGTTAGGAAAATGTAAGTAATAACACTTTTTTGTATAAATATTTTAAAATAAAAGTAGATGATTTAGAAACATAAAGTACCCTTAGTATTATAATTTATTATTAGATTTAACACTTGTAGCATGGTCTTTTTAAATTTTATTTTTTTGTAACGTACACTCTCAGTGTACATGGTAGAATATGCCACTGTAGGAATCAATTACTGATATATGAATCAAAATAGATCAAGACTTCAATTAGAACATAGATTTGTTTGTTTTAACCAATATTATCATATATTATTGCTATACAGCATTAATACCCTTATAATTGCAAATTATAGAACTAATTATCATGGTTATAAGGTTATTATTTGAAAAAATATAAACAATAATATAATAATTCCTTTTCTATATTTTTGTTTGTTTTGTTTTACTTGACGCAGTTCTCCTATGCTATAGGGCCTAGTATTTTAACTGATTGCTTAGAATAATATTTGTTACATTAGTAAATTATAATCTTATTGATGTATGGTTATGTGAAAAAAATATTATAATAATAATTATTGATATTTATATTATTCTTTTTAGGATCTCAAGTAAATATAAACAATTCACAATGTCAACATTACGAATCAAGATAAAAACCTGATTTCTGATAGTAAATAAATGAATGAGACAACAAAATGATTGAGTTTCAGTGACATTAGAATCATATAATTTGTTATTAGGTCCTTGTGTTATATCATAGCCTATTATGTTTTCCTCTTAGACACCATTATGTATTAAGTATAATTATGTATAATTATTTTTACAATTTAGTCAATATTTAGTATAGCTAAATATCATAAAGGAATTGAGTCTATATACTTTATCAAGCTAACAGTCTTGAAATATGTTGAATGATGACTGCGACCCAATGAAAAGAATTAGAAAAAAAATGGAATTTATGATTATAGTTATAATGTTTTGTTTGGTATAATGCACAAATTGTAAGACAAATTTTCTTATGGACAATAAAGATTATTATTATTATAAAAGAACGAGTATTCTTTCTCTGGCGCAGCCAGGGTCGAGTTTCGTTAAAGGGAAACAAAATTCATTGTAGTCCCTTTATCAGTTTCCACTGAGGAATTTTCTGGTGATGTGGCAGGTCTGCAGCAGTACCGCCCTCTGACAGGCAACGAGAATGTTCCTAGGAATGCCAAGGGCCTTGAAGGTATCAGTGAGGTCAGTTGTTATTATCCCCTCGGTTGATATGACAATGGGGTATATTGTTGTTTTAGAAAGCTTCCATAGACGCTTAATCTCCAAGCCTAGGTTCCCATATTTTCGTTGTTTTTCTAACTCAGTTTTTCTTAAGTTATGAGATAGTGGTACTGCAATGTCGATAATGGTAGCGACTTTTTCCTTTTTATCGATGAGCAGCAGATCAGGGCGATTAAAATCAACTGTTTTGTCGGTCAAAATAGGTCTATCCCAGTACAGCAGATAATCAGTAGATTCGAGAACCTCTTGTGGTGAGTATTTGTAATAAGGAGGAGTATCCTTCCTGATCAAATTGTGTGTCAAAGCCAAGTGCTGGTGTATTAGTTTTGCAACTTGGTTATGGCGACCTAAGTAGGCAGATTCCGATAGGGCTGAACATCCTGCCATTATGTGTTCAATTGACTCACCAACATTTCCACATTTTCGGCATTTGTCAACAATATTGAGTTTTAGGATATGTTTCTCGTAATTTTTTGTCCTAATTACTCTGTCCTGTATTGCTGTAACAAAGCCTTCAGTTTCAGGGTATTAGTATTATTATTATTATTACATAACTGTATAAGCTTATGAATATACAGTGGATTCTCAGTATGTTTGGTTCATCTGCAATTCAAATATTAAAATCTTTGCTTATATACATGATCTTTGAATATCTCACTACTGTATTATTATTTATTGTAAAAAATATATCTGGATAGTACTGGTTAGTACCAGATAATGTACATTTCATACCTTTTTTTTACTATATTATTATAATTTTTTAGTAAATAAAGCATTAAAAATATACTTTTTTTGCATTAAAAAATTTGTGTGTTTTTCAATGTTATAATTAATCTGTTTTCACTTAAAAATTTTTTAAAAAAATATTTTTTTTTATATAATGTTCCTCATGGCACCACTTGCTGCTATGTACACTGCCAGTGTACATCTCACAGAATCGTTACTATATGGAATTTTTCAAAAATTCTTTTTGCAATGTCTTAGTTTGACCAATAGAAGTTGATATTTGATAGAAAAAATATATTTAAAGCAATAATAAAGTTGTGGGGGTTAATGGGATATAAATGGCATTATGAAACAACCATGGTGGCATTCTTGGTTTGAGAGGGGAATAAAAGATTGGTTAAACTACTTCTACAGATCTGATGATTGGTGACATATTAGACAATATATGAGAATACAAAAAACAAGAAAATGCTTCAGTGGTGAAGCTAGCTTTTGTTGCTCATATTGAAAAGTAGAGAAATGAAGTCATTTTCTGACAAATAAAATATTCCATTAATTAATGTAAATACTTGATCCACAGTTTTCTAATAAAAGTATTTTTAGGTCAATTTCATTTCCTTTTTGTGTGTGTGTGTGTGTGTGTGTGTATATTCCTTTATTTGGCCTGCGGCATGATTGTCGGAAATTAAAATGGCCTGCAGGTCAAATTAGGTTTGGCATCACTGGTTTAGACATATTCTTCTCCCATTCACTTTTTTACTTCCACTTATACAAAGAGTGCTCAAAAGAAGCTTCTTTTAAGCTATGTTGAAGTCTACATATTATTTGGACTTACCAAACCAATAAGTTTAATTACAATCATTACACCTAGAAAATTATATTTTAAAAAATTGTGTTTTTTTTTTTACATTGCTGTTGCATTGAAAGTATTTCAAAAGCTTTACCATGCTAAGTGTACTATGGTCCAAGCTCTTTTGTGGATATATAGGGAAAGGATGGATTCTATGAGAGTTTTGCATTGCTGCCTTTGGGAGCTCAAGTCACTTAAAAATTCCTGGTCTACATCAGAATTTAAACTTGTGGTAGTTAAGTAATTTATTCCACTTGGCCACATATGCCACAAAACATTACACACATTAATTAAAAGTTACAGACTTCAAAAAAGAAGATTTTTATGTACTTTAAGATACTGATATTTCAGCTTATTTTATGGAATTATCCAGAAATAAAGGTTATCCAGATCATGTTGTTCCTTTAAGAATACAAACAAATGCAAAGTGGCTAAGAGCTATGTCGGCTAAGTGTGCTAAGTAATCAAAACTTAATCTTGTTTCATTTCTATGGGAAACGTTCATACCAGGAGACTTTCAGCATCAAAGGTGGCATTGCAAAGCTCTTTTGCTAGTTAGTTATAATTTAGCTGGCAACAGTGATCCTTCATATATTACCACATTTCTTTATATCATTTTCTTTGTTTTTTTATCTTACTGAACTGGATCTTAAAATCAAAGTTTAAAGAAAGAGCAGATAATTTTGACTGACATTTAGAGTGAAAACCCGAGGTAATGCTCCCATCACCTCAGCGTGGCACCTCCGTGGAAACGTTCACCCGGGAAAGTGGATAAGCGAAGTACAGGAGCTAACATAGCTGTCAGTGGGCTACCACACGTATCCTCTAGCGAGGGTACATTACATTGTAAGGATGTAAAAAAGTCTTGCTAAACCAGTCCGAAATCCAATCAACCCATTTCCCAAAGGGGCCCATACGCGTGGTGATGGTCCTCTCATGGGTATGATGGGACAGTATAGGCACAAGGATAGCCCCCACGTGGGGCTTGAGCATCTAGCCACACATGAAAGGAGGTATTTATGTCGAGGCTCGGAAGAACGTGCAACATGCCAAGAAGGGTGTGAATAAGTGATCACCTAGTCGACGGGGGTCTCCTGACAGAGATATGAGTGAAGAGCCAATTTCTCAGCCGGGCCATGAGATAAAAGCCTTTCTCGAGTCACATGGTTCATAAAAGGGGCGTGCTTGCCTCATACTATTTGGACATCTGAATCAGAGTGAAAACTCCACATTTCAAGGCAAGTATTTATTATACTCCGCTCACCAATAGTGCGCATTTGCACATCATTAGCATTAGCACACCATTAGCATACCATTCTAAATAGACCTTAAGAAATTATTGTGAAAGACAGAATTCCCTTCCATATTTGGATGACCAGTGAACTATGTGTCAAGGAAGAAATAGTATGTGGGTTAACTTTAACATCGTACACTCTCATTTTGTAAGTTACAATTTTCTTCCACTCTGATTTCCTTTACTAGTGTTGCTTGCTGACCTTACAACAATATATCTATTTCAACTTGATCATATGACACTTATTAAATATAGGTTCTAATTATTAATGTCACTGATCCTCACATGATTTAAATTTTTCTTTTTTTTTTGTGAAAAATAAAATACATAATGCTTAGACACAAACAAAGGCATGCAGCAAAGAATAAATTTTCAATAAAAAACAATAGTTAAAAATTATTTACTCTGCTTTTTGTAGACTAGTTGTGGTAGTAGTTACATTACTTTTTGCTGAAGGGTTTCCATTATCATTTGACTGGCGCTTACTTTTTCTTTCATTGGTTCTTTCCTATAAAGAGATGTTATAACTTCTTTAATACAGCAATTTATAATTTAAAGCTTCGATTTGGCTAAAAATGTTAATATAATCAAATGTAACAACACATTCTTAATATTTTAAAAAAAAACTAAAATTTTTAATAAAGTAAGTTTTAGCAATTTCAGTTTAAAGAAATTAAAAAAACAAAACAGAAGTAACAACTATGAGTAATGTATGACCAAGGTCACATATCATGTTAGAAAATTAAAGAGAAGGTTAAATTTTGTTAGTATTACTGTACTGTATGTATTGAGACCATACTAAGATCATGGGTAGTGTGAGATCATCTGGTAAACAGATCCTTGTGGAGAGTAGGGGGGAAATAAAAGGTGTGTTCTTGTTTTTATTGAAAGTGGTTGAAACAGAGATGCATAGTTTGTATTAAAAAAAGTTGGGTTTTGTTTTGGCCTTTTTTCTGTTTCTTATTGATGGATTGATCTTACTAATATATTTTCTACAGTTTATAAATAGATTTGAAATACAAATCTTGATTACAATTACGACTTATTTCTATCTTCAGTTATCAAGCTGTAAGAATAAAATACCTCAACCTAGAGAAAATAACCCTGTTGGCAAAATTCTGGGCTGGGGTTTGTAATATACTCAGCAGCAAGCAAAGCCCCAGACCGAAGCTCCTGTACAACCACCCAAAAGCAACATATATAGATGAGCTTTAAGGCAAACTAATTACTGCATTACAACAAGTTTATTATGTTGTGTCCATAAACCAGCTTCCACTCTTTGTGCTCATTTCAATTTAAGTGACATGCCATGGCTTATCATTAAAATAACAATAACAGTAATATTTGATCAACTTAACAAACTTGATGAAGAAGTGTTTAAACATATTGCTGTTGGACCGTTGTAATTACAATGGTTCATCTCGTAGGACACTTTTTCATGTGACTGTGGAGCTTTATTGTGTAGAAACACTCCCATCAACAGGTTAAGGTGGTTTTGCTTTGGTGGTTGAGGAGCTAGCCATTTTTCATTTGGCACGCTATTCTTCCAGAGATGAGGCCAATTTTTTTTGCGGTTTTTTTTTTTAGCTTTCTTGGTCACCATCACTCTTCACATAGTGAGGTCTAGGGATATTTTCCCCAATAGTCAGTATATTCACTGCTTTGAGATACTGTTTGATTACATTCATATAAAAAAGGGGGGCAAGAGATGATTAAAATTACTTACCAGACATAACACAGCTTGCACTATAAGATTTGCACATAGACAGATGGGAAGCAACATGATTCATTTAGCTGAAAAACAAATTATAGACAATTCAGATTTTAGAAATTTAATTGTTAAAAAGTTTTACATGCATTCCTTTCATTTTTTTTTACACAGATTAATACTTAACATAGTAAACATCAACATTTTGAAATATTTTCAAGGAATGTCGAAGGTTAATGACTTTCTTTTTTTTAGACTTAAAAGATTTATATATAAAAACTTTTCATGATGTATTAAAATATTTTTGCCCATATAACCTGCTGGTTTACACGTCTTTACAAACGAATGGCACCTTTGCAGGGCATACAAAGGTGTGGGATTTACTAAATTTATTTTACTTATAAATATAGCATTATGGAAACTATGGACATACTTCTGGGTCTTTGTATCTTCTGAAGTTTGTTGTGTGGTTGTTAAATAAACATTGGAAAGCTTTATGAACATCTCGTTATAAACCTCAAGAAAATAAATAGTGTCGATGTGGCAGAGAATCAGGGTAATCTTCTGCCAATTGTAGGGCCCAGCTTAGCTGCTGCAGCAAATCTTTCTCTACCATTGACAGATAACTTGGTCAATGACTTTCTGTCAAAACAACTCATATTTCACAGGTGTGTTGCACTCTATGTATCTATTGTAGAACAACAACTGGAGTATGATTACATCATGAGGGACAGACATCTGATGAGCAACTACTTTATGTACTAGTAGTTTAGGGCAAGTCACTCTTTGAACATGGGGGCTGCAGGTTCTATGATGTTTCTACCTAATTAGTAATTTGTGTGGGGTATACATACATGTATGCGGCTTATATGCGCAAAAATATAGTATTGTATAATTTGAGATATAAGCCTTTATTTCAACCAGATTTTTTTTTTTAAACATCAATAATATAACAATAAGTATATAGTAAAAAAAAATATTTCTTTTACACATGTCTTTTAAGATGAGAAAATAATTTTAAATACCAGTGAATGTCAATGCAAGTTAAAACAAAAATAATGTTGAGCTGTGTTGTTATTTTGTTTTTCATAATGTATTTAAGCATGAAAGAAAATGTACATATATTACAATTTACTTTTATTGATAAATTTCTTAAAGTATATTATTGAAAGTAGTGAATACAGTTGAAATAAAAAAAAGTTCAACTTTAATTTTTAACACACTGTAACTCTTTTTGAGCCCAGGATTTAGAAACACTCATAGACTAAGATTTGTTTTTTCTCAACATTGTGCCAGTGTTGAAATTCTGTCTTAAATGTATCTTATTATTTTCAATTAAATTTATATCAACCAAAACCATAACCAACCTGTCTTGACTGCTTTCATGTGTAAACCAAATATAAATAACAAATTAAAATGTAAATTCTTGCACTTGAAATGAATTCATCATGCTATATAAGGTTACCTGGTAAATATAAATATTAAAATATTTTAAATATAGTTTATGTATTTTAACTCTTCAAAGTCATCCAGCAATGATAAAAGTGAAATATATTACTATGGGGTTGTTTTCAAATAAAACTTGTATGCTTCAAAAATAGTTATAACTAAAACTTAATTGTTCAAATAATAGAATTCTAACTATAAGTTGTTAAAATAGTTACAATTCTTTTCTATCTATAACATCATTTCAACTTTAAATATGGTCATGGCTCTAAATAAAAATACAAATGTTTCAAATGCTACAATTCTAACCATAAATTAAAAGCTTTAAATAATAGCTACAGTTCTAACAAAAACTTAAAACCTACAAAGGCTATGATTCTAAAAACTTTATATGTATAGTTACAGACACTAACTTGCCCAAAGGAAAACTGAAATAAGGACAAAGCCTCAGAAAGGATAGCTGATTTTTTCCCAGGCTATCTATTGTTTATTTGGCCATGGACCTTCCCCTTTTTTTTACATAGCTTATATTAACTCACTCTGCCTATTTGTACACATTACTTCTCTAACACACAATCTCAGATCAAGCTGAAATTGTGCACAATTCTTTTTTTTTTTAACCTAACACAAGAATCAGTTTTTAAAAAATTAAACAATTAGTAAATTAACTAATGGTAATTAATTATTTTGTTTGGTATCTCAAACAACGGAGAAAAATTACTTGAGATGAATAAGTCTCCGTTATAGGTCACCACTTTAATGTAAATTTGAATCAATACATAACTTAACAATCTTCAATAGTCATAACACCTATCTAGAAAAGTGGTTAATATGTCACACTGAGGTGGTGTGACATGAGTTTGAATTAATGTAGTTCCCTTTGATCATAGCGGATTGAGAAAGCTAAAAGCATGAAATAGCCCTATACAAAAACAAATGGTAATAATATTTCTAATCATACAGATTTATTGTTGGTGGTCTAGATCTATTATAAATTTAATTACATGACTGACCCAAACTAAATGATACAGTTACATTTCATATTTTAAGCTTTTTTTTAAAGTATATTTCAAGTTTTTCATGCTTATTCCTCCATCCTGTGCATCGAACACTCACATTTAATCATTTGGCCTAACCTCCTCCCAATTTTAGCGCTTGATTAACAATAATTTTTGCCCTTGACTTATAGCATTTATATATAAATTACGTTGAATTAGAACAGCTCGCTTATACTGACCTCCCAAACAGTGGCGTACAGCTAGGGTTGGGATTGGGGGAGGAGAATTTGTAAATCCACCAGACCCGCACTTGAGGGGGGGGCCCCAAATTAGTGTTTCTTACATTAAATATTACGCAAAATCCAGCGGCTTCAAAGAGATCAAGCCGCCCAGACCCCCGAATTCCTAGCTAGCGCCCCTACTCCCACACACTTCTAGTATCAGTTTTCTTCCTCCCTCGGTCATACAATAACTGAGATTTCTTATAAATTTAATATTATACTTAAAGTATTTCATAAGCTCTAAGTCTAGATGTACATTAGTTCCTCTACAGATTAGATCTACCTAACTTTATAGATCTAGTAACTACTAACTGACACTACCTTTTTCAATATATGGGACCATGCCTCCCAAATGAAACATTACCGTTAATGACTTAACCGTTAATGAGTTATGATTTACTTACTTAGACTTACTAGTCTAGAGATGATGAGATCTAGACTTTTAGTCTAGAGGATCTACTAGACTCTATATTATATATCATAAAATTATATAGATCTAGTAATGTAGTAGGCCTAATATTATAATAGAATCTAGTATTATACTTTATTATAATCTAGTATTCTAATAATCACTAAATCAGCATGCTTCCGCGTTTAGACCAGTGTCAAAAAAAAAAAAAAACATCACAAGTCACAAGTTTATAACTGGATCTAGAAATCTATAAAAGTATATACTAGTATTAGATCTATATATAATTATATAGTATATTGTCTTCCTATTCTTATCCAGTCTATATCTATAAAAATTCTATATTATAGTATATAGTATATTACTATTATTAGTACGACTAGTCTGTCTGTAGTGTGTTTATGTTTTGTATTGACAGTATTGTGTCTAGATCTACAGACTCTCTTTTTTTTCCGAAAAAAATTAGTGTCGATGTGTTATTGTGTTCTACACATGACGTAGACTCTAGATCTAAATGATACCAAAAATACACACAGTGTGCGACTCTCTATAACGCTGTGGCAGCCTGTGATATAGGCCAGCGCTCAGCCTGCTCAGGTAACAGGTGAGGTGGTATAGCCTCTAGAGCAGTGATTCCCAAAGTGGTCCACAGGGACCCCCAGGGGTCCACGAGGACTTTCAGGGGGTCCACGAAAGTGAAAAAAAGAATTGGGGGGTCCATGACATCCAAATGGGGGTCCACGAGAGTGGATCTCATTCAAGAAGGAATTGAGTTTAATATAAATCTTACATTAATGGAATCCCCTATTATATCATACAAATATACTTTATTTATACCGGTACTTTATTATAGCTAGGCCATTAAATATTTCTTTTATTATTGGAATGAAAAACATATTTTAAATTTTAATACCTCATTTAAATAGCTCAAATTGGTCTAGAGATAACTAATATTTAACATGGCAGAATCTAAATACACAATAGACGGTGGTGTTAATTTTCAATTTTTTCTTCTTCTTTTCTCGTCGAACTTATATTGCCTATGTGTCTTTTATTTAACATTTTATGAATGATTTAGCCAGCCGCTGAAGTTTTTAAAACTATTTTGCACAAAGCTGCATCTGATATTTGCTAAGAATTCTTCTAAGGAACAAATAGTTCAAAGGTCTATATATGAACCGAGTTGTGCCTGTCATGAGACATTTTTTTTGGGCACATGTTCGTTTATTTATGGATAAAGAAATTCACGACAATATTTCGTTTTGTGAAAACTGATAATTGACAATAAAGTCGAACACATTTGATGTTTTGAAGGAATCGTTCGAAAAAAAAGCAAACCCTGTAACTATTATATCAGTAGCAACAAATGGAGCAGTAGTAGATCTTGATTGCAGGAATATCTTCAATTTGTTATCAACGCAGTTATGAGAAAATACATATGCAATTACTTGCTCAAATGTGAAGAGAAAATGACAAGAACATTCATCAGTTGAACCACAAAGCACCAGGAGAGGACCAAATTAGAGCAGAACTAATTCTCAGCACAAAGGAGTGCATGATGTATGTGTGAAAAATTGTTATATTTAACTATATAACTATATTTTCATATTGTAGATTTGTCTAGTTATAACTTTAACAAAAAGAAATGTAGACTACAGCGTTAAGTACGGTTAAGTATTTGAAATTGAACTTCATTACTTCCTTGTCAAACAAGAAAGTGTTAATGTGCCATTTTTATGATGCAGTGCTCCTATTTCTTCTCTGTGGTTCTGATAGAGCTCATTAGTTATAATGATCTTAATTTTTAAATTATTTTTTCTCCATTGGGCCATTCAATAGGTATTTCAGCTCCTTCGTTTGTGGTGGCTTTCTGAGAGCAATCCATAAAAACTCTGTTAGGGCAATGGTATTGTAGAAGAGTTCACTAAATTCTTTAGCTCTGTTGGAATATAGCTAAATATTTCTTTCTTCTAATATAAGTCTTTGCAAACAACATATTTCTGCAAACAATATATTTCTCTATACAGCTGGCCGAGTCAACCATGTCTGGTAATGATGTATTTTTTATTTAAATTATTATGGCTCAAGAAATCCACGAAAAACAGCTATTTGTGAAACCTTTTACTAAACAACAAATCTCTATGAAAAATAATCCCCGTAGCAATGGAAGTCGAGCTAGCAATTCTTTAAAAACAAAAAGTTTCCAATGTGTTTAGTGATAGTAAACGATGCCTATTAACTGTTACATAATGGGTTTAAATTTCAATTTCGTTAATAAATTTATTGTAAAAAAAAATTAATTTAACTTAAAAAGTAGTTTTAAATGACATTTTCACTCCTCGTGTCACTGGTTGAAAATTATTTAAAACAAAATGTGTAATTTGAAATTGATGAATTTTCAAAAATTCAATATAACTTAAACTGGGGGTGGGGGGGGGGCGGGGCCAACGGAAAACCAGAAAACATGTCAAGGGGTCCACGAGACAAAAAAGTTTGGGAACCACTGCTCTAGAGTCTAGATTCACATCATTCAGGGATCCTCAACATATAGATTCTTATTCTAGATGATAGATCTAGGTCCTATATTCCTATTCGAGTATTTCGAGGATAGATCTAGATGTCGCAGACAACTGAATTAGGTTTGATTTAAAACATTTTAATTGTCGCAGCAGAAATATTTTTAACCGTTTTCAAATAAATGCATCGTTACACCTGGTCGTGTTGTATTGAACAAGATCATGAGTCCGTATTAATAGTCACTAATTAGGTTTCTGGGTCCGCAACTTATGAATACTAGGCCTACTCTTTCATTCAATTTGCTATTGATGAATGTACGCGTTAAACCTGCAAATATGTAAATTATACTAAACTGTGTACGTTTTGAAAAAGGTCGAACAACGCCTCCATAAATTTAAATTATAGGCTAATAATACATAAACTTTGTTTAGAAATGCACAACGCATCGGACACATGTACCTTGGGTGAACTCCTAATGGTAGGCATTAGTGCTCTGGTAAGAAACCCTGGATGTTGAACGTAGGCCCTACATCATATAGCTCCCATGCAGTTCAAGTGACACTTCGATATATCAGCTATATGTCTCCCCTCAGCTCTTTGACTCTCTTATTGTAAGACTTGTAGGCTTACCGAGGCGAGCTACAATTGTGTCCTCTGCCTCCCCAATGCATTTCAAGTGACACTGATGTATCAGTTATGTTTCCCCGCAGCTCTTGGACACTCTTATTGTTTCCTCTGCCTCCCCCATTAGTTTAATAAGCAGGAATTAAAAATCGAAATTCTTTAAGCCGAATAATGTATGAAGCCGAAACAATTGTAGCGTCATTTTTGGTAGCAAGCATCTGAACTTTGCCACCATGGTTACCTAGTAGTTCAGAGGAATGGATGTTTCTCTTTTGCAATTCACTTGAAGCGACCGTACGACGTCTTATGAATTTACAAAGGTAGTTGGTTAATTCTTGGAAAAATATAAAATATAAGTTGTGTCTGCACAATGGTGTATGATATTATGCTGGTCTGGGTTCCAAGGTACCCCGTCAAAATAGCGCGGACAAAATAGCGCCGACAAAATAGCGCAGCAATAATATATTTTAGTCATTTTGAAAGAAATACTTTAAATATCGTTAAATATTAAATAAGAATAGAGCTAATATATTTTTTTTGGTTTAATGTTATCGTAATTTTTCTGTCATTTTGCATGAAACACTTTAGATAAACATTTTAAAAAATCATTATAAGGTTAGATGAATAATTTCAAAATATAGTATTTATTTGAATTATAAAAGTGTACTTTGAAAACACGCAAAGATACGTGTCAAATTTACACACACACACAGAGACACAAAGTTAAATTGTAGGAAATGTCACGTAGATATTCCATCACTGGCTTGTTTCCATACATTGGCAACATAGCTTCAAGTCATCTGTTTAGTTGAAGGTACTTTGTTTTACTTGCTGCTTTACTTCGTTCTCCAGCATTGTACCTCAGAATCTTGTTCTCAGTGTTCTCCTGTTCCTTGAGGAAGTGAGAGATTAACTTGTACACATTAGGGTGATGACCGTCAATAGACAGTTGAAATGCATGGTGCCATCCCTCCACTGAATTGATTGTTCGTGGTACTTTGTCCTGAACACGATCTCTAACATTCCATAATTCTATAGGAAATCTTGGAGTCACTCTGCGGTTTCTTCTCTGGCGACCAATATAGTTGTCCTCCCAGTACTCATACAAATTCCCTACAACATCTGGCCGAGCTTCATTTAATTCTTCAAAGGCAGTATTTACATCGGCAGTTGGAACAAATGAAAGGGCTAACAGCATCTTGACAAACATGCGTACATCTTGTAACATCTTTTTCCATTTGCGATAGGGCCTAATATCTTATCTTATATAATACAGACTTTACTTCAAAAAAAGAAGATGATCACCTCCGACGCGTCATGCATTAAGTCATGCAGATTAACCAGTGACTCAAATTCTGCCAACTCACTGGTTTTCCTGGTGTATATATATTTATAATATTTATATGCAAAATGACTCTTCATCAAGTTTAAATACAGAAAATCGTCATATGTATGTTGAGTGAATAAGAAATAGAAAATCAATGAAACATCCATCATAAAGATATTATTTCATTCATTTGAAATTGGATGATAAGGAGAAATATGTATTTTAAGAATGTTCACATTGTATCGTGATTAGTGGCTAGTACCTTTAGTGGCCATGCCAATCAGGTATTTACATTAGGCCTACAATTAACATTTTGTAACTTGAGCAAAAGGACAGTTACTTATACTTATGAACGAAAATATGTCACGAGTCGCGGCATAGTAATTGTAAAAAGGGGTTGCCGAGTTGAAAAGGTTGAGAACTACTGCCCAAGATCTAGATATAGGATTCATTCATTTATGACGTTCCATTTAAAACTAATTTAAAACCTTTCTCGCCTCTTTCATCAATGTTTGTTCCAGACTAGATTTTAGATCTTAACTAGTCTATCGTCGGAGAGAAGAAACAAAGAATGGGGGGGGAGTTGGCTAACTGAAAAAAAAAAATTTGCATTTCATGGGCGTAGCCGGAAGGGGGATTATTCCCCCTCCCGAAATGATATCCCAGCCCCAGCGCAGTGGAAGGGGGACAAGTGAGTTTTATTACTTTCTTTTCTTAATTTTTTATTGGAGTGTAGATTTCACTATTAAGCCACCACTTGATAAAGCTTTGCCAGGGAAGTATGAAGTTAGAAGCCCCCTCTTCAATAAAAGAATAAAGCAAAACTACAGGCACCGACTTCCAAGTGGGGGGGGGGTCAAGTTTAAAAAAAATATATAGTGTTTTTAATTCAAAAACATCCTCCTGAGGGTAACGAGGTTAAAAAACACCCTCGTCAATTAAAAAAATAAATAAATAAATAAAAGCTAACTACAGTCTTCAAATTTCCATGAGCTTAGCCAAGAGGGTTTTGAGTTAAAACCTCTTTCCAATTCATCTTACCAACCGCCACCTATGCTTGAGATGTTGACCAGCAGGAAAGACGCTGTGGAAGCCGCCTGTGATGTGCCGAAGTAAGCATAATTATTTGTGGACATCCATTATTATTATTCTATTAGATTATCTGTGGACATTCATTATTCTATTTTGATAAATTTAATACACACACACAAATGCCTGGTTGTGTGTGGTAAATGATTCAGACTGTAACACTAATGGTCAGACTACATATCAAACACAAAATATAAAGTAAAGAACAATACAATTCTTTTCTTGGATGTATACCATTTGTTTTTAATGAGCTGTTTTTTTTTCATCTTGTCAATATTTAGAACGTTGTTTTTGTTTTTATAGCGTAAGGTAACATCACTGAGTGACTACAAATCTTTGTATTGGTTTAGCTCAAGAGGTACTGATACAAATTATAGATATAAGTACAATGCAGTATAACACATACTATAATATAATGATATACTGTATCCATGTGTAAGAAATATTAGTTTCTGACTATTTAGATTTACATGCAAACAAAAGACTTTGCTCTCGCTCTTAAAGACAAAAGGATGCACTGAATATTTCAAATAGTTCCAATAGAAACATAAAGAGGATATGCAGCTTAAGATGTGTACAAAAGTTGTCATCTTAGAAACACCAATACATGGACATAAAAACATTAGCACTGCAGTGTCTCTACACAATAAATAGGTATACTAGACTGATCTAAAGATATACAAACAATAAATTAGCAATCAGTGGGTAGGCAGGATTAAAATAGTATTAGGTATATAATCAAACCAAAGCAACAAGATACTACTTCCAGAAGATTTACTCAACATCGTACCAGATAAACAGTTAGTTAAAACAAATTACTACAAGCACCATTCAATAGAAATAAATAGAGAAAGCTAATAAAAAATTGTATAATGGTTTTCCAGTAATAATACAAAATAGTTTAAAATTAAATAATATAAAATCATTGAAAATAAGTTAAACAATGTCCAATAGAAGAAATAACATTTTGTTGGCTAGTTTAAA
>JADKLZ010000003.1:27892950-27907114 GCA_021533235.1 Biomphalaria straminea
GAAAGAGGGAACGAAGGAGAGAAAAACCTATAGATACATAGAACAAGGAGCAGAGAGAATGAGAGGGTAGTAAATTTAGAACGAGAGAGAGAGACAGAGGGAGGGAGGAAAGAGACAGAATGAAAGAAAGAGAGGGGAAAAGAGAGAACAAGAGAGAGAAGGGGGGAAAGATTGAAGGAAGAGAGCGAAAGAGAGAGAGAGAGAGAGGGGGATAGTGAGGAGTGACGTTGGTCCTAGCGATCAATCAGAGTTATTCACCGTGTTTACGATTCAGATTGCCTTCTTGTGTGGAAAAAAAGTTATCATGGGCGGATACAAATAAAAGAAAGAGGAGGGTTAAAAGTGGGGGAGGAGGGGGGAGTCTGAAAGGGCATTTCCTTTCTGAAGACTGAAACTTGTCCAACATCATTGAGGTGGTCATTAGAAAGTATGTTAACGCTGGCCGGACCGTTCATTGACCATCTTATGGTCAACGGCTACTATTCCAGGAGTCGGTAATATTTCCTCTCCATCGTAAAGCGACTGGGCACCCGTGATAGTCAGCTAGTAGTCGGAAGATTTGACCATGACTTGTTTTATAATGGAGGCTAGAGGAAAGGCAGTGAAAAGGTTTAGGGGCAGGGTAGGACAGGACAGAACGTCTGATCGTGATTCATTTGATTGGTATATGCAGCTTTAAAACATTACAAATTGATTGGAGGGTAGGACAGGGCAGAACGTCTGATCGTGATTCATTTGATTGGTATATGCAGCTTTAAAACATTACACATTGATTGGAGGGTAGGATTGGGGTAGATAACCCTGTTTAATTTAATAAAATATTTAAATAATTATAGTCTATTCTATCTTCCCTTGATTGAAACAAATAATCTAGTTTTAAAACAGGTACCATTAATTTCAAAGATCTTAAGAATTCGCTCATAGAATACGAAAATCTAACACATCAAAGATAACACGGTAAAAGAAAAAAGAAGTTCCCTTTCAGACCATGCGGTCTCTAGGGCAGATGATGATGCTAAGGCGGCTGATGATAAGGCCATCTATTTCTTTGATTAACTTCGGCCAGCACAATGACCAACCACCTTTACTTTCCGAAACTAAAGTCAAGTACCCATTAGAGTTGGGTCGAACCCATTTAAAGTCGGATCAAGACAACGTAATGCCATAAGATCCAAAAAGTGTTGGTACCAACAAAGTCTATTTGGATTACTTTTCAATCAAGCGATTTCTCGTTTAGTTACGTTAATTGTTACGCCATAAATAAATTGAATTCTGGTTTTGCATCGTGTCATCCATTCATAGACCACAGTAAGCTAACGTTATGAATCTATTCTCAACTAGTTTAATACAATCCAAGAATTGCATCTATGCATAGAGTACAGTACTAACGTTAGGAATCTATTCTCAACCAAATTAATACAATCCAATCAACGTGTCATCTATTCATAGACTGCAGTACTAACATTATGAACCTATTCTCAACCAAGCATTGTGTCATCTATTCATAGACGAAAATACAAATATTACGAATCTATTCTCAACCAATTTCCTACCGCTTCTATTTTTCTTTCCAACTATTCACAAATTATACTTTCCCCCGCCATTTGTGTTATAACTTTTATGGGTTGCTGTAGGATTGGGGGTAACAGTTTTATTTTCTTTATCCGGTAGGAGAGACGGAAAAAAAAAGAACCAAACGCCAACACTGTTAGGCCAAGACAGAAATAAAAGTTGTTTTTTGTGTTGTCGTTATATGTTTTAGTCATTTACAAGTGATCAACTTTACGACTGCTGTATGTGCGTTTGTGCGCGCGTTTTTTTTTTTTTGTATTTGAGAGAGTTCCACTGACAGGGAGAGCAACACGCATGACCAGCTCACCGTTTTCATCATGATTACCTCCCATTTGAATAGTTTTGACAAGCCCCTGTCATCTCCACCTTAGCACTTTCCCCGCCAGGTGTCCTTGCTACCTTACAATGCCATTCACTCCCCTGTCAGTTGCCTTCAGAGCTTTTTTTGTCTCTTTATGGCCCATAAAACTTTCCCCCCTCACCTCAGTAACTTCCTGTGGTCATACGTCAGTCTATAGGTGGACCTTATTAGATGGTCATTGGCCTACACTAGCAGAACTGTGAGACTGATGTGGTCAATCATGTCCACCATATCTGACTAAATAGCCTGATTTCACAGGAAATGGAGAAATGATGTCAGCACCCACTCGTTTTCTATTTACCCTTGTATATCGACACGGCCGGATTTACATTTTCTGGCGCCTCAGTATACAGCCAAACTTTACGGTGCAATAAAAAAAAAATCTATTAGCACAACTACAATAAGTGTTTATATTTTAAAAGAAAATTTACTAGAGATTTGGAACTTCCATAAGTCACTGACTGTATTATTTAGTGTCACCTGTTTGAAATTTGTACCTTAATTTTAGTTATTTTAACTGAACTATTATATAGAAACGAGGCTGGAAAATGGGGGGGGGTATTCTAAAGTTGTGAATGTAACTGACCTTCGATTTAAAAAAAAATACTATTCCAAGGGTGTTTACTCTAATTCAAATAGTTTTAAAAAATACGTAATTAGTATTTCTCATAGACATAAATAAATATAGACTGGCCAATAAGAGAGTTTTATGAAATAAAAATTTGTGAATAGCAATTGTGTGTACTTTATTTATGTCTATGAATTTTGTTTAATCTCTAACACTGAAGATCATGCAATTTTTAATTTTTTCACAATTCGGAAATCCGAATTCAGTAGTAGATATACATGTTTTCAAATTACATGAAGTTACTTCCTTTTTTCCAGTCGATATATACATATGCCTATGGTATTTCTATTATTCTATTTCTTTTTTTTCCTTTTAAATTAAGACCTTGAATGTTGACCTTGATAATTTATATTAATCTTTAAAAAAAAAGGAGTAAAAGAACACTAAAAAAATTGTGCTCAGAAATTATCCAAAAAAAATGTAAACAACATTTATTAACATTTCCTTCTTTACACCAAACAATAAAAGCGAGCTAAATATGTTTTTTTTTCGCCAAAGATGCAAATCTTTAATACTTGTAATAGACAACCAGAATTTGTTTTACTTTGACAAGATTGTTGGCTATTCCAATCCACTTCACTGAAGATATATTCAATGTTTTGTGATTTTGGTACATTGGCACATTTTAGGCCATGCTGTGCCCGATTGAAAATATTCTCTCTTTTTAAAAGCAACATCTGCTCTATGTTTACAATTGTACAATTCTTTACTATGTAACGATAAGCCATCACTGACGCATAACTTAATCAAATGATGCGTTGACCAAATAATGTCAGAAATTCTCTAATGGTCACCAAATCATTGTTTATAAATTTCTATTTTAAATATTACTCTTTACACAACTCTTGTCTCGTAAGTATATAACCTGTCACAACTAAAATGTACTAATCAATTGATGCCCGTTTATCTGTTCCCAGGCTATATATTTTTATTATGGCCGGACTCCCCCCCCCCTTTTGTTTTTAACTTACAATAAACGAGCCATGTTTTAACGATCCCACTAACATACTTGGGGTGGGGTGGGGTAGTGGTTAAAGCGCTTGGCTTCGATCTGTGGTAGAGATTCTTAGGGCGTTTGAATTTCTTACTAATTATTTCCAATTTTAAAAAATTTAAATAATAAAACATCAGAAGTCTTATTTAGCTCGAGTTTATACAGTAAAGTATTAATTATTACAACTTTTTTGTTCACTTGATGAATCATTCCTACTAAACATTTGGGTACTAGACTGAAATGCCAAAGCTCCTAAATCTAACAGCCCCTACCAGCTCGTACTATGGACAAGTCATAAGCCATTTGGTATTCGCTAGCCGCAATTAATGATTCGTTAGGCCACTCGTGACCCACGGGCCGTGGAGCGAGTCCACAAGTATCTTGACAATGTTTATTTAGTCTGATCAATTGACCAGTAGATCGTATCATGCCACAGTCAAGCCCGATTAATGAGCACATTTTTTTTTTCAGAACTTAATCTTGATACGTGAAATGTCTAATCCATTGATCAGTTTGACCATTTGTAATCATTTCTTGACACACGAATATAGACCAATCTAGCTAATAACCTGGTGTGTTAAAAAAATAATTTATCAGAGTGATCGACGTATTAACCTATCATTGTGATCATTAAACTGTATGAAAAATGATCCTATAAGTTTTATGTTTTAGGAATTTTCAATAAAATTTTATTGAGCAGAGTGTTCATCATGTAAATACAATTTTTGAATTTATAACAAATAGCGTGACATTACCCGAGGCCTGCGGGTCTTAATTTGTGTTTACTAATCTAGTGGATTGGATTTAGATCTATGTTAAACTTAGCTAATGTTCCTTTCAAGTTTTTCTCTTTCGCTATAAAAATAAAAGTAGTTTTTGCGAAAATGGGTTTACCCGAAGCCGATGCATTCATATCCAGGGCCGGTCCTGGCCATTGCGGGGCCCTATGCGAAACGGATTGCGCGGGATAATGATAATAAGTGAAATACAGCTTTTGTATTAGAACACAAAAATGTCTTTGAATTTTATTACTTTTAACTAACTACAATATCACGATCATGTTAACTTTACGAGCCTTGCGTGTAGCGAAGGCATGCAGTATATCATCAACATTCTGTTCTGGTTCCTACACAGATCACGCTCAAAAGCAATAGCAAGTATTGCCCAGTTGTTCAATATATCTTTGTGAATTGTTGACTTAAAGTAATTGAATGAGATCCGGGAGATTTTGATGATTTCAGGAGTTTTCCATGAGCCAATGGAAACTCAGGAGGCCACGGAAACTCTGTAGTATACGTTTTAATGGTTTAATTTATTAATTTACACCTTGAAATTAGCGCGGGGCCTATGAAAGTGCGGGGCCCACTGTGGCCGCATAGGTTACAGTGGC
The DNA here is from genome assembly GCA_021533235.1 of Biomphalaria straminea. Taxonomy (NCBI): domain Eukaryota; kingdom Metazoa; phylum Mollusca; class Gastropoda; family Planorbidae; genus Biomphalaria; species Biomphalaria straminea. The sequence goes on from JADKLZ010000003.1 coordinate 27,897,896, forward strand.
CTAAGACGATAGAGCGATAGCTGATTAGGATAGATATAAAGTACAATTAAAACGGGTTTACCCGATTTGTTACATGAATGGTATTCTAGAGTACATCAGGACGTCTGAATCCGCAGTATATGGAACGAATATATGTAAAAAAAAAAATGCTTTTGAAACACAAATTTGAAGGTTAATTTTATTATATAATGAAATTATTAGACCTTCTTTTGTATTTTCATGTGTCAAAGTAAAAAACTATCTGAACAAAGTGTAGTTCTTAAAATTAGATCTAGATCTAAATCCTTTCGATCTTTTCTCATGTCAACATTGTAAACACATCGCAGATCCATAGTTTGAGAGGAAATTAATGTGTTCGGAATTATGTCCCCATCCATAACGGAAACTCTTGTTTTAAATAAATTCGTGATATTTAGTAAATGTCTATTCGCTTGTACTTTTGTGTGGTCAGGGTCAGGTGGGGGCATTATTGAGTTTTGTTACAATTGGAGGGGGGGAGGTGTTAAAAAGGTGAATATTATGGCGTTACGTAAGATCCGAGTGGGATATTTTCGTAATTTGATAAATATGAAAAAAATGCGTATGTGTGTGACCTATAAGATAAGATAAGAGAATGATCCGACTAAGAAAGTCATCTCAGTAAGTGAATGATCCCACTATGTGAGCAAAGAATGGTGGAAAGAAGTTGAGAACCACTTGAGCAGGATAGCTATACACTGATTGTCCGATGCTTTTGGAACTAAGTCTTGTGTGACCTATTAACGAGTGTTAGATGTTTTCGTGACAAGAGTTGCTCTGTTGGACACTGTATCATTTCCGTCGCTCCAACAAGTTCAGTGAAAGAAGCAGCAGTTTAAAAACACGCTCCAGGATAAAGCGCGAAAGAAAATCATCGTAATGTATCCAGTCAGAACACGGGGAAGCCTCTCCGCGGGGCGCCTGGTGGCGTTGGGCGATGAAATTGAGTGAAGCTGGTCGGATTACATGGCCTGTTTGTTATAGCAATATACATCCCAGACAGTCGCCACACTCCAACAGTTATGAATAAGTTGGATGTGATTAAAAGAGGATGTCGAGGCAAGGAGGATTATATTTTTATTGACTTCATCTCACCTGTAACTGTATCATTTTAAACTTAATCCGCTAGAGAACAAAACGACTAACCAGTTTTTCTTTGAGAAGCTATAAGCAAGTTATTCTCAAGTTATTCTCAAGTTATTCTCAAGTTATTCTCAAGTTATTCTGCTCTTTTTAATTTGAGAGAGAGAGAGAAAGAAAAACAACTTCTGTCATAAGGATATGTTGTGTCTTATTCACCGCGAACGTGAACGTACAGGTAGAGGTGTATGTTTCATTAGACGAAACGTATTTAGAGTTTCTAAAGAATAAAAGCTTACAAAAAAAACAAACACATTCATTTTGACTTCAATTGATGTTGAACTTTAACTTATATAACGAATGGAAAAATTATGTTCCGTTTCCATTTATACAAATGTTTGACAAAAACAATTCATTTAAAGAACATAATATCTACTAAATACGACAATTTGCCCCATACAAAAAGTTCTGGTGTTGTGTGCATCAAACACTTGCACAAAGATACAAGAATAGATAAAATAAATAAGTAGCACAAATTTAGTTACCGTATGCACCGACCACAGAGATTAAAAGCAGTTTTTTTTTTGTGAGCTTTACGGTGGTCGACGTAACAAAGCCTTTAAGACCAGTTTAGGCGCCAACTTGCTTTAACTGACATAGAACAGAGCACCTGGTCGCAGCCGGCTTCAGAACGAGACAGCGCGAGGTCACTTACACGGGATACACATTTGAGACCCAAAGAAAATCCGACGACAGACGTGGACGACGACAATGGTTATGCCTGCGCTAAATGTGGCAGAACAAGTCGGTCACAGCTGGGATTACATAGCCACGAGAAATATTGCATTCCTCATTAACTATCGGACTCGAAGACAAGCCTTATTATTATCATTATTATTATTATTATGTACATGTTATATTGTTTAATGCAATTATTTATTAGATAAATCAGTGATGACAAACCCTATTCAGTCTGAGGGCCATTTTAATTTCCGACAATCGTGTCACGGGACACTTAACGGAAAAGATACAAAAAACATTTTTTAAAAAAAGCCCCTTGTTGTTGTTTTTTGTCTTACAAGAACACTGGAAAATCAGTTCGGTCAAGGTAAGGACGGTTCGTTCTGTTCGTACCAATCAGTTTAAAAGTTTGGGTTCGGTCGTGAGGTTTGAGTTCGTCTTCCATCTCTATGTGAGACTCAAAGAGAACCCTTACTGAAGATAGGCGCAGAAGACGTCAAGAAAACCTATATTGACAGCACAAGACGGGGAAAAATATGCAGCTCGTTACTGGGCTAGGTTAGTGATGTGAATCACTGCACTTTTATCTAGTTACTAAAGCAACGACATTTTCATTATTATTCTTATAATGAACGTGATAGATTAAAATTAAAAGAAGTCGATAAGAACGTGAATTTATTAAAGCACAAAGAAAAAATGTGAACAAAATAGATCTCGATATCAGAGAAACCTTGAGCGCTGGTTCAATTCTCTTTCATACTTTGTCTAAGTTTCCATTAGAATCTATGTCCCATCTTACTTATCTCAAATCTTACTTCATGATTTCAAGACTTTAGATAAATCCTCATTGGCGGCAGGTCAAATACGTTATGCGTTTTCTTCTTTCATTAGTTATTTGGTATTGATATCTACAAAATGGTGTCGCCAAACACTGTTTAATTCACGATCGAGCACCCATCCAGTAGCCATTTCTTTTTATTCTTCCTTGTTTAAATCGTGACTGTCGATCTAGTGAAAGTAGTCACCAGTTAGTCCTTAATGGCTAACTAAATAGCGTAGCGACAAAAGTCCCCTGGAAAAATAACAATATCATGACAAAATCTCGCCATCTCTCGGCAATGTCTCGGTGCCGAGACTAAGACCAACCGGAAGTTTGATGAATTTGAGATCTCGTTTAGAACTCCTCGATACCGAAATAACGGTTTCATAAGCAGGACTAATAACGTAACGGAACAGACGAGGTCAATTCTGCTGGCATTACAAAACGCCCGACTAATGTCCGCCCTATCAGGCTTATCTCCGCACCCATCGTCTCCGCTCCCGCCACAAAGGCGCGGATTTTCGTCCCTCCTTCTAGGGTCCCGCTTTGCATATTGGATCAGGATGCTCGCGATAAGGCCGCCTGAGCTATGAAAACTCACGCAAAGTTAATAACCAGTGCATTAAAATGCGTCTGATTTTTCCAGATGAGCGTAGCCCGGAGATCATCCATTAAGCCATGGCGGCATGGCATCATCGTTGGAAGATTGGGGCGCAGCTTAGGCGTCTAATGCCGGACAAATTGCTTCCAGGAAAGGAGGAGAATGGGACGAGAGATAGGGGGGGGATGCTCACTTATTCTTCTATGTCTGGGGTGAAAATGGATGAGGACGCGGGAGAGCCAGGACCAAAGAGTGGTGTGGTCTGAACGATAGCCAGATGTAACTAGATGAGGACTATCTGTTTTTCTGAAAGATAACTTCGCGTAGTAAAAACACTAGCTAGCTTTTTTTGGTGTAAGAATGCGGGCATTGTTGACAAGTTGTTGCTTTTGTCAACCTATATTAACATCTTTCTGCACTTTAACTTTTTAAAAAACCTCTTTTGTTTGTAGGTCAATTAAAAAAAAATTTAGTTGCCAAACATCGAAATTCCATTGAGCATCCTTGACAATGTTGAGCTTATTGTAAAAATTCCCGATGTCTATATTTGAAATAAATCTACAAGATGTCAATTTTGTTAGTTTGCTAATGACTTCAGATATTTCGTTTTTTTTTTATTTAAATGTTATAACCAGTGCTTTTTTTTTTTTTGTGACGATACGCAACCTGTACCTTTTTCAATGTGGAGAAATAAAAGATGACTTTTCTTGTATTTTAACGTTTATTATTAATTTATTAGTATTTAAAAGTTAGGCAATCAATCACTGAGTACCGGCACCTATTCTGTTACAAAAAAAGAAAAAAAAAGCACTGGTTTTAACTAACATCGTTTTTAGAGCTTTGTATAACTTACGTTATTCCAGGAAGTCACTAGAGGGAGCATTTATTATATCCACCCACCCACACCCTTTTTTTTTATTTAGACAAACACACACACACAGATATGTCAAACATTGAAATGAAAAGTCATTAAGAATAGTTGTATTAGCTACAAGCAGAGTTGACCTTTCAATTTATTTTGCCTGCTTTCTTTATGTGCGTTTGTTTCTATGTCTGCGTGTTAAAGAGAGAGAGAGAGAGAGAGAGAGAGAGAGAGAGAGAGAGAGAGAGAAAGAGCGGGGGGATTACTGGAAAGAAAACGAACACCGAGCAGGCCTGTATATTGTCTTCCATTTAATAAAGCCATGAAGTATCGAATCATAGAGACGACTCTCCTGTGTTGGATTGGCTTCTACAAGCTTTGAATACACTCCAATAAAACGACAAAACAAAATAACATTGCTCTGGGCTGGGCCAGTTTGCAGGTGTGAAATATTGAGTTGTAGGGGTTCGGGGGGGACACATAAAATTTGGCCTGTAGAAAGAGGGAGGAATTGCTGTAGTAAAGGGGAGGGGCGCCAATGTTTAATAGTTCACACAGTCAAAAGCGCATTGAAATCGAGTGGGGGAGCGCTCACGTCCGTGTTCAGTGGGCCCCGCCGCTGACTAACAAAGCCGCGCGGGCCTACCCCGAGCTGTTAAATGCTATTAATGGCTTTTAATTTGACACGCTTTAGAATCGAATAGCCCTGTGAGGCGAGAAAGAGAGAGAGAGTGAGAGAGAGAGAGAAAGGGGGGGGGAGAAAGGTGGAGGGGGAGTGAGAGAATGAAAGTCGTCCCTTGAAAGACCCTCAAAAGACGCTGTTGAAATATGGCCATAGTTTCTTCTTCTCAAGTCAATCTGGGAAATAAAAAAGAGAAAACAAAACGGGGGGGGGGAGTGAGAGAGGAACTAAAGAGCGGAGGTAGAGATTTTTCAGTTTTGATTTGTTAGGAATAAACGGGGGGAAAATATTTCCAGCTCTGTCTGTAACGATTAGGCTCTGTTATCGCTCGCTGTGACCCCGCGGTTGTATGGGGGGCCGCCGGGACAAGTTGACAGCCACACACACACACACACTGGCAGGCTGTCTTACCACAATGTGTGTGGGGGGAAATAGGGTCGGGGTGGGGGTCACGTTGTGTCTAAGTCCAATTATCTCCTCCTTAGCCTGTGATTTTTGTTGAGGGGGGACTGTCTATGTAGGCATCACCCAGATTGTGGGTTACATTTCAATACATCTGCATGATTCTAGAGCTCTGTTGAGGATGGCTGGCCGATCGTGTGCTATGCGCTCTGGACTGTCGTCTCTAAGGCCCTGGGTTCGAACCCCGCCTTCTACCACCTGTACCCGTCCTGCGGGAGGTTTGGGCTAGGATGTAATCTTTCAACTGTGACTGTATTTCTTCTTACGTCAGAGCTACAGTCAAGATCACAAGAAAGCTTGTGTTTTCAAACAAATCCTAGGCGGCTGTCAAAATCAATACGTTTGGCAAAGTTGCACTCCATATATGTATCATAAGACTTGCCTATATATAAATATTTTAATCCCACATAAATACAACATTTGTAGACCAACACAAGTTGTGAACTGTTAACATATTTAAAAAAAAAATCGAACTTGAGATATACAATGTGTATTTTTTTTATTATCCAACTCATGTGGGTTTTTTTTAGACATAAGGGAGAACAAAATCTTGATTTCCGTTTTGATTGTATTTAATTTCTTTTCTTAGAAGTTTCGTCGATGTGGAAATGTTTGAATTCCCATAATGCTTCACTCTCATGACTTTCTATGGTAAAAAGTTCTGTACTTTGTATTGCACTTCTCGGGCTGTCTTTAACACTCAACTGTTGTTGTTTTTTTTTTCAAACGTTATTGAAGCCTACAACCCAAACTTTACAATTTTAAATGTTCAATGAAGTTGTTTATAGATACAACTTGTTTTTTCTTTATTTGTTCCAATGCATTCTCAAGGAAGTGTCCAGTTAATGGTCTATCGAGATCATTTGTCTACTAACTGCCAAAAGTAATCAAGCCTACCGCCTGCCGACTATAAACACGAGCAATAGTGGCCCAGCTCGGGTTAGAAGACTGTGTCACCAGGGTTGAAAGTTCTGGACCGGTGCCTCCTTAACTTCACGGCTGGTAGAACCAAACGATAGCAAGACGCGGGCCAATTGATAGCGCCATTGTTCTTTCCAAGCACCGTTTCCAATGGGTGCAAAAAGGCGCGAAAAGCAAATATGATTAGCCCTACGTCTGATCAGTGGATATATTTACAGTTGGGCAGGCCAGAAGTGTGTGGGCGCAGACTTTCATTTTCTAGATGAAGCGGCCGGGGTGAGCGCTGAGGTTTGTGTGCTTTTAATTCATCAGCCTTCTGGCCGCGTTATGGCCGCTTAACTATGTGATGAATGATTGCACTCACCGTTTGCACATTCGTTTCGAGATGACATGGCGGGGCAATCTGCGCATGCGTCTTTGACGGTGTACATCCGGGTGAGTTCACTAAATCCGGAGTGTCTAATTTGTGAAGGCTGTCTTGGAGATATTCACCGAGTTCTTCGGAAACAGTTGCGATTTCTTGATCTACTTACTACAGTACATTAAGTAGCCCTAGACTCAATTTCTCTCTCTCTCTCTCTTTCTCTTTTGCACACACACACATAGACGCTCTTGATAGAAACATTGATACGATATGCAATGACGGTTTTAATTAAAGTTTTTAAAAATCTATGTAACTTTCAAGACTAAATAGACCAGGTGCGGACTGGCTATATGGGCATTTGGGCAATGCCCGGTGGGCCGGTACCCAAATGGGTTGTTAGGCCCACCTAAAGGGCATCATGAATTCCACTTGGCACGTATTAAACTATTAATGGTTTTATATATTTTCTTGTAAAAAGGGCCATCTGAGCGCCATGTCAACAATAAGTCTACTACAGATTCTGCATTGTAATACTAATTTAATCTAACACATTTTCAAAAATAATGTAATAGCCTACATCCGTAGACAATGCTACCAGTAGGCTTCATCCTTATATGGCCTACACACTTAGCGATTAAAAAGCTAAATAAGGCCTATATTTCCTCTAAAGAAATAGATCATGTATCGATACATTATGAAACTTAACAATGATTTTAATGACAGGTAGGCCTATCATTGGAGGCCCATCATATGATATACAATTTATGGGCCCTAATGTATAGAAATGCCTGGGTCGATTTTAACATCCAGTCCGCCCCTGATATAGACCATTATATGCTAAAGGAGATATTATTTTTACAAAGCTTATATAAACTCACTCTGTCTTCTGATTGTCTGGTCTGAATTTTGATTTAAAAACAAATTTTTGGCCCTAATTGCATTTTGTGCTTCCAAAGAAGAAATCAAATATCAAATTTAGTTTGTCAAGCGAATGGCGTTTTCTATTGACTCCAGTTTCTCATAAATTGTTATTTTGATCTTCAGAAAATCAATTCCTCGAGATTACCATGGATCTCGTGTTCAATGATGATGCCCCATTCCAACGACTTAAAAAGTAAATCTCTGTATATTTGTCTGTAATTAAATCAAATATTACGGACGATGGGTCCGGGTCGGACAATGGCGACTGGTGATGTGGAGATTTACACGGACCCGGTGTCACCGATGACCCTTTGTACGGACGACATCTCCCATGAGACATAACGTCCCTAATCACGTCTGAATGCCGGAGCGCCACTTGGACGTTTTTCTATTGACTTCGAATGGGGCCCATCTATTTCTGTGAAGAGTTGTGTAGGGGCACTCGAGTGGAATCCTAGCCAAGAAGCTTTTGTTTCTCTGAACTCTTCCATCACGAAGTTTTGAAACAACTTTATAATTGACAGATTTCTTATTCAGTGCCACACACACACACACACACTCTCTCTTTCACACACATATAATCCAGATTTCATTAAATCCTATACACCTAACAATTAGAAAGTGTAGTCCCGGTCTATCAATTAAAAAGAAATATCCTAATATTGAAAAATCAAGTGCGTTATTGTTTCCTGTGTTTGCTATAAACAGGTTTGGCGTTAGGAGGATAATGGACCGCCTTCTTACGAGCCGAAACTGCTTTGCCAAGCTCCCGGTTCTTGGGTAATCCATTATACGCCATTGTGAAACACGGAATGCTCTTTAAAAGTCAAATTAAGCCGGACACCAAAATTGGATTCTGCCATTTGGATCCTTCTAATGAAAAGCGATCCTGATTTCCTGGCGCGAGTGCCGCGTTCGCTCGCATTTGAAAAACTCCCAGCCCCCACCCTCCCACCGATGGAGCGCCCTTTGCTCACGTGACGTTACCAGACGATATTTTCTGTCGGCTGCTTTCTGGCGGGCGTCCACCGTCTTAATGTCGGCGGATATCACTGAGTTGGGTGTATTGATTTTATAATTTTCTTTTCTATTCGACAAATTGCTTAATTACCAGGGCAAGGAGTTGAGTGGTTTATACAGTTCTTCAGTTTTCCCGCCATTTCGTTTTGTATGTCATATTGAAGGCTGGAGCACCAAACGATTTTTTTGTCAACGGTTTAAACAAATATTTGGTTCTGTAGTAGATACATAATATAGGGTCGAACTTAGCGCTCTGGACTTGATTCAACAATATAGTGACTACCAAGACGATGTAGACTAATATAGAGTGTTCCTGAGTTGATAGGGAACAGGAGAGAGAAAGAGAGTGAGAAAGTTAAATCGGAAAAGAGTGAGAGAGAGAGAGAGAGAGAGAAAGAGAGGGACAAAGGGACAAAGAGAGAAATTAAAATTGAGAAAAAGGAAGAAAGAGAGAAAGACAATGAGAGAAAAAGAGAGCAATAAATAAAGGGAGAAAAAAAAGAGACAGAGAAAAATAGATTGAAAGAGAGAGATAGAGAGAGACAAAGAGAGAGAGAGAGACAGAGAGGGAGAGACAGCGAGAGAGACAGAGAGGGAGAGACAGCGAGAGAGACAGAGAGAGAGACAGAGACAGAGAGAGACAGAGAGAGAGACAGCGAGAGAGACAGAGAGAGAGAGACAGAGACAGAGAGAGACAGAGAGAGGGAGAGACAGCGAGAGAGACAGG
>JADKLZ010000003.1:27913110-27927835 GCA_021533235.1 Biomphalaria straminea
GATGCCCTAAAAATCCTTAAATTCAAAATCCCAGTCTTCACCGGGATTCGAACCCAGGACCTCAGGTTCGGAAGCCAGGCGCTCAACCATTCGACCACTGCCCCCCCCCACCGCCTGGTAGACATTGATTTAGTAGGCATGCGGAGCGATTTATTCCGCCAAACTCTCGTCTGAAGGCGTCCAAAAGCGCTACTGGCCCTGGCCAGACGGTTATCGACTTTCCCTGAAAGTGAGGCGTCATTTGATACTATACTACCCAGATGTGTTAAGTTGTCAACCACGTTAAGGGGCTGTCCGTTTACGGTGATCTTTGGAGCTGAATAGGTTTTATTGGGTGACTTCTGAAACATGACTTCTTTTTTCCTGAGATTTATAAACAAACCGAAAGAGCAGTGGCGTAGCGTAGGGGAGGGGGGAGGTTTTCAAAATCCCCCCGGGCCCCCACTTGAGGGTGGGGGCCCAAACGGGTGTCCGAAATTTATTGATAAATACATAAATTAATATATTTGATTGACAAATAGTGTCAAGTACCAGTACGTTTTAAAATATTTTTCCAAAAGAGAAAAGTTAAAGTTAGTTTTACATTTTAAAATGCAAATATTTAATAGATTTGTTGCCGATTTATTTTACTTTCAAAAGAGATCAAAAACGTACTTGCAGCAAAAACTAAGAATATTACTCTCTTTGTTGCCAAGAACAGGGGCGTCCTTAGCAGTGCGCGGGGCCCTGTGCGTGTGTCATGTGCGGGGCCCCGTAAGGATAAACTGTATATACCGTACCAGATCACGCTAACCGGCTTATCCGTCTCTAACGCTGTAACAATAACAATACAGTATGTCCGCCTTAACTCTTTCTCTCCGTAATTATTTATCCAAGTTTCGACGGAATTCTTCATTTTCTTCATTACTATTTCGCTACCCTGTTATAATTTAGCTTCAATAACTTTGTTGTTTGTTATCAGAAAATGTTTTATTTGGTACAGAATGAAAGAGAAATGCGTGCTCTTTTTATATAAAACAAAGTCAGGTTTATAAAATTAAACATTAATTAAATTTATTGAGGTCGAATCAACGATGGTATCGTCAATTAGGAGAGAAAGAGTTAACGCTGTGGGTCTTCCTTATTTTTGTTACAAAACATAGAACATTGCGTAGCCATTGTTGCCTTACTATTGGCCGCGCTAAGTCCTAAATATACTGTCTTGTAATTGTTCTGCATAAAGAAAATTCTTTCAACTTAAAAAATGTTAAAAATTACTCCCATGACCATAGCCTATTGGGACAAAAACACAAGCAACCAATCCAAATATTTTATTTCGTATATTAACATCGACATCCAATCGGATTTTATTAGAAAAATGTGTGGTGATCAAGTTGTGACAATAAAATCTCCGATCGCGGGCCCCCCCCCCCTTAAGCGCGGGGCCTGGGTCGGCTGCCCCACTTGCCACCCTCTGAGGCCTCTACTAGCCATGACTAAGACTGTATGATATACAGCGAATTCCAGTATAACAGATCCAATAGTTATTCCTAATAATGCTAGAATTGTCCATTATTCGGGTTGACTGGGTGGGGCTACAAAACAGCGTGACGCATTGGTTAAACCTATGATAACGCAGCCACAATGAGTGGCCGTCTGTCTGACCTGCGGATAGGTCTGTTAGGCATAAATCCAAAAGCAATATTTCTTAACTGTAATAATCACTTTCTCAACCTGGCAGCTTTTCATTCTGCTGAGATAGATCAAACAATTGTCACCTTTTTTGGAACTATACATGAATTGTTCAACTTTTTTTTTCCAAATTAACCCCCAGATATTAACCCCTTTTGAAGTTATTATCACATCCTTCCTTTTAAAGTTTTTAAGACTGATATCTACTAGAAACTTTAATAATTCGACCACTTCTGGTTGTCTTGATTGGCACAAAAGGTTCTCTAGACGTTGGTCTATAACTCTCTGTTTGTTCTAACAGTTTACTGTTCGTTGCCTTCGTCGTTATCATAGTACCCAGAGATATCTTCATCGAAACTCTTGTTCAAAAAGCGTTGATTTCTTCTGTTTGTTTTCTCATCGTTTGTTTATGATGTAAGATCTGGGTGAGTAATGTTTTTTTTTTTATGACAACTGCTTTCTGCCATGTTTGTCCTAGACGAACTCTCACTTTCTCTCCGACAAAGTAATCTTAAGGTAGTCTTGCTTTTGCATCGTATTTCACTTTGCTTTTCATCTGTCGTTCGTTGAGTAATGTCTCTGCCTTTTCGGTTACCGATGGTTTCCATAGTTTGGGATCAGTTGGAATGATGTCCTTGAGTCTTCTACTCATCAGCAGTTGTGATGCTTATCGGACTATTTCTATACTCGAGCATAGCAATATATAGCTTATTATAATATCACCGAATTCTTTTGCTTTCGCGCAAAACATAAACAATAAATATATTGAAACCCATTCAAGCAATCTGCAAAATGATGAGAAACGGATGAAGCTGATCACCCAATCCAACGAAGAAGCAAAAGAAGGTAGTGAATACTATGGATTCCCTGTAATCAAACCAACCAGAAGAAAGAAAAGACTTTATAGGAAGTTGAGTTCTAATGTAGGACTGTCAATAGAAATGCAATTCAAAAGTTTTGCGACAGAAGTGCTGGACAGATTTCATATGGGGATGAAGGAAAGATTACAAATGCTGGACAACAATGGATACTTTTGGGTTTCTTCTTGAACCAAGACACCTGTTGGATGATGACACGCTTATGACAAACTGTGTTACTTTTTCCTGTTTGTTCAATGATGTAATTGATGTACGAACAGTTTTCATCAACAAACCAGTAATACAATCCACAATAGACATATTGCGGAAACAGGCTTCATATGGTAATTACGGGTGCTCAAACCTTGCAATCTCCTCCGAATACCGCTAACTCAGGCCACTTCCATTGCGTCATTCTCAAAGCTCAAGTTCATCAAAAACTATCACAGAAGCACAATGACGCAAGAAAGGCTTATCATGGCTTTGTCATTGAAGTCATAAATACTATAAAGTATAGATGTAGATGATGTTATAGATGTCTTTGCAGCATAGAATGCACGAAGTGAAGCGATATGAATTGAGATTTGTCACTAGTGCATTATTTAGCTAATAAACAACGGCATGGCTAACGAGCCCCTCCTGCCCGAAGCTTACTGGTTAAGGCGCCAGTTACTCGCCTGTGCCCCTTCTCCTGTTAGTAAGAACAGTTCCGCCGGACTCAATATCTGAGCCACACGTGAAGGCCGGGAGTTGGACTGGTTGTCAGAGGCTATTTGAGACGCATGCAATTAGGAAGCATTTTATAGGTAGTGGAGTGCTTACATCCATTACCACTTCCGGCAATGACAACCTGGCTACCCACCTAGGAGAAGGAAAACTCTGATTTCAAACCTCTGCTGCCTTGCAGCTATACCCAATCAAGGGAAAGGCTTCGGGAGTCTACCCTGAGGAAAAATCAGGAGCTGGCGACCCTAAGGCAGTTTGCAGCACCCAGTGCTACACTCTGGCAGAACCGCTGGATAGTCATAAGTGCTGAGCCGAAGGCTCTTCGAGCACTAAGTTTGAAAAAAAACCTGTCTGACCTCACTGCCCGAAAATCAAACAGTAAAAAAAAACAAACCTGCGGACCAACAGGCCTGTTTGGGAGCGACCCGAGTCAATGCTTATAGAGCATTGCTGTTTCCAATACCACTCGGTGGCACCGGGGGCCTCCACCATTTACCTTCGTTGTACCAAGCTAACTGTGCAGAATCCGCCATTGATGAGACGGTCCCTTGAGGAACAGCGCATGGATTTGTTGACGGTTTGTGGGAGCTCTCTTACAACTCCGCGCAGTGCAATGGGCAGACTCTCGTCTTTCCCGTAGGCACCCCCACGGGAGTCCTATTTGTTACTTTTTCGCCTAGCTCACCTCCCCTAGTGAGCCGTTTCCACGCCGGCGCCACGTTGAGGCAAAGTAACTTGCGTGGCAGAACCTGCGACGCTGCTGACCCCAAACTGTATCGGCACTGCCGTTCCTTTGGATACATCAGCTGCGTTGAGAGGGGGGAACTGATGTGTGGGCGACATCGTTCCGACCACAGCTTATGCCCAGGCATTCATCTCATTTCCATGAGATGATCCATAGTCGCTTCGCGACTGACGGTGGCCATAGAGAGAGAAACAACGGCATTAATCATTAAAAGAGTCTTAATAATGTGAAAATGCAAGGGGCCCCCAAAGAGGTCGATCCCCCCCCCGGGCCCCCGAACCCCTAGCTACGCCCCTGCGAAAGAGGCGGCAGCGTATGCAAATATAATATATACGTAACTCTTTTTACAAGTTGTAGGGGAAGTCGCCCGGAATCTAGGAAAATCGATCTTTTCAGTCTTAGAAAAGTTATGATCTTTAGTTTTCAAAGTTTGGAAATAATACAATACCTTTTGTGGATTTTTTTTAAATAGAATGTGCATAGACCAGTGATGCTCAACCTAATTCGACCTGCGGGCCATTTTAACTTTCGACACGCGTGTCGCGGGCCACATCAACAAAAAGGTACAAAAAATGAAATCAAAATTCACCTGAAACTACATGAAACTGTTAAATCTAGTACTTCCATTAATTAATGGGATAATTAAAGTATTATCATTTTTTACGCATCTCTTGTAGCTAACTTCCCACCAACTTATTTTCTTGTCTCTTTTTACTAAATATTGCCATCGACACTCCTATCTCTATGCATAGTATAACACCAATCTTTTATAATGCCTCTGTATACGTTGTTGTTTTTTGAAACAGTCAGTCTTATTTTACAAAACAAATATGTTGGCTTATTATCATGTTCCACAAAAAAGACTCATTCACTTTTCCTGGTAGATTCTATATTCAGGGTTCCATTTCATAAACTCATAAACGCACACTCGTTAAAGGTCATGCTACCAATCCATCACGAAATTAAAGATACATTTTCAACTTTTTTGAAGGGGTAAGAATTTTCTACTTTTTATGCCGGCGTTTCAGCGGGCCGGATGGAACCACGTTGCGGGCCGGTTGTGGCCCGCGGGCCGTACTTTGGGCATCACTGGCATAGACCATAGACATAAATAAGTATAGACTGGCCAATAAGATATTTTTATGAAGGGAACATTTGTGATTTGCAAATTAGTGTACTATACTATACAGCATGAGCAGTATAAAAGTTAAGTATTCATATCTATTTTAGCCATAACCTATATAAGTATTGCAATATTTTCACTATTGTGTTTTTTTTTTTATCTCTTAGCGTGACTGTAATGTCAATTAATCATAATGTTTATTTTTTGTTCTGAAACTGTTGTTTTTTTTTAATTTTAGCTTATTTGGACATTCTGCTGAAAAATCCCTAGTTTCACTAATTCAAAGTTAAGGACTGAATCCTTTACTTCTTTTTTCCAGTGTATATTTATTTATGCTATCTATGCCATTTTGTGAATGAAAATAGTGCGGATTTGGATACACCATTTTTCTTTCACACCATGCTGCGTAAATAAGGAGGAAGTGTAGTTTTGTTTAATCTTTAAGACTAAAGATCGTGCAAATTGTCAGATTTCGGAAATCCGAATACAATGGATATACATTTTTTCAAGTTACATAAAGTTACTTCCTTTTTCCAGTCTATATATGTCTATGGCATAGACATAAATAAATATAGACTGGAAAAAGGAAATAACTTCATGTAACGTGAAAACATGTATATCTATTGTATTCGGATTTCCGAATTCTGAAAAAAAAGAAAAATTGCATGATCTTCAGTCTTAGAGATTAAACAATACTAATAGACATAGAGTACACAAAATTGCAAGTCATATATTTTCGTTTCATAAAACTCTTTTATTGGCCACTCACGCAAATCTATGAAATAAAGCCATTTCCTGTTAGTTTCCATTGAGATAATGTTTCTAAAATTCTAGCAAGAAATAATTCACGTCCACGGTTGGGGTTCCTCTTCAATGAAACAAAAAATAAAGCAACCGACACTCAGCAAATTCTATGAGCGCTTTACTCAAAACCACCCTCCATAGGGTTTTCGACCTTAAAACTCCCCTGCAGAGTTTTGAGATTAAAAACCACTCTTCAATTTCAAACTAGGCAAAATAAAGTCACCATATTCTACGAGCGTTAATTGCCAATGGGGTTTTGAGTTTTAAAAAAACCTCCATGTGGCTTTAAATTTAAAGTCTCCCAACTGATGGTTTTAATGATAAAACTTCTTTTTTTCGAAAAAAATAATAATAAACTAAACTACAGTCATCAAATTCCAAGATGGCTTTTGAGGTTAACCCCCATTTCCAACAAAAAGAAAAGCAAAGCCAGTGGCGTAGCTAGGGTGGGGATGAGAATGAGAAAATCCCCCCGGGGATTGAGAGGGGATCCAAAAAAAGTGTTTTTTACATTAAATATTAACTATTACGCAAAATGCAGGGGCTCCCAAAGAGGTCAAGCCCCGTGACCCAAAATGATGAAAAATTCCTAGCTACGCCCCTGAGCAAAGCTACAAATACTATATTTCATGAGTGAATTTCTACCAATAGCTGGGTTCCATTAATAAAGTGCAGTGAATAGCAGATTTGTTGGTTTTTTTTACTTCTAATTTTTTTATTAAAAGAGTAGCAGGATAATGCACTGTAGATACCTCAGAATATGCATTTTTGTAAAAGCTAATACCGGAAATAAAGCATGAGCGTAGCCAAGAATGTTAAAAACTGTCAACAAATTCGATGAGCTGCGCTCGTGGGGGGGGGGGGGTTGGAAGTTAAAATCCCTCTTTCAGTAGGCCTACAAAGGAAAAAGCTAGTCACTAAATTCCATTGTATAATTTGTAGGCCTATTGTTTGTTTCCATGTAAACCCTAACACTTCTCGCACTGCCATAGATAATTACAAGTTCTTTCCAAGCACCTTATTAAATACAAGCATAATAATTATTAAAATAAAAATATTATTAAAGAACAACTTGACTCGTTTAGATATTGAGTTCCATCATTGCGAAAAGACAGCCTTGAAGTTCCTACCTTGCTTTAAAACGCAAAATAAACATGATGCTTACCTCTGTATTGCGACTGAGTAAACGTAACATTGTTGGCAGCAGTCAAAATGTTGTATTAGCAATTTGTTTAAAATTCATCTGCATACTTTGCAATAAATACTTAGTCCTAAGCTAATTTATTAGATGGATTTTGCCAAAAGGATGTTTTATGTACAGTACAAACATTAAGGTCTCGCATTTAGCTATCTCATAACTGTCAACATCGAACTATAATAGGCGTATTGTTAACTTCTAGTGGCGTATTGTTAGCAGCAGCTAGCCAAAATGTCGCATTAGCATTTTAAAACACTTCATTTACATACTTCACAATAAATGCTTAGGCCTAAGCTACTTTATTTTATGGATTTTGTCTTTAATTTACAAGAAAAACAGAACTGAAGCATGAGGTCTTGCATTTAACCACCACATAACTGTCAACATCAGACTAGAACAGGCGTTTTATTAACTTCTAGTTGTTATGAACTTATAAGCTTTCATTTTTATTTGATGATTTGTTTTCTATTGTCATTGAGTGTCACCTGCTAGTTGAACTTATTGTTGAACACTGATCGTGATGGAGTCTATGTAGTATGTATATTAAACATCACTATCACAGAAGCAATATTAATTTTTTTTTAAGGTTTGGTTAGTACAGTGTACTAAACCTGTATAATGAATTTCATATTGTCTATTTATAAGTGGTATTATCATTAAAAAAGATTGCTTTTGTTTATATGTTTTTATAAGCATCTGGTGCATGAGTCTAATAGCTGTGTAATTGTTGAATAGTTCGTCAGTGTTAACATTGGTCTAGCCCTACTGGAAAGAGAAACAACTGTCAGGTGTAGAGGCTAATGTGTGGTTTTGATTTTTTGAATGTATGTCAATTAGAATTACAGTTTTTAGCAAAGTGTATTACTGAGATTCATGCAGACCATGTGAATGCATGGTTCTATTACACAAACATGATTTGTTTTATCACTTTATAAAATACACATAGTTGTTTAAGTCAATAATTTAATGTGTCACTCTCCATCAAGCAATTGTACTATTTTTTTGAGTGCAGTGTATGCAGGAAATACTTGAACACAGAAACATCATTTAACCCTCATTCTTTATTGATAATACTTTGAAGTTATTTGTAATAACATTCAAATTACTTAATTGACAAATTTAAATGAACCAGTACAGATACAGAAATGATCTGTACCATATTTCAACACATGGTGCTACAAAACAAAGTTTTTAACATAATAAAAACAATACAAAAAATCAGCAAGACACAGCTGTATACAGATATAATAAAAAATACATAATCCTGATTAGTTCATGTTGACATTTTTTTACACTAATTGAAGCATCAGTACATGCCAGTTGATAACAAAAACATATCGTAGACTGGCCCAGTACTAAGATTCCTGGCGGAAGTGGGTTGGTCATACACTAGACAGTTCACAGGCAGAGATGACATGAGATATTGTAAAACTCCTAGGTAAAATGGCAATAAAAGTAGTCCTAAAATAAAGTGTATTCATCTTTATGGGTCCTGTCAGTAAAAAGTGAAAAATATGGAGTATTTAGAAATCTATTTTTGAGTTTGTAAATATTCATAAGCTGTTGACATTGTAGCAGCATCATCCCACTCAAAATTGTTGATTGATTATAAATGAATCAGCAATAACAGCGGACTATCACACTGGATAGAAATCCACTGCAACAAAGCAAGGCTATCAAAGCCAAAAAAAAGGTCCAAATCCCAATGAACTACATTCTCTGGTCATGTGATCAAGTGTTTGAATATGACAAAGTTTACTAGTTAACAAAATGTGGTCTAATATTTGAAATAATATCTTCATTATACTTTCCACCTAAGTGAACATTACTGAATCATGATAGATTAATGATCAAATTATGTTAAAAATGTGAATATTACACAGTTGCTGCACAGTTCATGCTTTGAGCTCAGGACTTTCAGACAACAGACAGCAACACTTGCCAGTAGAACACTCAGATCAAGTCAACATAAACAAGATTCTACTACCTTCAACATTTTTGTGTAACTTTTCTGATATATGTGTGAATAAAACTTTGTCCTGATTGAGACAAAGGCTCAACTCTGATTTAACTTGTCGACTTATGTCCTCACTGATCGTTTGCTCCTTATTGAAAAGTGCAAACATTGTAGAAGTGATGACTATGGAGCCAAAATCATAAAACTCTGCGCTTAGCTTGACTGGCACATGTTGAAATGAAGTTTCATAAAATAGTTTGAGAAGACTAATCACTGTCAGCACATGAAGCTTTGATCTAGTCATCTAAACACAAAACAAATTAGATGCATTTTAAAAAAGTGTATTCCTTTTTATTTCAAAAATATAATGATTTGTCTTAGAAAACTTAAAATTGATTGATAATTGCTGGCTAATTTCTTAATAAGAAACTTACAAGCAACATGCACAGCATTGTAAGAACCAATTGTGCTGTATTAATTACATATTTTACTCAAATCTTTCACATTACATAACATTTATACTATTTCTATAATTACACTAGATTTCCACCCTAGTATTTCCTGGCTGAACAGTGAAGTGTTTGGTTTCTGAACCGGAGGTGAGGGGTTTTCATCCTGGGATTTTTTATTTCTGGAACTTTGGGCACCCAGCTCTATGGTACCCGACATTAGTTGGAGAAAAGTTAAAGCAGTTGGTGGTTGTGCTGGCCACATGACTACCTCGTTAACGTAGGCCACAGAAACAGACGACTTTTACATCATCTGGCACAAATAGACCACAAGGTCTAAAAGGGGAACTTTTTTTTTCCTTATTTCCTGTGTATCTCAATCAAAGAAACAGAACAAACAAGACACACAACTTACAAATGTTTGCTTCCAGAGCTGCTCAATGTTGCCTAAAAAAGAAAACACTTGTACATAGCCTTTGTCAGGACAGGCAGGAATAAAGGTATTGGCCAGTTCTTTAGCTACCACCTGCAACAACAACAACAACAGCAACTTATGGAAGATGTATGGTAAATGTCAAATGATTAAAGGATAGACATTAAATAATGTGTCACATGATATAAGTAAATTAAAATGTCTTCTTACTTGAGCTATGGCCACATGTCTTGCCCACTGGTCACCTTGAACTTCAAAGTCCACACACAAAATGTCTGTCTTGTGCTGAACAGAATCAACTGGGGAGATGACTTCAAGTTCTTCGGAAACAAATCCTATTACAAAAACAAAATCAGATACTAAACACTTGTTGTCGCATGACCAATATATTTTAATTTCAATAATTTTTTTTTTTTTATATTTTTTATTCCATTCTTTACAATAAGAAATGACTTTTAACCTTTACAATCAGCCAACTTAAGTTATATACCATTAAATGTGGTGAAATTTTTTGAACCAGACAAATGCACTGAACACTACTGTATTGAAATAAATGTGCCTTATCTTATAAATACATACATTACTTCAAAAAAGAAGATAATTACGTCCTACGCTTCATGCCTTATTGCATATATCAAATAGAGTTCTTGAACTAATGAATCATTTAAGTAGATTAATACAGTTATATTTAAATGCTAGTGCTGTACCTATTTGTAGTGAGAATAAAAACCTCAAGTGATCTGAAAGCTGACTGTGTTGCAGCTGGCTCATTTGATTAAACTCCACTTGATCTTTGAGAGGTACCAATTCTCTTTCAAATATTCAATAACAAAAAATCATGAACAATGAAAGTCAATTTAATTTTAAAAAGATTCTAGCATAAGTTCAGGAAGTACTTGTGAAGTGTAGGATAAATTTATTAGTAATATTTTGTCAAAATGATCACAAAAGTCTTAAACAAATTTTCAGGTGATACACGTGGCATTCATTTTGAGGATTATTGGAACATTCTACTACAATAGCTCATTATACAACATTAAGCAAGTTCACAGATCAGAATCTAATTCCATAGTTACTAAATTAATAGTAATTAAACTGAAATGGAATATTTCAACTTGATATTAAAAACATGGATTAGAAATGTTCATGAACATCACCTAAGTTTACAGTCAAGTCATGAATGTATTTCTTACCTTATGTTCAAGATTACACTGTAAATAAGATGGGTCACAACACTGAGTTGCTGCAGCACTGGTTTTTCAACAGGTCTTCTCATGCAATATAAAATCTGTTTCATGAGGTCTCGTGATAATGGAATTCCAATGGAGATAAGAAAGAACAACTGATTTTGAATATGCTGGTTATCACATTTTAAAAGAGTACCTTGAAAATCTGTAAAACAAGATTTGAATCTTTTTAATATTCAAACATCTCATTATATCTGCTTAATATTCAGAATACAAATCAATGTACTAGATCTGAGAGTCCATGTCATCTACCTAAAGTTTCTGAGACTTTGTTCATCAAACTGAGGGAAGATATACAATTCTGGGTACAGCAATGATTGAGTAAAGTCAAGATCTCCAGTGTCCATTCTTCATTGCCATTTTTGATCACACCTCTTAAAAGTGAAGGCAGACTTTCATAGAAATCAGTTAGGATAGCCTGAATATCTTTATTTCTTTCATAACTTTGAACAGGCCTAAATACAATGAGAGAAAATGCAAAAATCAAACTTATTTCACAGTCTTATATAAAAAAAAAATGTTAAGTCTGCATAAAAAAAAAATCCATAAATATTTTTCAGCTGTTTAATTTATCCTATAGTTTTAATATGAAAAAAAAAAGTACTGTGGTCCTGTTGTTTCCAGCTCCCATCCATCCCAAGTGCGACTCATAAATGAAAACAGTTTGTAGAATATATTCTTGTGAGATGTTTCCACAGACAAGGAGAGATAATGCTTCAGAGCTGCTCTATAACAAGGAACAAAGTGGCCTGCAAGGAAATGAACCAGCATGAATGAGCTTTGTTTTAGTGACCAGTGAAATCATGTGCAAGTTGTTTTTTTAAATACTGTTGTCTGCTAATGAAGCATTTTTTTAATTATTTTAATCAAAAATTTCAAGGAATTATCTTTAGACACTCCACTTTCTAATTGCAAACTATAAGCTAAAAATAAAATACTTGTCTAACATGAGAAATCTCATCTGTCAATTTGTTAACTTTTAAAGTTAAAATGATATAATTAGAATCAGCAAAAAAAATAAATAAAAAATAAACTACTATAACTCTCCATCAGCTCATTGAAAGAAAAAGTAGTTGACTTACTGACTGAATGAGGATTACTAAATACATTGGTCAAAACTCTGACTACAACTTTGCTGTTCTCAGTGCTCATTGATTTTTTGAAAACTCTTTGGATGTAGTCTCTGATTTTGAACAATGACTTGCCAGGCCTGAGAGTGACGTCAGTATATAGACCACACATTAGGTCACACAAGGACAAATTCAGTGAGAACTGTGTTGACTAAAACAAAACATAAATGTGTAGCACACAGACAGAAAATATTACAATACTTCTTTGGGTGGCAGTTTTAAGTATTGTCCATATGAACTCTGGATAGAAGGATTGAACATTCTGGTTCAGAATTCAGAGTCTCAGAAATGTAAGGTGATGTTAAATTATCAGATTATGTAAGGTAATGTTAAATTATCAGATTATGTGAGGTGATGTTAAATTATCAGAGAATGTAAGGTAATGTTAAATTATCAGATTATGTAAGGTGATGTTAAATTATCAGATTGTGTAAGGTGATGTTAAATTATCAGATTGTGTAAGGTGATGTTAAATTATCAGATTATGTAAGGTGATGTTAACTCTTTCTCTCCGTAATTATTTACCACATTCTGGTGGAATCAACGTTCGTATCGTCGGTTAGGAGAGAAAGAGTTAAATTATCAGATTGTGTAAGGTGATGTTAAATTATCAGATTATGTAAGGTGATGTTAAATTATCATATTGAATAAGGTGATGTTAAATTATCAGATTGTGTAAATGCTAATACAGAATTAGTTGAAAAATGTAATTTTATTTGAAACTACAAGCACAAAACTATATGAAATATACTAGACTATTAGAGATATATTCCACTACATGATTCAAAATAAGTATTTTGAAATGGATTACACATTTTTTTTTTAAATTTAAATATACCAAAATTTGAAACCTGTGTCATGAATACAAGTAGACTGTTATTCAGTACAAAGTAACACAAACAACTGATATCCATTTATAGTTTTAGAAAAATAATTAAGTTTTGTCTTTCTGTTATAATGTAGCATATTGTTTTAAGTAGTACAGTTAGCGTGCTATATCGAAGGGGAAAGAACAGGACTGGCATGAACTTTGCACGCAAATGTGGCCACTGTTATGGTCATCTGATCATAAGCCTGTGTGTAGGAGAAACCAGAGACAGAGTGTGTAGGCAGAGCAGTTCAAGACAGGACAGGTCTGTTAGTCTGGTTATGAAGTAGGTCCTGGTCGAGTCCTGAAGTGAATGTACGTGTCCAGAAGAGGTAGAGACAGTAGAGTTTAGTTCTGTGATGTACAGTGTAGCATTTGTAGCTGTTGATGTGCCGATTGTCTAGTATTGGCTGTTATCTTTTCCATTAGTAAAGTACCAGATTATTTTTAGAGCTCTTGTCAGATTCTTTGATGTGTTGTGTTATGTGTTTAGCAGTGTTTACGGAAAGCCTGAGATAGGAAACTGAGATTCGTAACAATATTATCTCAGCATAAGCCATTCTAAACATTTTGTTTGTATTATTAGTCTGAGATACTTAACAGTGCACAGATCACAATGACAAAAGTTATTTATTTATCTCAATAAATGAGAAACAAACCTCATTGTTATTTGTCTGTTGAAGAGTTTTGTTTTTTTTCCTTTTCTTGGAAAGTTCAGGAAGAACTTGTGCAGTGTAAGGGAAACTACTCATAAATATTTTGTCAAAATCTTGAAGATAATTCATAACCAGCATCTCAGGTGATACCTGCAGAATTCAGTGGATAAAAATAGATTTATAATCACAGGTAATTTCAATGAACAAAAAAATGTGTAAATATTAATTAGTTTAGTACAAGGCAACACCTGCCTTGTCAGAAGGTGTAGAATTTTAAAAAATCATATGCACTGAAAAGTTACCATTTGGAATTTCAAGTTTTGAGCAGCTTCATTACTTTTTTGACTTGTGAAACATAGCACAAACATCAGCTGTATAATTGAGGTCACAAGGGACATTACTTCTAAGGAGTCTGCAGGAAGGAGGACATCTAAAAAAAAATATACAGCAATGGTAATATAGATACAAAAGGAATCAGAAAAAAAAAAATCCAATAATCTTAAGAAATAGAGTTTCTTGAATGACAACCCATTCAATAAAAGTGAAGCTCTTTGATTTCCCAATACATTTAATATTGTTTTAAACAGAACATTGAATCAGCCTAATTTTAATTAGTGAAATATATGAAGCATTTTTTTGTTTTACCAGACGTTGAGTGTTCATGAATGCTAGCCCAAGCTTCTTTCCAACATTGTAATAACACAGGTATGGCCATCTTTACAAAGGTCTCAAGACTTGAGGGATTGGTTATATAATCATCTAACTCATGGCTAAAGGAAGAATAAAATAATACTTTCTACTATATGTTTACATTATGACATGAAAAAATAGTAAATATTTATGTGAAACCTATCTTAAAGA
>JADKLZ010000003.1:27927935-27945589 GCA_021533235.1 Biomphalaria straminea
ATAAGTAGAATATTTTACCTTCCTCCAAAAAATAGTGTAGAAAATTTGTTCTCTGCTTCTTTAGGTACCAGACATGAATTTTGTTTTTGGTTTGCATTATTAAGACACCATTTGGAACAAACAACAGTTTCTGGATTACTTTGATGATTCTTAAATTCATCTTTTAAGGCTTCCTGAAAATAGGAATCTTAAATTTTCAATGACTGACCACTGACCCCTTTCTTAAATAATTGTTTCATAAAATACAAGCATATTAATGTATTAAATTTCTTACTGGTTTGTTTTATTTATTGATAAAATCTGGTACAAGAAAAATTTCAACCTAGTTTATGAAAACATCTCTATTATAGAAGTAAAGACATTGACAATGAAAGACAATTGAAAAACTTTTATTTGGAAAAACAATTAAAATAGAAAAAAAAAGTTTTAAATCAGTAAAAACATTTTTGTTCTAATTCTTCTTTATGTTGCTTATGTATGATTTCTCAACCTATTAATTTCTTGTAACAGGTTAATATTGCAAGGAGTCTTTCTAGTGCACATGCACAATACATTTTTTTGATAACAGTCCAGCTAATTTCTACATAAGATTGTGCTAAAAAAGTACACAAACGTTTATTTATTTACCGGTATTCTACAAAACATTTGAGTCAAGTGCAGAAGTACGAGCTGAAGCATATTTAAATATAAAGAAACATCTGAGGTGAGAACAGGAATTCATATTTAAGTGTATTGAAAATAGACCAAATTTAGTTTTTAGATGAGTGAAAAATTATAATGGTCAAACCAGAGTTTTCACTGTGTTGTCAATTAGCTAGTATTTTTTTCCCCAAAGATATAAGCTGTCAAATAACATTAGAAGCACACAGCCAGTGTCCATCCACCCATGCACAGTTTGTAAGCTAATAAGGTTAGTCATCAAAGAACTTGAACTTTTATATTTTATAAATAAATAAAATTTTTAATTTTTTTATTTTTTTTTTATAGAACAGCTGAGTTGTTTAGTCTCTTGGCTTCTGAACCTGGGGTCCAGGGTTCGAATCTTTATGAAGGCTGGGATTTTGAATTTCAGGATTTTTAGGGCGTCCCTGAGTCCACCCAACTCTAATGGGTACCTGACTTTATTTGGGGAAAGTAAAAGTGGTTGGTCACTGTGCTGGCCACATAACACCCTGCTCATTAGCGTTGGCCATAGAAACAGATGACCTTAACATCATCTGCCCCATAGATCGCAAGGTCTGAAAGGGGAAACTTTACTTTTTTTTTACTAGTAGATAAAATACCAATATTTTAAGCTTTTTTTCTATATGTATCCTAGTCAAACTTTTAAAAATTGTAATATTCAATTGCATTGTTAATAAAAAATTCAAAGACTGTAAAATACAAACCATAAAGGTTCTTTTTATTCTTTGAAGTACTTTAGCTCTGTACTTCATTGCTGGCAATTTGCTATCCGGGTTCAGGCTGAGTTTTTGTGTAGTGGGGCAGGCTTTACTTCCTATATAGGCTGGTGCAGAGATCAAGCCTACCAAGTTCTTCAATAAATCTCCAGTCTGTTGAATCATTAGAGCAGGGAAAGTATCCAAGAGGGCATCAAACAAAAGGAGAGCGTCAAGCTTAATGTCCTCATGGATGTGGTTCATGGCACAGCATAAGTAGGTGTGGATATATGTGAACAGACTTCCACCCAGGCTATGCTGACTTGAAGGTGACTTGGAGGACAATTTGGCTAAAATCAGCTGAAAAACAGAAACAGGAGAGTGAAAGACAAAACTTTTAAGCAGCAACAAGCAATCCACTTTACAATGCAACAAGAAAGTTGAAATACTTAATACTCAATTATTTTAGCAAGGAATGTACATTATACATCCTTTTAACTTCCACCAAATAACCACAAGAAAATGTCCCTTGTCTCCATATCAGAATGAGCAAGGCAAGTAGCATCTTTGCCATTGTCAAATGCACGTGAGGGAGAAGAGTGCATTGAAACATTCAGCAAAAGCAAAGTTCTGCCTACGCAACACAAGCATTCAAGGTGAAGCAGCAAGTGCAGAGGCAGCTGAGGAGTTTTTGAATATGCTGGATGAAATAACTGAGGAAGCAGCTATCCACCAGAATGCATTTTCAATGTTGATGAAAAAAATGCCAGCTCTGCACGGGTTCAAGGCCTTTAAAAAATCATGTGACATTACTTTCAGATGAAATCCTTATTCGTTAATCGTACCCAGAACCCACATTGTTGATAAAATTTCTATGTGCAACAATTTATATTTTTGTCACTAAAACAATGTTTTGTCAGCTGCGTTTTCTTTGTATGTAACTTGGGGAAAATACTACATGTCATTTCAAGTGTAAGCAGTACAGTATCAATAGAAAAAATTTTTTTTATATACTCTAATATTAAACAAAAAAAAAAAAAAAATAAAAAAAAAAAAAAAAAAAAAGCTTATATTAAATGCAGTTGTATCAATTAGTTGGATCAGTCTTCTAATCTAAGTGAATGTTTACATGATCATTTTTTAAATGCATAAAAAGAAAAGTTAATTCAGGGCTTATGATTCTTCAAAGGGAATAATTTCACTTATATCAAAACATGTCAAGTACAATTTCTTTCCCTTTTTCAAGATACCAGAAAAAAAAAATTACCAATAGTTAATTAAATAATTGATTTTTTTTAATTGATTCTTATGTTGGTTAAAGAAGGTTAAAGAAATAATTGTGCAAAATTTCAGCTTAATCGGAGATAGGGTGTGTGATAAAAAAATGTGTCAAAACATTTTACCAGACAGACATAGTGAGTTGATATTTAATAAGCTTTGTAAAAATAATTAATACCTAACCCACTTCTAGAGTCACACTTAACAGTGAAACATGCTTAACAATGGACTTTCTGGTCCCAAACCCCATCATTAAGTGTGTACTCACTGTTTTGTTATTTTCTATTCATAAAATGTATCACTCTAGTGCTGACTGTGTGACTATACAAGTTTAACTTAGATCTTTGTATAACTGGCTCAAAATTGAGATTTTACATATAAAATTAACAGAATACGTACAAATGGTACTTACTAAATTTTATTAGACCTATATTAGGCTATTTACTTACTTTGAATAGGTTGATGACTGAATGCCTTACAACTGATTCATTGTCAATAAGAAGTGTAGAAAGTTTCTTGAGAATACTAGCATACCCATTCACATTGGAAGACACTAAAAGATCTGCATGATGGTTGAGCCAAAGTTCCTTCAGTCCACATAGTGCATTTACCCTGACTGTACTGCTGTGATGGTCACATTGACGGAGTAAGTCCTAAGAAAAAAAAAAATTTGTAATTGAAATTTTTAAAATATTATAAGCTGCATTGATTGTTTCAAATATAGGAACAGGCAACAATAAAATGAAGTAATAGTGAATATTTTTTTGTTGATATTCTACACTCTCCACATTAGATTTTATACAATAATTTTTTCCAATCCATGTTATCAGTTTCATGTTGCATTTATCTGAACTGAAAAATCTAAATGTAAAATTGCTTTCCTAAATAGGAATAGAAAAGAAGAAGAAAGACACTGCACTCCCTTGCAATTCACACAAATTCCATCCAATATAGCCACTTCCTAATACCTACATCCCACTCCAAACCTAAACAATTAATTACATTCATATCTAAATATTTTCCAAACTAAAAAAAAAAAAATACTAATAAATTCAATCTCACCTATTTTACAGCCCCCATAATGCTATAAAACTATCAAGGGATTTTGCATTTCTTTCTGTTTCTCAGAATAAAGATGACACATAAATTAGATTCACAGAGTCTGATCAAAGAATGACATATACCCTCCTCTTCATTTGGGTTCAATTTAAACTCAGTCTTTTTTTTTCGATATAAACATGACGGACAGACAAACTGACAGACAAAACGAAAAAAAAATGTGGATTTTATCCTGATATATATCTGTGTATATATATATATATATATATATATATATATGATAGTGGCAGAATAAACGAAGTGGCAAACGAAATGAGAAAGTACAAAATCAAGGTTCTAGACCTCAGTGAAACATGATGGAATGGAAGCGGTCTAAACAATCTGACAACTGGAGAAAGCATTATATATTCTGGACATGAAGATCTAGATCACGATCACACACAGGGAGTAGCACTTCTACTATCAAGAGAGGCATCAAAGGCTTTGTTGGGATGGGAGCCAGTTTCCTCAAGACTAATGTCAGCCAGGTTTAATGCAAAGGGAAGGAAAATAACCATTATCCAGTGCTATGCACCCACAAATGTAGCACCAGAAGAAGAGAAAGAAGAATTTTATAACGCTCTTCAATCTATACTAGAAAAAGCACCTAAAAATGACATCAAGCTTATTATGGGTGACCTGAACGCTAAAGTAGGTACAAACAATGCTGGAAAGGAGCTCTACATGGGTAAACATGGTACAGGCACATGCAATGAAAATGGGGACTTATTTACAAGGTACTCTTTAACTGTGAGGTTAAAAACAAATTTGAAATACTTGCTGGACTAGTGACGGATGAAAGCCTTGAGCAGCACTGTCTCACTCTCCAAGAGATATGGAAAAGCACATGTACAGATGTCATAGGCAGGAAAACGAAACAACACAAGGAATGGTTGTCTGCAGAGACATGGGGCAAAATCCAGGAACGGAAAGAGCTAAAAGAAAAGATAAACCAATGCCAGAATGAAGAACAAAAAGCTAACCTTAGAGCCCAATATTGTGCACTAAACAAGTCTGTAAGAAAGAATGCAAGAGAGGACAAAAAACGCTTCCTTCATGAAATGATAGTCGATGCAGAAAAGGCAGCAGAGCAAAGAGACATGAAAAGGTTGTATGACATAACAAGAACCTTAGCAGGAAGAAATACCAACACCAACAAGCCAGTGAAAGACAAACAAGGAAAGATCATCACCAGTGATGTTGGACAGAAGGAAAGATGGGCAGAACACTTTCAAGAAATTTTGAACCGATATCCTCCTGAATCGAGACCGGACATACCCCCAGCAACAGAAGAAATGGATGTTAACACAGGTCCTCCTACTAAAGGGGAAATCATCAAGGCCATCAAGAATGCAAAAATTGGAAAGGCGCCAGGCCCAGATGATATACCAGTAGAGGCACTAAAAGCAGACCCCAAAATATCAGCTGAAATGCTGCACCCACTGCTATGCAACAGGTCCCAAAAATCTGGAAACTGGGTTTTCTAATTAAACTACCCAAAAAAGCAGGGCCGGTCTTAGGCCACTGCAACCTATGCGGTCGCAGTGGGCCCCGCACTTTCATAGGCCCCGCGCTAATTCAATGTGTAATTATTAAATTGCAAAATATATAAGCACAATTCCTAGAAATCTCCTGAATTTATTAAATCAACTGAAAACTCTTAAAATAAATCTCCAGAAAAACAGACAAAATTGTCATTTGTGAGTGTCATTCATTGCGGAAAACGTCATATACTACGCGCGATAAAAGAAAAAAAGGCATTGTCAGCTTTCATGTCATAAAATGTAAAAGTTCCAATACTTTATTTACTGTTATAGTCACTGTCATATAAAAATGCCATTGGTTACAAGGTTCGTAAAGTACATATTTTTAATTTAGTAGAAATGAATAAAATTCAAAGTCGATTTTTTTTTCTTATACAAATCTTAATTGTCACTTATTATCCTTATTCTTACACAGACTAGGCCCCGCGCAATCAGTTTCGCATAGGGCCCCGCAATCGCTAGGACCGGCCCTGCAAAAAAGGTGACCTTACCCAATGCAACAACTGGCGAGGAATCATGTTACTGTCAACCCTTAGCAAGGTCTTAACTAGGATAATATTAGAACGCCTGAAAGATGCTCTAGACAAAAGACTAAGACCAGAACAGGCTGGATTCCGTAAGGAGAAATCATGCATTGACCACATTGCTACATTACGTATTATCATAGAACAATCTATCGAGTGGCAATCTCCTCTGTACATGACCTTTGTTGATTTTGAGAAAGCCTTTGACAGTATTGACAGGGACATAATCTGGAGACTGATGAATCACTACGGAATCCCAACAAAATTCACATCATTAAACAGTTATACGATGACTCATCTTGTCAAGTAATACACAATGGTAAGCTGACCAACCCTTTTCAAGTAAAAACAGGAGTAAGGCTGGGATGTATGCTTTCGCCCTTGATATTTTTACTGGTGATTGATTGGGTCATGAGGCAGACAGTCCTAAATAATAAAAGCGGCATACAGTGGACACTAACACAGCATTTAGAAGACCTGGATTTCGCCGATGACATCTGCCTCCTCTCCCATACGCAACAAAATGCTCAGACCAAACTCACCAGACTCTCAGAAATAGCAAAAAAGACTGGACTTCTCATCAATAAAAAGAAAACAGAAGTTATGAGGATCAACAATAGACAAGAGAACCCAATCATACTACAGGGAGAAAACATCCTTGATACAGACCACTTCACCTATCTCGGAAGCAGAGTTAGCAAAGACAGTGGAGCTGATGATGATATACTAATTCGAATAAATAAGGCTAGGTTTGCCTTTTCAACTCTTCAAACAATCTGGCGCTCCAAGGCAGTATCTCTACATAACAAGATAAGAATCTATAATACTAACGTTAAGTCTGTTCTCCTTTACGGTTCAAAAACTTGGAGAGTCACTAAAAGAAATATGGAAAAGCTCCAAACTT
This sequence comes from Biomphalaria straminea, assembly GCA_021533235.1. Lineage (NCBI taxonomy): Eukaryota > Metazoa > Mollusca > Gastropoda > Planorbidae > Biomphalaria > Biomphalaria straminea. Next base: position 27,934,663 of record JADKLZ010000003.1, read on the forward strand.
TTGTTAACAGATGCCTACGCCGGATTTTAGGAATTAGGTGGCCAGAAAAGATAACCACTACCGATTTGTGGAAAAAAACAAGACAAAAGCCCATAGCACAAGACATTACCAAACGAAAATGAAGCTGGATAGGACAAACCCTGCGAAAACCAGCTACCAATGTTGCAAGGCAGGCTCTTGACTGGAATCCACAAGGAAAGAGGAAAGTGGGCAGACCTAAGCAAACCTGGAAGAGGTCAGTCATCAGTGAAGCTGAGGGTACTGGAATGACATGGGAGCAGATGAAGAAAGCTGCTCAGAACCGAGTTCGGTGGAGAGGTGTGGTTGCGGTCCTATGCTCCCCTGGGAGTACACAGGATTAAGTCAAGTACAGAGAGAGGGAGAGAGAGAGGGGGGTCACACATCTTTAAATGAAATACTATAAGAACTCAGTTTCCTCCATATGTATGTACCCTCGTTAGCTCTCTCTCTCCCACTCTCTCACTCTCTCTCTCTTTCGTGTAATGAAGACATTATAAGTCTAACTATATAATAAGTTGTGTGATGTCATGTATTTTTTTCCCTTTAAATGAAATGTTCATGAGAACTCGGTGCACTAAAGTTTATTAAAACTCGCCAACATTCTCGTATTGTTAAAGACATTTTAGTCTAACTAAGCCGTGTGACGTGAAGTGTTTTTTTTCCTTTGACGTCATATGGATTTATGGAATGATATCTTTAAATGAAATGTTCATAAGAACTCTGTGCACTTATGTTTATTAAAACTCGCCAAAGTTCTCGTGTTGTTAAAGATATTTTTAGTCTACATAGACCGTGTGACGTAGGCTAAAGGATTTTTTTCCTTTGACGTCATATGGAATAAATTCTTTAAATGAAATGTTATTAAGAACTCGGTGCACTAATGTTTTTAAACCTCGCAAACTTTCTCGTATAGATGAAAACACATTTTAGTTTAACTAGGACGTGTGACGTAGACTTGAGCATTTTTTTAATTTAGATTTTTTCCACTAAATATAGATTTTTTTTACACTAAATTAGATTTTTAACACTAGATCTAGAATGTTTTTACAATAAATCTAGTTTCATGTTCCAATTGAAATCATTGTAGATTTTAGATCTAGAATTTCTAGGTCTAGTTTAGAATTATATATAAAAGATCAAGATCTAGAATTTCAATTTCTAGATCTAAATCGAGACTTAAAGTGTATATTTTGATTTCCGTGTCTAGATCTACATTGATATGTTATAACAGGGCCTAAACTAAAACTAATCTTTTATTTTTAAATTTAATGTTGCATTCATTCTATTGATTATCTTGGCTTTTTTTTTTTTTTAATTTTTACGTAAATCTTCCGCAGGAGGGGGATGGGAGCATGGAAGGTTTGAACCAGGGACTAATGATAAATCAGAACTACAATCTAGTGCTCAAACATCACGACCAGGCAGGTTTATACCCTGCTCGCTGTTATCCTCCGTCATCCAGCGAGAAATTAAATTATTTTCAACTTAGAAAGAACATCCGAAACATGTAAAACAACGGCAAAAGAGTCTTTGAAACATTATTACTTTGTCCATCAAAATTAAATAACGTCTTGACCATTTCTGCGAATAGGCGAATCCGACAGGGATCCGACTCCTACGGGGGCCGCCTCTGAGTTTGTGTGATAACACAAATTCTCTTTGTAATCTTTTTTTTTTTTATACTAACTTACTTACATTTCCTTTTTTTTTATTTACTTACCAGAATTCCCAAGTTATTTCTAGTCACTGCTGTTTTTCCATCACTAACTTTGATCTTCTGTGTAAATTTGATCTGCCTTGTTTTGAAGCTTAGATTTGTAACATTGTCTCCTTTTGGAAGTTTTTTGCCTACTTTCAATTTGACCTTCTGAAAGTCTTGCTGTCTTTTTTTCTTAGATTTTGCCATGTTGATCAAGTCTCAAATCTAAATTAGAAAATAAAGAACAAGATGACCCATGCAAGTAAAAAGGTTTTAATACTTTCAGCATGGATTTCAGAAACTATCAAATTATCAACAATCACAATCCTAGAGGTAATTAAAATAATTAAATCATATCTTCTCTTTTGAAGGAACATCTCAACTGTTAAGACTAGTGTAATTTAAAAGATTTATAAAAAACTAAATCATCACCCAATCATCCATAGTATCTTCTAATATTCTTTTATATTAGTATCTAGATCTAGATAGAATCTAGTATGTTATATTAAATTTATTTTATTGATAGATCTATAAATAGTACATAATCACTCCCAGACACATATATAATCACCACATTTTTATTCATAACTTTTTTCTTTAGATGTCTTGAGTGACAATACTATTTAGGTTGTATATATTCTCCATTTGTCAACAAATCAGACACATTCTATTTTGTATTTTTTCGTTTGAAGTTGACATGTTAAGTAATTTCCATTATTGTGTGGTGTCTGGTCATTATCAACATTTGACATTATTGATAATCACCGGACACCATTAAAGATATTCTACATAAATATATATATATAAAATTATTATCAATAAAAGAAGTTTCAATGAACATTTAATTTTCACTATATGCTATAGCTATAGTAGCCTATATTTAGTATCTTCACAATCAATTAAACCTATTGTTACATGAAAAAAAAAATTCAAGACATAGATAGTCATTGTTATTAAAGACAGAATGAAATGATTATTACAAACATACATACAAAACATAGATTAGTCATTGTTATTAAAGACATAATGAAATGATCATTAATGTGTCCAAAAATTTAACGCCAAAATGTCAATTGTCAAAATGAAAAAGCTAAAAAAATGGCTGTACAAATATGTCAATATAGAGCAAGTGAAGTATGGTTAAGCGGTATATATCCTAAAAAAAACACTCCAGTAATGTACAAATAATTTCCTCTAGAGTAGAGAGGGAAGTAACAAGATGACCACAAAATGTTGATAGTCAGGTACAAGGTAAGCCTACAACTAGTCTGACCAAAAGTATTGCTGTGTAGCCTTGTAGAGTGTTGGTCTTCCATTCTAGCTAATAGCTTTGTGATGTGTGGCCTGGTGAAATAAAGGGGAAAATTTACTAAGCAAAGGGTGACTTGGGAAGAGTAAAATAAAAAAAGTTTTGACTTCAAATCGTGAAAACAAATCTTCCTTCCGACAAAGACAAATCAGCTGACTGAGTGAGTACAATCTGTAGTAATGAAATAAATAGCAGTAAGGTGAATAATGTAGACTAAAGAGAGACAGAGAGAAAGATGAGGTAGGTAACCATGACCTCAATCACAAACAAACCTACAGCGCATGGAAAGAGGGATAAAAGGTCATAAATTGTTATAATTATCTTATCTTATATTATACAGATGTTGATACAGTTGTTGAGAAAATAAATACAATATGAAAGACCAAAATAACATATTTTAGACTATGTACTAAAAATAGTATTGCATAAAGTAAAATAGTTTATAGTTATTTTAATAATATTAAAAATATTATTTGTCAAAATGATGCTTAAATGAAACTTTCGTGTTTTCAAACATAGTAGTTATTTAATAGAGAGGCAGCCTTGGTAGTATGTGGGCCCATACTGGGCTAGTGTAATGGGTGGCCCAGGAACCATATAATTAAGATACAGTACCAAATCAGGGTAATGGGCTCATACCTCTCAAATGATGATTATTACAAACATTGCAGCTCATTTAATAAATTTCTAATACAGATAATCTCTTGTATCTTCTATCATTCCAGTAGTTCTAGATCTTGGCATTAAACTTCTTTCACTGCATCAAGCTCACTTCAAACATTTGCCCATTAATTCTAACTTTATTTTTAAAAAAAACAACAACAAACAAACAAATATAAGTAAAAATCATTAACATTGAGGTCCAAAACTGGTTGTCTGGAATCCATTTTGGTAAGAAAATCTTAATTCATTCTTAATTATTCTTAATTAAATCTTAATTACAAACACATTATTTTTTTTTTCTATGGAATCAAACAACTTAAAGGCTTATGAATCAAATAAATCAGCTCCAAAAACAGAATAAATATTAGCAGGCTCATTAACATAGACTTAGACAACCAAAAAATATAGTCTTAACCCTAGGTAGAGGTAAAGTCATCCTAGTAACATAGAAAAAAACAAAAACAAACTATGACTTACAAATTTGAAATTCTTTTATCTAAACATAATAAAAGTTCCCCCTTTCAGACCTTGTGGTCTATAGGGCAGATGATGTAAAAAGGTCATCTGATTCTTACATAAAAATAAAAAGACAGCTAAATGGAAGAATATTGAGTCAGAATCATTAGAAAATGGACACGCACATTACACAGCCTTCTAGTTTCATATTAAATATCAAAATGAAGATGTAATGACCACATAAACAGCGAGTTTTTTTTATTCATGAAATGTCGAGAATAAATTACTCTATGAATGTATAAATATAATTAAAATTAGGTATATATAATAATAATATAGATCTATTTATTTATATTATATCTAGATTCTAGATCTAGTAGATCTACAAAGATATAGACAGTTAATTTTTCTAGAATCTAATAATGATATGTATATATACTGATTAATGATATCTAGATCTATAGTATAAATATAGTTCTAGATCTCTACTAGTACTATCTAGACTACTCAATAAAAATCATGATAAATGTCAATAATTCAATGGATGGCTGCCTGCTCGAAGGGTTTGCGCGCTGGACTGTCGTTTGGATTTATCTATGGTCCCGGGTTCAAACCCTGCCTGCTCCCATCCCTCTTCTTCCTGCGGGAGGTTTGGACTAGGAAGTAAACTATCATCAACTCTGAAGGAACATCCGAAACATATAAAACATTTTACAATAATATACTTATAGATAAATACTATCATATGTACACCATGATATAGAGACTATACTCATACTGTTTATTAGTATTACTATTAGATAGTATTAGTATTATTAGTAAGATACTCTTCTTTAAACTAATTATTATAATTATAGACAGTTACTCATTAGTCAGTGTTTACAGTGTTAGTTTATATAGTTCTAGATTACTTAATAACTTAATTGTCTTTTAAACTATTTCTCTCATACTTGACGATGACAATGGTGATTTGACTACCATTAAACTGGTAAACTAAATCGGTTTTTGGATTTATAAACTTTAATTTCTATTGTGTAAAAAGAGCATGCATTCTCCTATAACTCAATAACAAATAGATTATAACATTTTCTGATAGTTAATACTAGAAATTACTAGACTAGTTAAAATTTATTTATTTGTTATTATAATTTATAAATTAATCATTATATTTATAGACTTACTTAGTGAGTACTTAGACTAGATTAACTTTTAACTAGATCCTTAAGCTATTAATATAAATTACAGTCAGTATTACTAAGTGAGTCTAAGTTTAAGTTAACTAAAGATTACTAAACTAAGTCTACAGACTAAGAGTACTAAGACGTCTAAGTTAGCAGTTACTGAGTTAGACTACTTATAAATTTAATATTATAACTTACTTAGACCTTAGCCTTAGAGACTAATACTAATAGTTACTTATATTTATATACTTAAATATACTATACTAAAACAGGGTCGTCGGACAACCTAAGCCAAGTAGCGACCATTTTCAACTTTGAATTGTTATAGCTTCGTAATGGTCTAACCTATGAAAAAACTGATAGTGTCAATGGATTCCTCGTCCTTTTTTCAATAAAAATAGATATGACGTAGTGTATAACTACACCATGATAAAATTAAATATAATGTCAAAGAGGTGTAGGGTCGGTATCGTCGCGGGTAAAGAAAACCTGACAATTTCCCTTCGTGTCAGGAAAACCGGAAACTGTGTAAGGGTCAACAGAAACCTCCACAAATTATCATTTTAAATATATTTTAATCTTAAATATATAATCTAATATATAAATCATTTACATTTACACCTGCAGTAAGAACACACGTCTTTGTCAGGTTTCCCACACTTGGTATCTCCATTCTAGGTTTGTAACGGAGTCACACCAAGGCTTAGTGGAAATGGGGGGAGGGGTTATATAGGTCAAGTGCCCTATCTAACAAGCATGCTCAGTGACTACAAGCAGTAAAACTGAGGTCACACATTGGCAACATCTATAGTCTACTCCTCCCTCTCTCACCCTCTCCAGTGTTCTGGCATGCTTAGTGGACAGGGGGAGGGGTTACATGGGTAAATTGTCTTCATGTAACTGGCCTGACACCAGATACCAATTGTTAGTCCACTCCTCTCTCCCCTCTTTTTTTTTTTATAAAGCACCTTTATTCTTCTAGCATGCTCAGTAAACTTGAAGGGAAGAGGGTTGGAAGGGGGGTAGGATTTCAGAAATCTCCATTCTTGGCTTGTAAATGATGTCACACCAAGCCCGACCAAGGTCATTGGACACTAGTTTTACCTGTAGCTTGTTACGGCTAAGTGAAGATTTAATAAATACCTCAGTTAATGTAATTGGCATATTACAACTTTTATAACTAATCTAGATTACTTTAATCTAGTCTACATCCAGATTATCTTAAACTACAATACATTAGTTGCAATTTTATCACTAGAGTAGAAAAGTTATGTCAACTTATGTTGTCCGGATAGCTTGCCAGACTAACATCCACCATGTACGACAGACAACCCCCTTGCCCTTTAAAAAAAATTTGGCTCAATTGACAACATATTTAATAAATCACATGTGTTTCCTCATCTATTTAGAAGCCAATATAAGTCTCGTTGAGATGATGCATCATCAGATTTAAAAATAGCCTTAATCCCATGACCCCTCCCCTTGTTTACCAAGAGGGCAAAATTTTTTTTTTCGTATCTGTCTACCTGAGGATGAACTTTGCCTGCTCAAGGAAAAGGAAGCACCACATGTCGAAAGTGGGATAAAATGGTGCCTGCGCAGTAGCAATATTAAATATAGCTATTCCGGTATAAACATTAAAATAAAGGAGTTATTTTGATAATAAGTGGATTGTACGGATAGCTTTACAAAACGTCGTTGTTCGACGACCCTGTTTTACTATAGATCTAGACATTCTAGCTCTATTACTATTACTAATACTTAATAGTAGTAATAGAGTAGCCAGTAGCTAGAGTCACTTTTCAGTCAGTAGATATAGGTAATCCTGTAGATTAGCGGTCCGGGTCGGTCTCACGACATTCTTTTGTCGTCAAGACTAGATCAACAACTTAGCTAGATTTTTGGCCCGGAAATAAGGGAGATTATTTCAAAAGCTGCCAACTAAAAATAATTATTTTGTTTACAAATGTAGCTAGATCTAGTTCTATATATTATTTTAAAAGAAAACGATTTTTATGCGGTTTAAAAAAAAAATATTTTTAGGGCTAAATTTTTCATATGCAGAGTAATTGATTTAGTTCTAGCAAGGTATATATTTTTAGGGCTAATTAAATTTTTCATATGCAGAGGTATCGTTTTAGATCTATATCTATTTCCAGATTTATTAGTTAGGCCTATGAATATAATGACCAATCTAAAGAATGACCATTTCTTATGTTTTATTTCGTTTTTTTTTTCACCTCCCGTATTATTAAAAAAAAAAAATAAACTATTAAATTACAGCAATCAAATTAATCAAGAAAATCTATGCTTGGAGTGAATAATATAAGATATGCCTATAGAATGGCAGTCAATGTACGAAATATATAGATTTGATTGAATCCAGAAAAATAAACAATAACGTTGAAAGAATTGAAGAAATTGTAGAATGAACATAAAGTTAACCAATAATAATACTTTTTGTTTTACTCTATAGCCCAATCTTGAACATAGTTACTTTAAAAATAAAAGAAGAAGTCCACGTATTTCATGTGTCAATCTAGTCATGCATGTTAATAAATGTCTCATCCATGAATGTTTTATGTGTGTGTCACTGTCGTTTGGTTTATGAAGTTGTCTTGATGTTTTAATACAGAATGTAAAGTTCATTATTTAGCCTATATTTCCTACTTTAGCACAAGCAGCCAGCAATACTTATTATGCTATGTGCGTTCTAGGCAAAATGTGTTGTGTTGTATAGCTTGTGCTAAAGTTGCTGCAGTACTATATAGAACTCATCAACAAAAGATTTTTTGGAAAGTGTTTCAACACACAACACTCCAAACACCTAGTGGCCTTCTTAAATTTCCACTGAATGGTATTTCCAGTGAGAGTATTTCGTTTCATCGATTATGGTCTATGCCGACAATTTCTGAAAGTCCGTATACATCTATGTAGTGTTCACATTGCACCAATCTATAGCAGGATGGCTGCCCGGTCGTATGTTTTACATGTTCATATTTATTGTTGTTCCCGGGTTAAAACCTTACCCGCTCCCATAATCAATTATCCTGTTCTCCATGAGAATGAGGAAGAAGAAAGAACGAGGAAAACTAAACTCTACATAAGGCAAAATTGTCAAACTGATGTTAAACGAGCGACTTGTTTGGTGTTTTCAAAGTGCCGGTTTCCTGGAGCCAGAGCAGGCCTGCTTTAGGGCAGGCTTAAGCCCGACAGACCAGGTCACTGTATTCACACAGGTGACGAGACACAAAAGTGCAGATCAAATATTTGGAATGTATCAATATTTCCTCGTCATTTTGCAGTAAGCACTTCATATATCGTAGTGTTAAAACTTTGGTGGTGGTGCGATATGGGTGTGTAGTGAGCCGACAAAATCGCCCAGGCCAGCGCTAGACGTGTGTATCACCGTCATTTCTGAGAGACCAGCGGGGACCTTGTAAAAGAAGACTGATCACTACACGGCTTGGCTTGGTTCAGTTCTGTGCGGTTCTGTACAGCGCATTACGACGGTTAGTTGCAGAGTATAGTCAAGATACCTCGCGAGTATGAGCGGCATTTTCGATATGGAGTCATGAATGTCACAGTATGAGGCGACATCTTGATGATCAGAGATCAAGACCGACACAACAGTCTGACGTCAGTCTTGAACAGTGGAACCTATAGTGTAAGTCTGAAACGAAGCCAATAGGCCAGTCGTGTAGTTTGATACAGTGGTACTAGAATTGATACGGTGGTACTGGTAGGCTATATACTGTGAAGTATTTGTACAGTCTGTGTTACGTGTTGGCTGCTTGGCAATATTATTATATTAGCTGCAGAGGCGACCTTAGCAGTGTGCGGGGCTCTGGGCAAATGTAGGCCTAATATGCGACACCCTGAGCCGTACGTCACGCTAAAGGGTTCGTCCGCCTCTAACGCTGATTTTTTTTACTAAAATACTACCGGTACCTTACGTAAGTACTGTACTATTGGCCTTTAAACTACATAAACTTGAAGTGTTCTCAGCCTGAACTTCTAGATTTCATACGTGAACAAAAGCTATGTACAAGACATCTTGTTTTTTTTTTTTTTTGTGTCTGACATCAAGCATGCAGTCACGGATGACGGAAAATATGCCATCAGGTGTATAAGCTAGTTTTGAATCCTATATCAGAGGTACTGGTTGTGAGCCTCGGCGTCGCCGAAGATGTTCTTGCATCATTACATGTAGAGTCAAATCTGTCAAGTATCTCAATCAAAAATTGACTGTTGTCCCACGAAATGCGCTTTTTTTTCTTTTCTGGCAAGGTACTGAACTATAGCTAGAATTCTTGCTAAAACTGCGCGCTAATGCGATTTTCCTTTTCTAATTTGTTCTAGTATCAATTTATCCATTGCGTTACCATTAGACATTCGCATAGCGTAATCCGACTACGTGGATACATACTTATAAAATGGATGGCTGCATGGTTGTGCGGAATGCCCGCTGGACTTGTTTGGGCTAGGAAGTAGATTATCGTCAATTCTGAAACAACATTCGAAACTTTTAAAACATTTTACAAACATTAGAACGTGATAGACAGAAACTTCGTGCTGCTGAATTTTATTATCAAGATGTTTCCAGTCGCAGCAGCTTTCGTTTAATAATTAGCTTCCAGTAGCCATCGAGCCAATTTAAATTGTCTAGTAGTGTTGTGCTTTGCATTTGGAACACTAAGGCCAGCAAAAGCGAACAAAAGCTTCCTTTCACCAGCCTGAATTGAGCGGCGAGTTCCTCCTTCCCGCCACTCTGTCAGGGTGTGAGATTCGGGGTTAAACTTAAAGTTTGCTTATGCGTTCACTCTCAATGGACACGGGCACTCCGGACTCGCGGACTAGAGTATGAGGCGATGCCGGAAGGCCGCACCACTGTTGTTTTCTCATACTTTACATGGCTCACTGTGCGTGACATGCCATTTGTGTAACGGCGCCTGTATGTTGACAGATCGCTGCGGGAGCTTTTTTACATCCCCGCTCAATGCAACGGAGGTGCTCTTGCACCCCTTTAGGCACTCCTGCGGGAGCCTTGTTTCGCTACCAATTTGGCCAAGTCCTCCACTTCTACGACCGTTTCCATTCTGGCGCAACGATGAGGCAAGGCAGAAAACCTGTGCTATCGTACCAAACAACTTACTAGGAAACAAATACTTTCTTTAGTCTTTGGTATAAGAACAAAGTGCACGATATGAGCTACAGTAGTCCATTGACTTACGCAGAAACAACTTTCTAATGAAAAAAATACATACGCGTTTTTTTTTAAATTGTACATTGCAACATTGATTTTCACACGGCCACTCGATGTATATGTACAGTAGTCTATTGGAGAAAAAATGAATACGTCGTCAAACTTTCTGAATGCTGATTGGCTGAAAATACTATTCGCGCTAGGCCACAGTACAAAAGGGTCGGTAACGAAGCACACCGCTAGATTTGAGTATAGGCTGCTAGTCTACCTGGAAGATGGCACTGACTAGGACAAGCTCTCTGCTACATGCTGCTTCGCTCCTTCTCTCTGGACGTTGAACTTATTGGGTGTATGATGCTATTAGAGTGCGATCTGTAGGAGGGGGGGGGGGG
>JADKLZ010000003.1:27951076-27973216 GCA_021533235.1 Biomphalaria straminea
TGTGAATGGAAATTGGTGCATCCCAATCCGCACTATTTTGTGAATGAAAGTGGTGTTTATATAATTATCTCTTCTTCTCAGATTATTGTCATAATATTAAAAGTATTTCCACATTATTGTGTCGTTAGACTATTGAAACTAGAACAACAATACACCGATAGAGTATACTCTCAGGTTTTACTTTAGAAGTACTTAAATTAATATCACAAATTATGCACCTTCGTTCATTAGACATGATTATGAAGAGTAATTAATCTCTCTATTCCTAGATCTAGATCTAGATCGAAAACTCAAATTCAACTCTAAGATTATAGAACTTCTCTTCGCAAAGATAGTTTTATGCTTTAGTACATGAACATAGTAATTATAGTCCATTCATTTTATATTTTAATCAAATTAACATTCAAATTTGTTTTTCTAAAGCATTGTTACATGAGTGCAACTCTATTCTTAATATCGCATAAATTAAAGTCAATTAGTCATTTTTAGCTCCATTCATAGAATGGGAAGATCCCATGGCGCAGAATGGTGTGAATGGAAAATGGTGTATCCAAATCCGCACTATTTTCATTCACAAAATAGCATAGCCTATTTTTCTTTTACTTTACTTTTACTTTACAAAAGATTTTAATAATTTCCAGAGATTTCCAGGACTTTTTCGTAGGCCTATATTTAATAACATTTCAGGAGATTTTCAGGGGCTCCTGGTAAATCAAGAGGCAGCGGAAAATCTGTTATATGTTATAAGATGGTTCAATTTAATAATTTATACACCTAAAAATTAGCACGGGTCCAAAGAAAGTGCAGGACCCACTGCGGTCGCATATGTTGCAGTGCCTAAGGCCTGCCCTGCAAAATAGCAGCGTATGCTATGCTGCCGGTCGACTAATATATATATATAATGTGACATGGTTCCATTAGCATCTGTTATGGAATGTATTAATGTTTTTATTAAAAACAAAATAATTTGCTTAGATATATATATATATATGAATATGAGCCACCCAACCAAATATCTTTTATTACAAAGACAAGGCATATTAATATATAAATACTTGCATTTCTATGTAATCTTCAGACTCAAAGAAAATCCTTAATTTTTATTATTATTATTTTTTGTATTAGTAAATAATTATGGCTTCCATTATTATACTATTATTACTATTTTATACTATTATTATACTATTATTACTATTTTATTCCATCAGCTTCAGGAAGATGAAGCTTTAAAGAATGAGTTGGGTTGACATCTTAAGTGTTGCAGCCACTGTCACATCATTTATTGTTCAGTTTATAGGCATGTAAGTGAAATATAAATAAAACTTGAAAGTTCAAATATTTTTGAAATATATTTCAATCCATACATCCTAGTGCTACTCAGCCCATGGTGAACCCTGATCTGCTTTAATGTATTGTTACGATCTTCTCTGTCAGACCTTCTGCAAACACTGCTCAATAACACAACAGCACATCTAACACAAGAACTTGACAACAAGAGCTTCAATAAACAATGTGGCTGTTTAATAACAAATACATCAACAGCCAATAAAACACTATTGGCTTCACTAACTTCAAATGCTTTAACATAACAGAACTGTCTAACTAAGCACTACTAGTCTCTCTAGCTCGTACAGCTACATTTTCAAGGACTCGCTTTGTAGTACACAGTTTATTGCCTTGATGTTCTGGAGTCCACTGTCTTCTTACAAATTGTCTCTTGGCATTAAAGGCTCTCGGTTACATAACCACAACACAGGTCATACTTGCATGTACTAGCAGTACTGTCCCTTGTTCATCAGCCCTTGACCTGTGTGATTGGCCTGAGTCATTTGTGTCAGTAGGCCACTGGAGTTACTACAGTATGTTTCCATTTAGATCTCTACAGAACTCCATGCTTAATCTCCAAGTTGTAGATTTGTCTCTACATTATTAAGTAATTCATGGCCTCCTTTTGAGTCTTCTGCTTTGTTTCTGTTAGTGCACTATTTTTGCTACTTTTTTCTCTGGCATTCTAACATGATAACCTTTTTTTTTTATACTATTAAAATTCCAGGATTAGAACCCAAGATTCCCGGTTTGTAAGCCAATCGCCCACTCAGCCACCACACCTCCTTTTTATTTATAGTAACATGTATTATTAAAGTAAAAAGAAATTCAGAAAAAAAAAGTTGGGAACCCACTAAATGTTAGTTTTTGTTGTATATTTTCACCTTGATCAGTTCTCTTCTTTTTTCCCCAGAAAAATCTGCTTTGAAATAATTAGTAAAGGTAACACAGGTGACATTTCTTCTATACCTTTCATTGCATTTTTTATCAGGTACAATAGTGGATTTGTTTCTATTAAGTTTAAAAATAAATTCTTAATCTTCTAACAAGTCAATTATTTGTGCTATAGTACTAACAATGTCTGTAGTACTTAATCTGCATTCTATATGATAAATTTATATCATTTCCCTTTTTTTTTTCCAGTACTGCTATTTGGCTCAAGTATGGATTGATGACTGAACTTACAAACGTGATATTAACAAGTGCTTTGGGCACACTACTGCAATTAATATACATCTACATTTATTATTTATATTGTACAAAAAAGGTAACTTAACTTGAACTGAAATAATCTTAATACTAGCAGGTGACCATTGTGCAGCTGTAAAATATGACATATATATGAGAGACCCCAAATATCCAGCAATGCTCTAGGTTGCAGAGTGGGTATTATGTAATTTAGGCCCTCGTCTGGTCAACAGGCTATATGTAACACCACTTATTCTAGAGAGGGGCTCAGTTTATATTTGAAGGGAGTTTTAAATTATTGACATTCTTAAGAGCCATTAATTAACATTAGTTACTGCAACAATATTATTTATATAAGGATGGCTGCCTGGTTATGCAGTTTGCGCGATGAACTGTCGTTCAGATTTACGGTATCTGTGGTCCTGGGTTCAAACCCTGTCCGCTGCCATACCCCGTTCTCTTGTAGGAGGTTTGGACTAGGAAGTAATTATCTTCAACTCTGAAGGAACATCCAAAACACGTAAAACATTTTTAAAACATTTTTTTACAAATTTTAGGAGAGCATTTTTAAAATAGAACTGACAGAAAATAAAATAAATATAACAATTATAAATAAATAGTTTAAAAATATTTATTGTTTATAACAGCAAATGGTCTTGCTCTTGACACACACAACACATGAACTGACAATATGACTATCCTGCTTAATAATTATCATGTTCCATATAATTATTGAAATGTTTCTTTTGAAATCAATACTAAGTAAAATATGCCCCTAGTGCTCAATAGTTATGTTACTAAAACAAGACTCAAAGGTCTCAAGCTGCTGTATGCTTAACACAAACCAAAAAAAACAACACATTAACTATTAAAAATAACTGAAATCTCACAACTAAACAAGATAACAAAGGAAGTTTGTGTTTTCATACAAACTTGAATGTAGCCCCTGTCATATTTTTTAAAATTATACAGGTCAGAAGCCAAGTTTAGATCTTATTGAGCATGATGAACATGAGGGTGAAAGTAGATTCATATAGTCACTTTTTATTTTTGAGATATGAATTTGTCACCATGGGTCATAGCAGTAATAGTTAACAACAAAAAATCACAGGAAACCTTCGAATACTGGTATATCAAAACTACAAATTTCTATTTTTCCATACAAAATATTCATTTAAAACTGAATTAGCCTACAATCACATTCATTGCAGGCCCAGTTAAATAAACCTTACAGTTGTGACACTATATGAGGTCCTGTCACTTGTCTGAATAAGGTCAGCAAGAACATTGTAGGGTGTATAACATCTATAGAAAAAACAACAACATACATTTCAGTTTTTGCTTATTCTGACCACAAACAACTGTTCAATGCAGGTTATTAATCTTGTCAAAATGTTCAAACATGTATACTTCTGTACACTTTTGTTAGATGATTATCTTTATATTACACTTTTTTAAAATAAATAACACAATTTTATTAATAAATGTTATTAACAGGAAAAAAAATGTTTTTTATATCACTTAGACCACTAATGAATGCTTTAGTTTTAGTTTAGCTGTCTTGAATTTTTTTTTTCTTTTGTTTCAGTTTCAATTTTATGTTTTTTTAATCATTGGAATGATGTTGATTGTTATTCCCCTTGCATATGTTGACTTTTATGAATCAGAATTTGGTCGAGCCAAACGGAACCTAGGTGTATATTGTGGAGGCCTTACTATATTGTGTTATGCGTCACCATTGGCTACATTGGTAAGCTAAGAACATTTCAATTATAATTTGTCAAATTTCTTAAATATTTGTTGTTTTGAAATTACAACTGCTTTATACACATGCATTTTTTGTTTTGTTTCTCAGTCAGAAGTCTTGAAACAGAAATCTACACATTCTGTTTCATTTCCCTTATGTTTTGTGAATTTTGTAAGTGCAAGTCTTTGGACATTGTATGGAGCAATAATCAAAGACCGTGTATTAGTGGTATGTTCTTTAAATGCTATAGTTCTCAATGCACTGGTGATATGTTATTGTTTTGTACATCATAGTCCAAAACATACTGGCATTATGTTTACATCATAGACATAAATAAATATAGACTGGAAAAAAGGAAGTAACTTCATGTAACTTGAAAACATGTATATCTATTGTATTTGGATTTCCGAATTCTGAACAGTTGCATGATCTTCAGTCTTAGAGATTAAACAAAACTCTGCCTCCTTATTACTGCTCATAAATGCTGTATAATAAAGTGTACTAAATTGCAAGTCACAAATTTTTGTTTCATATATATACAAGTCTATATTTATTTATGTCTATGGTTTACATATGATAATCCAAAGTTAAGGTTTCACTGGTGCTCAGGGCTTCCCTCCTTTTTTTTACATTTTGATAATTTTTATTTTGTATATAGATGCAGTTGTAAAGGTGCATGTTAAAACAGTTGCACACCTATTGATAATCATTTCAATAGTCTAAAAATTAAGTTTTCACAGTAAATATTTGATAAAAAAACAAGAAAACTTTCACTATTAATTAAATTCTTAACAAATAAAGCAATTTTTTTAAAAAGCTCACAGAGCCTGCAAGCACACAATGCGTCATGGCTTTTCATTGTAGTGAAGGTTGCCCAGGCCTGAGCAAGCTATTATAGCAAAGTGCAGTCCAGGCCACAGTCTCGTTAGCTTATATTTCACATGGATTTTGCAAGAGAGGATTTGAACCTCTCAAGACTTTATTCAAATGGAGTTTGATGATAATGATTGAAAACCAAGAATTTAAAGCACCCTATTAATTGCTTTTGGACAACTTTATTAAATTGTACTTTTGTGGGTCATTTCTAAGTCAAGTGACTATATCTAGTACATAACATCAATATCTGATAGTCCTTCTCAAAATTTAAAACTTACATCAATCCTTGATGCTTGCAGTGAAGGAAGGAAAGGTGATCAGGAGAAACAGTAAAAGAATTTGAAAAATAGCTAAACAGTATTATTAACTGAATTCAAATTTGGCAAATATATCAATGCTTTAAGTTAAAAAAAAAAAACTTGCTTGTTTATTGATTCCATGTCATGTAATTAAGCAAGGTCCTAATTATTACAAAGAAACATTTGTTGGCACACATATCACAGTCTCTGTATTTGGACATTCTAAAAGAGATGGGTTTGGTTTTAATTTTAAAAAGAATAAGGTTATTCATTATTGTATTAATTATTTCTAATAAACATTCTTTCTTCTTATTACCAATATCAAATACAAGATATCATTCATTATGCTAAGTTGTTTGGTATTTACTCACTGATGATCTAGAATGTAAAAATGCATAGATGTACGTAAATTAAAAATTGATTTTTTTGGTTCTATCTTCAGATTTCAAATGTTTTTGGTATATTTCTGGGCTTTATACAGTTTTACTTGTTCTACAAATTTGGCTGCAGAAACACAAAACCAACACATGTATCAGAAACACCTTAATTTATTCTCTATTGTACATATGGGAATCTCTTATTAAAATAATCAGCCAACACTATGTTCATTGTCTATTTCAAGTATGTATATGTGTATTTAGAACTTTTTGTAAGCTGAATGGCACTCAATTTTGTCAATAGACCAGACATATATTTAAATAATTAAAAACCAAAGACACAACAAAAGACATCCAAATTAGTTTAATAAGCCGATTGCATTTGTAAACATTTATTTAATACATTTCTAATAAAAGATAAAACAAAAGGTTATTGTACATGTAATTGATCAAAACATTTTTATATATGAAGAATAGAACAAATTAGTCTTTGGTTTGATCATAGTTGCATAGCATCTGTAAGGTACCTAATGATAAAGATGTGTTAGGGGTAGCATCAAAAATAACCTTGTCATCAGTTTCAGTTTCTTCTAATGGTTGCAAATCAATACTCAGATCCAAATCTTTTGTAGAAAATTGTGACACTAAATAGGAAAAAAAAAACAACGGTTGTGTATTAACATCAGTGATGGGAACAGACTCTACAAAAATTTTAGGAAATTTTTGAAATTGTGTTAACACCCCCCCTTCCTCCCGTTTTCGTTCATTGGTGTGATAGATTGTAAAGACAAGGACTAAGACTGCTTTATTGATTTTTACGGAAATCTTTTGGGTTTACAAGGACTTTTTTCTTATATAAAGAAAACATAACAGAAACATACACATAAATACAACAGACACAAAATCATGCATTGATCAAATCAATTATTGACATCCCACTCAGAACAGAATAATGTCTTAAGCTGAGTGGTATGTCCACAGAAAATGCAATGACAGTTATATTTTAATCAGGTAACAACTTGACTGTCATCCCAAAACCTCAAACAACCATTTTTGTTCAAAGATTTATTAAAGAACATTAGAAATGGTTATTATTCAATGTTTTAAAATAAGAAACCTTCTTAGAGATGCCTTCATAATATGTATTCTCTCTCTGTTACAGAAAGGTATATTCTTAGTTCCTATGTGTATCACATAGATACTAGAACTTAAAACCTCTTAATCAACAGAGCCTGTAGTATATATAAACCTATTTACAACTATTTGTATATTTAATTGACATTTGATTACTAAAAAATGACATTTGGAGAGGGGGGTATTAGACCTATTTTTTTTTTTCAAGCAGAATTTCTTTTTCAACTAGATCTATAGGCTATGTAGTTTCCATGGCTTTCACCACCAAAATAACTTTGATGGACTTTTCACAGCTGTGTGGGTAATATTTTTATTAAATCTACAGTAGATTTAGACTCTAGATCCAGGTCAGTAAAATTCGCGGACTTTTCACAGCTGTGTGCGAAATATCTTCACTGAATCTATCGTAGATCTAGAATCTATAATAGACTCTAAAGATTTTAACAATAAATCACTAAAAATCGCGGACTTTTCAGGGCTCCACAGGGTTAGTAATTATGTTCACTAGATTCTAGTGATTTAGCGTAAATCTAAAGTCTATATCTAAGTCACTAAATTCACAGACTTTTCGCGGCTCTCTGCGAATTATCTTCACTAACTCTACTGTAAATCTAAATTCTAGATCTAAGTCACTTAATTCCCGGACTTTTCACATCCTTGTGCGATTTATCTTCACTGACTCTACCGTAAATCTAGAAACTAGATCTAGGTCACTAAATTCGCGGACTTTTCACGGCTGTGTGTGAATTTATCTTTATTGATTGTACCGTAAATTAAGTTACTAAATTCGCGGACATTTCACGGCTGTGTGCGATTTTATCCCCACTGACTCTACAGTAGTAAATTTCGTAAAACCAGAGTTTAGACCAAGATATTTTCGCCGTTTTTTTTTATTATACACTAGGCTTTGAATTTTATAATGAAATTCAAGGTGTTTTCCAAGTTTTCAAGGTGGCTACGAACCATGAAAAGTATTGAAATTAAAGAAACTAGATATCTTATGTAGAATTAGAATATATCTATCTAGACTGATTCAAACCACTTAAGTCACTCTAGTGTACACTGAGATCAACTAGACAATATGATCACGCGAGTTTTCTTTTAAAAATGTAACTTATGACAGTGCTAAAAGAAAATGGAAAAATAATAAAATCGGATTTTTTTTTCCGAAAAAAAAAAATGTCGGGAAAATTTCGGATTTTTTAGATTGAAAATCGGATCAGAAGAAATTTTCGGAAAATTCTCATCACTGTAACATATAAAAATACTATTAAACTATCTTTTCAAAGTAATTAATTTATATAAATAAAAAAAAGACAAGTATAGAACAATGTGCTACCAGATGAGCAGGCTGTATTTGGGAGTCTGTTGTCTTGGTCTGTGTCTGGCTCTGGTACATCCAAAGGTAGCATGTCAATCATCAAGTCCAAATCTTGTTCAGAAAATTCTGGCAGTGCAACTTGTTAGGTCGCAACAAGAAAGATAAAAGAACAATTAGCATGTCTTATTTAAATTGATGAAGCATTCCTATAGTTGTGAATTGGTTATCTATTTAACTAAGAGAGCCCCCAATATGCCTAAGATGCATTTATGTTCATTTTAACAAACATATTCAATTATAAAAAAATGTTTATTGGAAAAAAAATCACCATATTTTATGATCAAAATAAAAATTATTTCTTTTTAGTTTTTTCATAAGTTCTTGAGCAATGAGATTCTTGTCTCTATTACTTGACACATTGAAAAGTCATATTTTTGTTTATTATGTTACAGAACTAATTATTGACTAACAAAATTACGCTAATTAATTTTACCCTAGCTAATGGATGAAACAATGTTATCAATACTGGTATGGTTAAATATTTTCAAGATTCTGCCGGAAGTGGTAATGGATGTGAGCACTCCACTACCTATAAAATGCTTCCAAATGGCATGCGTCTCAAATAGCCTCTGACAACCAGTCCAACTCCGGCCTTCACGTGTGGCTCAGATATTGATTCCGGCGGAACTGTTCTTACTAACAGGAGAAGGGGCACTGTACAGGCGAATAACTGGCGCCTTAACCAGTAAGCTTCGGGCAGGAGGGGCTCGTTAGCCATGGCAGGCTACCCACCTAGGAGAAGGAAAACTCTGAATTCAAACCTCTGCTGCCTTGCAGCTATACCCAATCAAGGGAAAGGCTTCGGGAGTCAACCCTAAGGAAAAATCAGGAGCTGGCAACCCTAAGGCAGTTTGCAGCACCCAGTGCTACACTCTGGCAGAACCTGCGATGCTGCTGATCCCAAACTGTATCGGCACTGCTGTTCCTCTGGATACATTAGCTGCGTGGAGAATGGGGAATTGATGTGTGGGCGACATCGTTCTGACCACAGCATATGCCCAGGCATTCATCTCATTTCCATGAGATGATCCATAGTCGCTTTGCGACTGACAGAGGCCATAGAGATTTTCAAGATTCTATGCTAAACTATTCCTATAGTTATTTGTTAAGAAAAATAAAAAACATTTGCATTTCTATTTGACATCTATTTGGCCACCTCTGAAATAACTTAGGTTTAGCTTTATGTGTAGTGTACTTTATCAAGATCTTAAATTCTATCAATTAATCCTTTTTATTACTTTGAACAAGTACAAAGAACTGTGAAAGACAATTATTCAAATTGTAAGCCAGATATAGTGAGATTTTTTCCTTTATAATGATTGGTTATTTGTCTAAGCCAAATATGGGTATTGTATACAACCTTCAGGAAAAAGGACAGGAGTGTTCACTAATTTATCCATGAGTGCATCATCATTGTCACTCTCTGGTTCACTGTCTGGTATTGTCCCAAATAAACATGGTGGTCTCCATGTCAACAGTTTATCCACATATGAACTAAGTCGCTGACTTTTGGGGAAAATTGATTCCTCTGTAGACAAAAAATTTTTTTTTTTAGTTTAAATCTCTTAATGTAAAAATTAAAAACAAAAAAAAACTAGGTAAATACAAATGGTTACAATCAGGTGAGTAAAGGAGCAATGGTAAGTTACTGTCAATAAATAGATGAATAATACCTTCATCATCACTGGTAGATGCTGGTGGTGGAGGAGTGATTATATGCTTCTTCTTAGGTTTGACACTGACATTCACTGAAGTACTATTTTCTTTAGAGTTCTTTAGTACTTTTGCCTGAAGCTTACATAAATATTCAAATTGAGCATAAGTATTATTTGCATGTGGGTTAAAAACAATTTACTAAACTTTAAAATCTACTATTAAGTAGACTATCATAATTAAAATAGAATAAAACTTAAAGACATTGATGCTTAAGTTTTTTATTTCATTTACTTTAGAACAAGAAATCACCTTAGGTGTCTTCTTGGCTTCTATTTTCTTAATGCTAGTGCCTTGAGGAATATTTTCTACTCCAGATGAAACTTTTGTGTGTGCTTTAAGTGTATACAAATGTGATTCCTTGGTAAAACTATTCAATGCCCCAACAGAGACTCTAGAATCATGATTGACATCAATTAAAGCTTTTCTGGGTGTTGGTTGGACATGAATTCCTTTGTTTTCTGTAAGAAACCAATAAAGTAAACATTTTTAAAAATGTTTTAATTATTAATGCGCCTAAAAATAAAATATAATATGTATGTAAATTTCTTTGGAGAATAAATTTCTTTCTTGTTAAATTAGTATAGGAAATAAGAATGCAGGAATCCTAGTATCCTTTTTGTGACTCCCTCCTTTCTTCACATCAATTGTACTCATACTCAATTTTTTTGTTTGTACTCATACTCAATTTTTTTGTTTATCTCCTATTCACTCCTTCTCTTACAAAGTTCTATGACAGTAGATGATTCTCAGTGGGTGTCAGCTGACAGTGAAAGAAAAATGCCCCCCACTCAACATGGTTATATTATGGAAGATCCAACTGAAACTGAAGAACCATTTCAAAAGGCCATATCAACCCAATGAAAATTGAACTGTGGCTGAGCTTTAAAGATGCTACAATTCACAATAAAATAGAGATCTATGATAAATATCACAATATACAAGTGGCTAAATTGAAAGCAATTTTTTTTCGAGCATTTTCAATTTTCCTTTTCATATGATGTCTCCTTGCATTACTATATTATCTCTTAATTATCATCATTACACTTTGTCTCAAAATGACTTTTTTTCTGTCCACATGTTACAAAGTTATAAAAGTTAATTCAATAATTGATGAAATTATCTTTTTAAAATAAAATTTGTTGCCACACAGCTCAAGTTTAAATGTGAAATTTCAGCTTGATAACAATTTATGAGAAAATGTTGAAATAAATTATAAAATTATTTTTTTTTTACTATGAACATGATGAAAGAAAAAAATTAAGGAGTGTAGGGTTTGAAGCATCTAGGGTACTAACAGTATAAGCGGGATCTGTCCGACTCACTACCAAAACTTAGTCCTTTTCTATATTTATAGATAGTAAAAAACTTTCTATTAGAATTATATTTGCCTACAAAACCATTTCAATATTAATCAAATAATCAAACTTACTTGAACTAAAAGATTTTAAGTTTATTCCTTTTGACAATCCTACATTTTCTTTATCATTATGAACAGCAAAGCTTAAAGTAGACATGATTGAAGCCTGAAACAAACAGAAAATAAAATTACATGCTTGTATCATAAAATTAAATGTAATATAAATTAGTTCATCTAAATGGAGACACTGCACCCACCCGTATGAAACCGTAAACCATATCCTCTTTGAATGCCCCTTCCTAATCCACCTTAGGCAGACCCTACAACTACTACAACCCAACATAACCAACACTGCATGGCAATGCTGAACAACTAAAGAGCACACTATTTTTCCTTGGCACAGTCTGCAAAAGAATTCACAGCTCAGCAGCAAAAAGCTAGGTAGATCTAAAATCTAAATAATCTAATTTAGATTAAATGCTTCTATCAGATAGATCTAGATTATTTTAGATACACCCCAATCTAGACTCTAGACCTAACCTAAGACTTAACCTTCTAACTTCTTATCTATCAAGATACCACTAGTCTAGTATGTAACTGTCACTCCCTGTTTGAAATGACACAAATGAGTCAAAACATTTCCCCTCTTTGGACTCAAAAAAAAAAAAAAAAAAAAATAGTCAAAAACCTAAATGTAAAAAGAGCCAGAGCAGAGTATAGTTCTAGATTCTAGATCTATGACTATATTGACTTATAAAGAGTAGAGCTAGATCTACAACATCTAGAATCTAGTCTATATCTAGCATCTACAAGTTACAAAGTACTACTATAACTAGACTAATTAATCTATCTAGATTCTAGACTAGAGACTAAGATTGACTTGATAATTAATTGTTGAATCATAGAATCTAGATCTAATCTAGCAAGAGTCTAGTCTAGACTTAGATTCTCTAGTTACTAGATCTATGTAAATATATCTAGACATAGAATAGAGAACATCATCATATATAGACTAAGTCTCACTAAGTTATAGATCTAGAGTCAGAGTCTTTAATCTAGTATAATTAAGTTTAAGAATCATCTAGATCTAAAATCTACAATCTAGACCTAGTATAATATTATTATTATAGTATTATAGCTTTTATATAGCGCTACTTTCATGCTTATAGCATGCTCAGAGTGCTTTGTTCAATCTCATCTCTGGGGAGGGGGTATCTAGTCTAGGAGTTATTTCTGTGCTGCCTTTAGGCGCTCAGTAAACACAACTCTGCCCGATCCAGGTGTCGAACCTCGAGCTCCCTTCTAGGTAGCCAAGCCAAGCCAAGTTCAAGGGGCAAGCGCACTTAGCCTCTCGACCATGATTCCCGCAATAATTCAATAATTAATAATAAAATTTTTAACAACTACTAGATTCTAGATTCTATATATATAATAAAAATATATTAATTTAATTAATACTATTAATCCAATAGCTCCTATTTCCAGTAACAAAAAAAAAATAATTTTATAAACCGTAAGTGAAGAGACTACTGACTAGTTACTAGAGTCAGTTCAGTCAGAGTGAAGTTACTACTACTAGTGTAGACTAGTTAGAGCAGTTGAGTTAGAGTAAAGTTAAAAGCTCAGTAATGTCAGTGAGTAAACTAAAACTTGTATTTATTTTGTAATATTCATGTTGAATTCAGTAGAATTGTTATTGAATATTTCAATATTTGTAATTTATGTTTACAAAGTTAACAAAGTGACTTCAAACTGACAAAGTCAAAGTACTTGTCATTACTTGAGTCTAAGTCTAAGTCTAAGTCACTAAGTTGACTAAGTCTAAAAATAAGTCTAAGTAAAGTAAGTAGATCTAGATCTAGTAAGTAAAGACATTTGATTTTTGATTTTAAATTTAAAGAGGCCGACTTGATTAAATTAGAGACTCTAGTCTCTAGGCCCTAAGCCGGCCTAGACAATTAATCTAGATAATATTATATTAAAAATCTAAATAATCTATCTCTAGACCTATAGATATAGATTAAGTCCTATATCTAGATTCTATTTCTATACTAAGTAGAAATCAGATTACAAACAATCGTAAAATGGTGACTTTCTAATACGCTCTCATCATTGGATAAAATAAAATAATAAAAAGAAGGAACCGCAACTAACACCAATGAAAACTCAGCTTAACTAACCTATATAGAATGTGCTTATCAACTTCATACTTATTGTTATCTATATAGATTAGTGGTTGCATAGTGATGCGTCAAGATGGCGAACTCCAACATAGACATAGACTTATTGAGACGGCGCGTTTACGATAACTTGAATGATGCTGCTACAAAAAATAGTAAGTAGATCTAGGTCTAGATCTAGTAACCTTATTTTCAGAATCTAGAATGTATTTTTTTTTATTTAGTGTAGATCTAGGTTTATAATATTACTAAACTAATACTTAGGACTTAGTCTTGTCTTAGTGACTTAGACTTGACTTAGACTTAGTCGACTTAGACTCAACTTAGAGTAGACTTTAGACTACTTTAGTCAGTTTAGTTAAGTTAGTATTAAGTAATACCAAACGTTGATAAAATTAAAAATCATAAAATGACACAAGTGTTGCTTTTTTTAGTGATTAGTCAAATTAGTGTTGTCTTAGAGACTAGCTCAGGCTGACTTAGGACTTGACTGAAAAGTCACTGAATACTGATGGTAGTGCTATACAGACTATACTATACGCCTTCTATAGAGTATGGTATACAGTACGAAGTCTTAAATATATAAAATAACAATACTAGTATACTGTTGTAACCCTGCCTTGCACCAGTGCTTGTGGTGCGCACTAGCTGACTATTGAATGTAAACACTAAACAGGAAGACACTAGGTTAGAGAAAAAACAGTGAATCAGCCCAGGGATTGTGAAGAGTCTTAATGTTTAAAAACCAAAAAGCCAACTTTTGTGCTGCCTGAAGGTTGTAGTAGGGACCTGGAGCAAAGCAGGGAAGGCTGTTGTTGGTCCACATTTGGGTTAAGTAGCAAAGGACTGGTATGATTAGTAGTAAGACTCTGAGGAAGGTGAAGGATGTTTTGTGTTTACCCTAACGCATAAACACAACTATTTATTTCCTGTTAAACTGCGTTGCCTTTTCATTGAATGCCTACCCTAGAGTTAAAACAATACTTTGCTATATACTATAGGGAGTCCATTGGGGACTAAGCTTAAGTTGGCTAAGTGTCAAACTGAGTTGCTGTTACACTATTTACAAGCATTTCCCAGATCCAGATTTATTTTTTTAGTTTATCATTCATTCTAGATTTTATTAATAATTTAATCTTATCTGGATCTAGATTTAAATCCTAGGCCTATAATCAGTAAAATGATAAATCTAATTATTATAAAAGGGATCTTGTAATAGGTCCAGATCTAGATTCTATATATAAATTAATATAATAGATTATAAATAGATCTAGGCCTGTACACATTTCACTCACCGACATCACATGTAAAATACTAGAACACATAAGAATGTAGCAACATCATTACCCACTTAGTTAAAAAGAAGGTATTTACTCTGTTACCAATATATATGGCTTCAAAGTATCAAACGGGGTAAAACAAGGCTGTGTTCTAGCACCTACACTGTTCAGTATCATGTTCTCTGCTATGCTGACAGATGCATTCACAAATAGAGAAAACATCAGGATAAATATAACATGCAGATTTAATGGTGATTAATGATTCAACCCAAGGGGGCGCGGTGGTCGAATGGTTAAGCGCTTGGCTTCCGAACCTGAGGTCCTGGCTTCGAATCCCTGTGAAGGCAGGGATTTTGAATTTCGGGATTTTTAGGGCGCCCCTGAGTCCACACAACTCTAATGGGTACCTGACTTTAGTTGGGGAAAGTAAAGGCGGTTGGTCGTTGTGCTGGCCACATAACGCCCTGCTCGTTAACCGTTGGCCAAAGAAACAGATGACCTTAACATCATCTGCCCCATAGATCGCAAGGTCTGTAGGGGACACTTTACTTTTTTTTTACTTTCAACCCAAGGTGGCTCAAAGAAAAATCAAAAAGTAATTCAGCAGTAATCAGGGACTTGCTATTTGCTGATGACTGTGCCCTAAATGCCTGCTCTGAAAATGATCTACAGAGCATCGTCAGTGACTTATCAAGAGCATGCGCATACCTTGGCCTTACCATCAACACAAATAAGACCTGCTCCTGGGAAAGCCTACTCAGATCCAAGCATCAAGATAAATGGACATGATGTAAACACAGTGGACAGATTCACATATCTTGGCAGCACACTCTCCAGAAACGGAAAGATCGATAATGAAATTGACCTGTGAATTGCCAAGTCCAGTGCATCCTATGGCATACTGTCAAAAAATATCTGGAACAGACATGATATCTCCACAAATACAAAGGTAGGGATCTATCGAGCTGTCATCCTCCCTACATTGCTCTATGCCTCAGAAATGTAGACAGTGTACAGAAAACATGAAAAAAAAACTGAATCACTTCCACATGACATGTCTAAGAAAAATACTAAATGTCAAATGGCAAGAAAAATACCAGATACTGAAGCCCTTTGAAGAGTGGGTCTGCAAAGCATCCACACAATCCTGATGCAGTCGCAGCTGCGATGGGCAAGACATATCTGCAGAACAGAAGACCACTGCATCCCTGAACCACTCTTGCATGGCCAACTAAGTGAAGGAAGGTGGTCAAAGAAATCACTTCAGGGACACCCTTAAAGCTTCTCTGAAGACAATCAGCATAGACCCAGCCACCTGGGAGACAGAGGCACATGTCAAAGTATCATGGCATTGCACTGTGAAGACTGGTGCACAGGTTGCTGAGGAAAAGAGAACATAGCTGGCAGAAGAAAAATGCCAGAGAAGAAAAGCAAGGCCAATGTCACTAGCTCCAGCTGAAGTAACCTGCCCAGTGTGCAGCTGAACATTCCGGGCTCACATAGGTCTCACCAGCCACATGAGGAGGCATAAAACCCCAGTGCAAAGCCCTCAGCCCCCTGGATGACAAACTGGTCATCATCGAACCACAATGGACGAACTATATATATATATATATATATATATATATATATATATATATATATGACTTTAGGAAATTTAGGTTAGGGTTAGGTTTTATTGATGACTGGCTTTTTTTAATGATGTCTAAACTTACCACCATTGCTAGTTTAAAAAAAAATATTTTGGCATTACTTGTCCATCACACTTATAAAGTCAGGATTTCATGATAGGTATAGAACAGACTGTAATAACAAATGCTTTCAATCAACACAGCAGTAAACTGACCTAGGTGTACCTATCAGATCTGTCTTAGACCCACTACCATTTTTATATAAATGCATAAATGACCTAATTGCTTTAGTTCAGAATAAAAATTTAGACTATTTACAGATGATTGCAGAATAGACAGAAAAGTAATAATAATAAAATCAAGATACCTAAATTTTAGAGAAAAAGATGAAATACAAAAATTAGAATCCAATCGCAGCATTTCTTTGCATAAAAAAAATTAAATTACTAAGAATAACAAAAGAAAAAAAAACTAATAAAACTACTTATCTAATAATAAACCAATTACACAGACTAAAAACTCAAAAATGCTACATTATTAAAAATCTATCAAAGCATTGGCATTTATTAAAAGAAAATTTTACAAATCAAAATAAGAATGTAAAAACATTAATATAAAATGCTATTTAACCTTGGTTAGACTAATATTAGAATGTGTGTCTTTAATTAACATGCATGACTAGATTAACAATAAAGATATGAAATTGTGTATTTTTATCTTCTTTTTGGAAGGAACATCTGTAATTTATAAAAAAAGAAGATAAATGATACCTATATTTATGTTACTTGAAAATTTACAAGGCTCTAAGAATTTTCTTAATAATTATTGTAAATATAGATTTATATCTGTGAGAAAAAAATCCTAGCTAATAGTTCTCATCATGAAAAGTGAAGTTAGAACAACATACATTTAAAAAGTGAAAATAAAATTTACCTGAATGATGAATTACAAAGTTCACATCTTTTCATGACATTGTAATTGTTCTCATGCATTTGACTTCAATTGGAAATTTTGCTATCAACTAAAAATTCCTTTGTATACACACACATAGATCTATATTATGTAAGTTTGAATGAATCAATTTGCCTAATTAAACATTATACTCAACATCATAAGGAGATTTACATGTTTAGTTCAGTGCCAACATTTAATTGACTGCTGTTGAATAGCAAGTGTTGATAAATTGCACAGGAAGCTCATATAAGATAGTTGACCCCTTTTCAGACCTTGTGCTCTATGGGGCAGATTATGTAAAGTTCATGTGTTTATTTGGCCTACAGTTAATGAGGGTGTAATGTGCCCATCACAACAACCAACTGCTATTACATTTCCCCAACTAATAAAGTCAGGTACCCATTAGAGCTGGGTGGACTCAGAAGCGCTTTACCACATTAAGTAAGTTAAAGTTGTTTTTTTTTTTTTTTAAATATGATAAAAAGTAAAGTAAAGACAACAACTGAAAAGCAGCAGACAGTGTCACTGGCTTGATACCCATTTTGAGCTGAATATTTATTTTTTTTTTTTAATTATTTTATTATATTTTAAGTTTAATAATGGAGGTATTGATTTTTTAACATTTTTAGCGGCCCCCGTAAGGGGAAAAAGCCGCTATTAGGTTTGTGCAAAATGTCCGTCTGTCACACTCAGGGCGCCAAGACTAGAAGAGATACGAAAAATATTTTTTCACCATTAAATGCGGCTTGAAAAGTTTAGGTGCAACGGCTACTTTTAGTTTTCTAAAAGCAAACCGTTTAATTTATAAAAATTATTATGCAAGCGATTTTTTAATAACAAAACACCAATTCTAAAACAATTACGTAAATGTAAGGGAGGAAATGTTACTATAAGAAATGCTCTCCACATGAGGATATCGTCTCATTTTTTAAAATGAACTTTTAGCAGCGACTTTCGTGTACTAGCGTGAAGCCCGGCAATGACATGTTTCTAAACTAATTTTTTAATTTTTTTTTAAATCAGATTTTTAAAAACAAAATTGTTTAGTGCCCCCATTAGAATAAAAGAAGCATATTTTCGTGCGTTTTGTCTGTTGGTTGGTCTGTCCATCACGGTTAGATAAAAAAAAAACACTAAAGGCTTTTGAAAATATAATTTAACCTCTACTGTTCTTTCAGAAATATTGCGATAGTTTAAGGATGGGAGCATACAGGAATTGAGCCAGGGACCAACGATAAATCTGAACTAAAGTCTAGTGTGCAAACATCAAGATAAGGCAGGTTTATACCCTTCTCGCCATCTTCCGTCGTCCAGCGAGAAGTTAATTATTTTCAACTTAGAAGGAACATCCGAAACATCTTGGGAATGGGCGGATCTAACAGGGATCCGACTCCGACGGGGGCCGCCTCTGAGTTTGTGTATCACACAAACTCTCTTTGTAATCTTGTTTTTTTAACGTTTATCTGTGAACTCCTCAGAAAAGATAATATTTAAAATTTTAATAGTCATATTTAAAACTTTTAATCAAAATCAGTGTTTATAATTTTACTTTTCTTAACCAGGTGATGAATATCATTATGATCAAAAAGATGAAAAGCTACAAACCAAACAGTCACCATATTGCTTTCAAAATTTTTTGTGCCTTGGAGTAGCTGTTGCTGTGTTTTATTTTACTGACTTTTTAAATGTTATTTTATATGATGCAAGTATCAAAAGGTAATTAACACATTGATTATTCACATTTGTTTGTTAAATGAATGTTTCAGTCAACAAAGATGTCAGTGCTATCAACTGGATTTAGCATGAAAGTAACAAATGACACTTGCTTTTATTTTATGATGTCATTTAAAATTTTAAATATATATTTCAAAGTATGGTCAGATGTGACAAAATATGTAGTTCACAGCTGAGTCTACATGTAATACTGCATACAGGCTTTATCTTTGAAGTTAAAAGTTAACATGGTCCATTTTTTAAATAGAAGGTAATATCAGCAATAAATAAATAAAAAAAAGTTTCTCAAAGTAGGCCTCAAATCATAATTAACCTAAAGTTGTTGTTTTTTTTTACTTCATAAATAAATAAATATGTGTGAGTACCAGGACCCAAAAGTGAATAGTCTTTTATATACATCTTGTATGGGGTGTTTATTAATGTCACTATTTTAAACCATTATTAGATCTGAGACTCACATATCATATAGCCTTCTTTACCCAGAATAGTAATGAGCTGTACTTGTCTAAGAAACTAAAACGCATGTTATACTAAGATGAAATTAGTCCACTAAGTTTAAAATAGTGTATTTTCTTACAACTTCTTAAAACTAAAATGCTTTCATTAAATTAAACATTGTACTCTATCCAGAAGAAATGAAGAAACTAATAGTGAATAGAATAAATGATAAATGGACAAGCTCTCATCTGAATCACAAGAAATATGAAGCCTATTATAAACATCCTGACTAGATTAACATCTAATCTTTTGCCTCAGAACCGGACACAACAGACAATGAGACAACATATGTTCCGGAAACTCAAAATTGGAACCAGTGAAATCTGTCCATGTGGAGTATCACCATGTCCTTCAAAATTGAATTCCTTACCAAGAGGCCTGAACAAGACACTGGCCCCAAAACACCCTTATAGAGAGAAAACTATATGGAGAGCTCCCTGATTCGGAGACTACTGTGTAGTTCATCTCATATATTGGTCTAGTCATCTGAAGGCTCATAACAATGGGACTGAGGAAGTAGAAGAAGAATTCAAAGATAAAGGCACATTTCTTTTTTTCCTAGGACCAATTTGTACAAATACTTCTTCTTCCCTAGTGCTAACAATTTGGCTGAGTTAAAGTCATTGATTAACATGCATGACTAGATTGACCTAAGGGTATGCATAGGACGTAATCATCTTTTTTTTAAAGTAACATCTGTATTTGATAATATAAGATATTCAATGTATGTATCACACAGAGCACTGGCGCCTGCCCAAACATTTTTGGCTTCAAGGCACTTATAAATAGAATAGAGTCTCTGCAGCTTCTTTATACATTGTCGACAGAAATTTCTAGGGGCCACAGTTTCACTTTCCAAAAAAGTTCTCTGAGCTGTTGGTTGGACATCAATCACTCAGAGATAAAAAAGAAAAACATTTTTAAAAAGTAGTAGTGTAGGCAAAAATTAGTGTAAACAAACTTTTGTGTCATTTTGAAAGCTTTTAAAGTTTGTTAAGCACAATGACAAAAAGTTGTGGCAAAATATGCAAGTCCCGACTGGGTATGTATTGTCATATGAAGTCCTGCACTTATCCCTTATCTTCAGAATAAAAGACAGTGCTTTATTATAAAGCAAACTTTAGCTTTTGGTGATATTGACAATAATATTTATAATTTTAATAGTTTTTGTTTATTTATTTCTTATTATTTCAGTACATGGTTTTGGTCAGGGGCCTTCTTTTTAAGTGTTCATCTAGGAATTTTAGTGTATATAGTCTTTTACCAGAGTTTTTGGAAAAAACTTCATTCTGATCAGTGGGAAACTAAATTTCCCAGAGTTTTCCCAATAGCAACATCTGCTTTCATAATTGGAATGATTTGGTAAGCACTGTGTGAATGCCTCAAATGAAGTGTACTTAAATGACTTGCTTGATTTTTTTTTTTACGTTTTAGATATTTTTTTTTATTCTTCTTTGTCCCGTTATTACCCCCCTTTCCCCCCTCAAAAAAAAAAAAAAAAATTAAGCAGCTCAAATCTTTAACTAAATGTTATGAAAATAGAAGAGAAATTGCTGCACATCACTGCTTCCCCTGAACTTTAAATTCATGCCACTAGAAACCCCATTTTTCATCTACTTGCTCTCCTTTTTTTTTAATCTTCTTTCCCATTTTTTTTTTAATCTAGCTCCTATTGTTTGAAGATTCATTGAGATCCTTTCACTAGCACACTTATATATCTATATCAATGTCAGCTATGGAAAATAAACTTCTTACACTATTTTTTTTTTTTTACAAATTATAATTTGAAAGTTAAACAATTAAATTATTGAGAATGATTTATTATTATTTTTCTTTTTCAGCTTCTCTGTCAGCCTTTGGCCTGTTTGGGGATTTCTAACTCCATTAATATTTCTATCACTTTTTTTAGGAGGTGTTGTTATTATAGCAATGATTGGCTGATTCTTTCCTTATTAGAGTTCAGTTTCTCAACAGTTTTTACAACCTTCAATAAATCTAATATCTTTGCATCAATTAGATATTACTTTTAATATTGAACATACATTGTAAGGAGTATAGATATATAAATTGATGCGTGTAATCTTTTCAAATTAAAATAAATAGAAACTGTGTTGTGTACCTCTATAATGAAAACTGTTATAGAGCTTACAATTTGTTAGAACATTCTCTCATGACAAAAATCTAGCATTAAAATGTTACTTTTAAAATGGTATTACCAATAATAATATTAATAATAACAATAATAAATTTTTAATTTTCAACATATTTAAAAAAATATACTATTTTAATTAGAAAAGGATTAGTGGATATGAAGGAAAAGTGAACATCAAAAGCATAAGCATTACAAATTAGTATTTTGTAGATGGCACATATATCCTAGAGGGAATACAAGAAGAGCTGGATGTTTGCTAATGCATATTAAAAAGGTCATCTGAAAATTAATGTGAATAAAGTTCACTGAT
>JADKLZ010000003.1:27992592-28004079 GCA_021533235.1 Biomphalaria straminea
ATAAAGCATGAGCTAAATAACCTTCCTGTTTAATTACTGATCATCAACAAATTAGAAGTGTCTTCAGATTTATAAAATAAAATAATAATAACAATAAGTAGCTAATAAGCAGTATATATTAATTAAAAAGAGCCTAAATATAAATAGCATGCACTACATAAACTTCCTGTTTAATTACTCATCATCAACAAATTAGAAGCAGCTTCACATTTAAAGCAAAAAAAAACAAGTAACTACTGATCAGGAAATTATTTTTTTTTTAGGCTGAACTTCACCAATGGTAATGCAGTAATTCATATTGCAATACAATGTGGTATTTACATATAATTACAAATGCAGTATGATGCAATAGGAAGTGTTGTGAACATAATGATAACAGAGTTGAAAACCATGTCTGTATAGTATGGCTTTAATACACTGAATTACAACACAACGCACATTTCGTGAACACATTCTTACGGAAAGTTACAAGCACATGTAAACATAAGAACGAAAACCAATGTAGAATATTATTTTCATGACAGGAAGTAACTTCATTTTTTTTTAATATTTTTTCATAAGAAAAATCTATTTTATAAAATTTTATATATGTTACATACAAAATTGTATTGTATATTTTTTTTTTAAGTGAAAAGGCGGTTTAAAAATAAAACTATTTGGGAAATTGTTTATGAAGTTGTTTTTTTTTTGTTAATTGTTGCCTCTCTTAGCTTAGACGTTATCAAAAAACAAAAATAGCTAGTAGTAGGAAAACTCTAAAATAGTCATGCAATGTCAATAAAAATAACTAATAAAGTCATTTAGCAAAATAAAAATAGCATCATAGAAAATGTTTTTTACATATGATAGCCAAAACAAAATTCTAACAAAATGCAATAAAGATTATTATAATTATAAGCCTTCCAAGTTGCATCGCATTTTAAATACATGAAATGCTCACTGTTTTGAAAAGAAAAAGTTTACCTTTGGGAGGAAAGTAAGACTTAGATTCTGCTTTATGAGGCCAATCAACAACCAGTGCACCAAATCTTCTAAAAGCTGTAGTTATTTCTTCTGAAAATGTATATTTATATATATTACAAGAATAGTTTGTGTGGAAATATAAACTCAAAATGCCCCCACACCCCATGATACACTGGGGCAAGTAAAAAGCCAAGTTTCAATATTATTAATTTATTATAGCTCTTTCTCTCTTTAATTATATTTCTTGTTCCGATAGTATAATTTGTTTTTCTCATTTACATTTCCCTATCTTTTTATGATTAAACTTCAATAACTTTTTTTTGTCATCAGAAAATGTTAATGCATGCTCTTTTTACACAACAAAAATTAAATTTTATAAATAAAAAAAACAATTTAGTTTAATGGAAGTCAAATCAACATTGGCATGGTCAATTAGGAGAGATTTAAAGAGACTATCAACACTTTCTTCAACTATACAAAAAAAAAAAAAGAGAATATGTATCTAAGGTGTTGCCAATACTACTGTATTGTTAGGCTGACTGACAACAGGATACAGAG
This sequence comes from Biomphalaria straminea, assembly GCA_021533235.1. Taxonomy (NCBI): domain Eukaryota; kingdom Metazoa; phylum Mollusca; class Gastropoda; family Planorbidae; genus Biomphalaria; species Biomphalaria straminea. Next base: position 27,994,114 of record JADKLZ010000003.1, read on the forward strand.
GCTTCTTAACTCATTAGCTGCAGCCCATTTCTATCAGTGACGGCCTGACAACCAATAGAAGCAAGAATTGTCTATGGGAATGACACTTTTACCCTACCTTAGTTTCATTGCATTTTTAAATCTAAATTTTTAAGTAATAATACTTTCTGCTAAACAAATGAATAGTGATATTAGTGATAATGAAAATTTAGATAGATCCAGTAGGTCTAGATTTAGCATATGATAACTTATTGTTATATACCTCAATACTGCAAATTTTTATCTCTTTTTCTATATAAAACAAAAATAAATGTCAAGTAACAAAGCTCTTCAAGGTCATATGTGGATAACATGGTTGCTAATTATTTCACTGGTTAATTTTTCAACTATTAAGTATGAAAGTTGTTTACTAGTTAGTTTGAAATTAAGGCCTATTTGGGGAATTTCCATGCATGTGGGATTAGCCTAGATGTTTACAAAAGAAAGGGCAAGATGGAGATAGTAGAGGGTATCTAAAGATAAGCATGATTAGTTTCACAAAATTAACATTGACCTTAATGACAATGTTTTAAATGCAGTTTTAGAACATTCCATTTTGGATAAGTCCTAGAAAGCAATCTAATAAAAAGAATCTAATTAATTTTGACCCATTAAGAGCTAACACACTATCTCCTTTAATATTCTTAATTTGTCATCATTTGAAAGATTAAGTAGATATTGGGTACTCTTTTTGGAAAGTTACATAAGGGGATAATTGGTTGACTATCAGTAAGGTTACTAGTTCATAAGGTAGTACTATCTGTATTATTCTGTGATTAAGTAATAGATTAATTAGAGTAATGGATAGGTATTAGAGTTAGTGCTTGGGTTTGTACTAGATCAGCGTTTCTCAACCCTTTTAGCTAGGCAACCCTTAATATGATTACCTACTAGGCGGCAACCCACAACCGTAAAATTTATTTTCTTCATAGGCCTAGGTAAGCCCTAAATGTGCTAATGTTATAAAATTGTAATCAAATTTTAAATGTATATAGCTGTGTTATGGCACCATTAGGAATTAGTTATTTGTTTAGGAAATTTTCACTTAGAGACAAAGACTGTGAATTGAAAATTGTATTTATACCTTCATCGATATCAGGAGGCAAACCACCTACAAATACTTTTCTTGAAAACCTTTCAATGCGATCTAAGCCTTGAGAACTTGGAGATGAGCGGGGTGTTCCAGATAAATTAGGTACTGTCTGATCTAATGACCCGTCATCAATGCTGGAATCCTCAATAACAAAAGGCATTTTACCTGAATATGATATAAATGAATTAAGCATAAATAGTTTTGAATTATTACAACATATATTAGCAACATAACAGTATAACTGTGGTATTGACAAATAAAAGGTTTAAGAGTGTGTGCTGATACATGTAACTCAGGGTTAGGATTAGGACAGTACTGGTATGAACTATGAACTCTCCACAAATATAAACCTGTGATAAGGCTATGTGGCCGACAGTCTTCGGTTAGCAGAGATAAAGACAGTGTGAAAGAAAGGAAGTTGAGTTCAGCACAGCCAGTAGACTGGAACAAGTCCAGTGTGATAATGTACAAGTCCAGAAAGAAACAGAAACACAGTAAAGTTTAGTACTGCAGTAAGGTTATGTACAGTAAAGAATTTTAGTTAGTGTATCATGTTTTTAATTATGTAGTATTGGCTGTTATTTATTAGTTATTAAACTACCACATTATTTTGGAACTCTTTTTGTCAAGTTCTTGAGTTAGATGTGTTGTATTGAGCAGTGTTTAAAGAGAGCCTGATCAGGAAAGAAGCATAACAATAATTTAAAATAAAAAATAAAACAAAAATAACTGAGAACTACCATACTAGCAGCCAGATTAGTAACCCACTTACCCAATGAGTAAACAAAAAATTAAGAGCACAAGATAAGCAAAACTTTTTTTTAGTATACTAAAGCATTTGGCCTGATTTCCATAATATAACCACAAAATGTATTTGATCAGCCAAAAAAAAAAAACAACAAAAAAGAATTTTTACCATTATTCAGTTATTAAGAATATTTACCTTTAAGGGTATCACTTCTCATCTGTATGCCTTCCAGTGATGAATGTTTCATAATGTCAAGAAGCTGATTTTCTAATGCTGGAAACTGACTAGAATTGTTCTGAAAAAAAAATTTAAGAGAATAGAATATGTCTGCCTTTATTTAAAATCAGTTTTAAATTTTTTTAGAAAGGAATCCCCATGCATCATGCCAATCCTAGAAAGTCTATTTTTATTATTTTGATCAATACAACAATCTCAGATCAATACAACAATCTCATATATTACATACACAAACAAAAACAATAAATTTCTAACACACAGCTAAGTGGGTAATTTTAAAGAAGTTGTGGTTTTAAATTCAAATTCTAATGAAAAAGGCTGGCATTTTTGTTGCCACAAATAGCAATGCTTATCTGAAATCAGTAATGGACATGTATTGTAGCTATTCAAATTATATTGCCACTTTTTAATTAGAATTAATCAAAACAAAAAACATCAAGTCATGACAATTTTATCTGGCTTCGCCAGAATGTTGCAACTCCAGATAAACTGTTCAAATTCAGTTTACCCACGGTTTAAATTATAAAAGCACTTCACTACACATAAAATGCTTCCAATGGCATTCACCTCAAACAGCCTCTTATAGCCAGTCCAGTTTCTGGCATTCACAAGTGGCTCAGATATTGGGTCAAAGGAAATGTTTACACTAACAGGAGAAAAGGGCAAAGGCAAGTAAATGAGGCCAACCACAACTAATGCTTAGGCCTTTCTATGAAATGATCCTAGTTGCTTTGCAACTGAAAAAAAAAACATACATATATTAACAGATGTAGGCTGACAATATACCACAATGTCATCATAGTGACAGCATCTGAGAAGCTCTCAAACATTTGGGTGCTGAGAATGCTCTACATAGGTGCTATGTGCTCTCAAATGGACCAGCTGCTAGGGAGACAAGTTTTCACAGAGAGCTAGCCATTACCACACAAGAGATACACGTGTAAACAAATAGCTGAAGTAAAGTTGCTATCTCAGATATTTGGTTGACAACTGCAGCATGTATGTGGGATAGGATTCAGAAAAATGAAGAGCAGATAAAAAAATATTTTGTTTTGGTCTATTTTTTCTATCCATTTCTGTAATTGTTTTTGTCTTTTAATTCGAGCTACTTATTATGGGTATGCGATGTATTGTCACAGCCATTTTGCTGCCAGAGGTTCTGCCAATATTTTATAATACCATTTATAAGAAAATGAACATATTAGGCTATATTATATATAATGTGGGCAAAAACTTTTTTGTCAAAATGCTCTATACCAACACTACAATCCTGCCAAAATGGCTGCACCAAAACATCCATCATCAGCTTTTATTTATTATAGCTAACAAATAAATTTGTGGTCACATGTTTTCTTTTTTTTAATTAAAAACTTAAAAACTAATACTTTAACTGCAGTGAGGCTGCTAGTTCATAACAAAAAAAAATATTTAAAAAATCTAAGCATGATGAATATGTCACCTATGGCGAAATTCTATAAAATTTATAAAATTTTTTTTGCAATATTTTTAGTGGTCCTAGCCTCTAATCTCCAAGCCAACCACACATAGATAAAAAAGAATTCAATGGAGAAACTGTGTCTGGGAATCTGTAAACAAACATGATCAATCTGTCATTCCATTAAGTGGCTTGGAAAGCTTCAACAAATGTTTCTTTTCAGATCTCTCCTAAGTCTTTCCACTCCATATATTTGAACTGAATAGTTGCTGTAGTTCTGCCTGCATTATCATCCAATTTAATTCATGGCCTGCTTTTGGGTCACGTTTTTATTTTACTTTGCTCTATGTTCACACCTCTAAACTCTGAACAATTCATCATACATATTCATCAATAGTGGGATGATAAAACCCTAAGCTGCATAGTGAAGAAAAGTGGTGACAATGCTTAGATAATCACAAAAGGCAGTGCTCTATGACTCTATGGAAATATAAATTAGAGATGGGAATCGAACCCAATTTTTAAAGTTCGGGTTCGGTTCGGTCACATTTAAGTTCGGTTCGATGACGAGTATAGTTCGGGTTCGGTTAGGTCTAAAGTTCGGGTTCGGTTCGATGTTATGAAATAACAAAATTAAGTTATAAGGTTTAATGCAATTTATTAGCTAAAACACTTTCATTTCAATTTTTACATAAAATGAATACTTTGAAACATATTAGCTATTGCAACTTCAAACTAAAAATTGCTTCAGTTATATACACAAAATATAATAACAGTAAATGTGATGAATAATGATAGGATATTATAAACATATAATGGTATCAAAAATAGCCTAAGATCAGTTAAGCAACCAGGATTGCATGTTGTACTTGAGAAATGTCAGCATTTGTAATGTTTCTGGGTTAAGCCTAGTTCTGCGATCACTCATTGTCACTCCACAAACTGAAAATACTCTTTCAGTACTTGTAGAAGGAATAGCCAACAACTTTTTAGCGATTGTTGGAAGCTTATGTTCACAATCATTCTCTTTCCAAAATTCCAATGTGTTGCAGTCAGTCACGGGCAGTGCCAAATATTTTTCAAGTTCATGTCTCGTGTCATTACTATCAGCATTAGCTAATGGACTCACTGCTGTCTTAAAGTTTGACAGTAAATCAAACGACTCATGATCAACTTTTCTCTTTTTGGTATGAGGTGGTTGATCCGAATGGCAGCATTCGCCAAAACTGTCTATATATGCACCGTCTGAGTGCTTTGATTCCACCTGGTGTGTTGAAGAAGACTTAAACTTGTCGACCATTTTATGCATCTCCGAATAAACAATTTCACGATCATCTGCATTCACAAAATTCAAGTATTTATAAGATGGCACAATAATAGTTGAAAGTTGGTGCAGTGGGTGAATAATATATTTTTCCTTCAAGAAAAACTAAATTTTGTGAGCAATCAACATACCTCATTCGCAACTTCAACACAACAGAAGCGTGTCCAGCATTCACTCTTTGTCCATGAGGCAGGTACTAACCGAGTGCTCCGTCTTTTATCAATTCCTCCAAATCCTTTTTGGTCCATTTCTTATCCAATTTATATTTACTCATTTCTTAATGTAGATGGAATTGAAGATGCTGTAAGTTGTCAGAGTAGGCCAAATAGGTTTGCTTTTGAGTACAATGAAGAGATGGTGACAAATGGGATAGCACAATAGATGGCTGATAGTAGCAATATAAAATGTACAAAGTAAAGTAGAAAGAGAAAAGGGGGATAGACGGTGGTCAGAGACCATGACGCTATTGTTTACATACGACCGTGAACAATGGAGCGAGCAGCAGGCCAATGTAGGTTGACTGTTTATCTTTGCCCCGATCAAGGAGAGATAATTGAAAAGTCGTGGCCCAGTTGTTGGACTTGGTCTTATTATTAAAAAGATATATTTTAGAAAGGATTGCACAAATTGCAAAATTAGTTCAGTTAAGAAAAGGAGGGTTCGTTCGGTTCGTACCAAGCAGCTTTAAAGTTGAGGTTCGGTTCGGTCATAAGTGGGGTTCGAGTTCGGCCATAAGTGGGGTTCGGTTCGGTCATAAGTGGGGTTCGGTGCGTTTGGTTCGGGTTCGGTTCGTTTCCCATCTCTAATATAAATGGGTTGCCTGAACCATCCAGGAAAACCAACAACTTAGGACTTAGCAGAGTTTAAATCACTGATTACCTTGCATGACTAAATTGACACAAGAAATGCATAAGGACATGAAGTAACAACTGTAAATTATAAGATACTGTAGTTATTCTGCAACTGAATGTGGTAAGCAACAAACAAAAACTACATATAAAGGTTTATGAGTACTACAAAAATTGCATTTTTATAGTTTTAGAAGGTCATCATCTAGCTCTTTGCATTTAGATTCTATCACATATATTATATATATATATGATCTGCAGTTATGGTATCTGTTTCAAATTCTACTGTTAGAATAGTCCCTACTAATTTATAGTCTAATAATAATAATATGTACCTTTAAAAAACCTTACAAACTGTATCTTACATTTAAGGCTATGTGCGACACCTAACCCTAACACCTTTTTTTTTTTATTTATCAATCAAATTACTCCAAACTTTATATGTATACTCCCTATGAATAACCATTTTAAAAAATGTGGATAAAAGTGTTTTCTTATTAATGGTTGTCATGGCAACGGCCGCCATATTGGATTTTTGTTTATTGTTTTTAAATCGCTAAGGCTTTAAAACTATTTAAGCTATTGCTAAACAAAAATATACAATGTGTAGACCAATGATTTCCTAACATTTTCTATAGAATAGTTTCTGATTATTGTAAAAAAAATTTTTTATAATTTTTTTTCTAACCTTGCTAATTTTTTTTTCAATTTTTTCAAATATTTTCTTGCAATTAAGACAAAATATTAATTCAAACTTAAAAAAATGTTCTATAGAAGTTGTTGTACATGGTATAAACAATAAGCTGGACAAGTTTGATTGAATTCTATGCAGAATTAGTGAAGGAGTAGTAAAAAAAGTGAATAAAAATAGTATTTTGAGAAAATCGAAAGAAAAGAAGACAAATTTATATAAAACTAATGTAAATACCTTACAAAAAAAAAATTATAAAAAAATAAGTAATTATTTGCCAATCGTGAAAATTATATTTTCATGTCCAGAAATGGTTGGGCTATTTAAATTAGGTAAAAACTGAAAATCCAAATTTTAGACCTTTTTACCCAAATTTAGTGTCCCACATAGCCTTAAATTTTCAACTGATTACTGTTAACTTTAAAATTAAAAGGAACTCTTAAACCAAGGAAAACTACCCACATTTTTAAACATTTTAATGATGACAATGGATAATGAGAGTATGCTAATTGGGTAATTTATCATTTTAGAGGCGTGGTCGCCATTTTGAAAAAATGGAACAACAACAAACCAGATGAATATACCTCTCAAAATCATTAATAAAACTATTTAAAAGTACTCCTGAGGTTTTAAATCCATTTTGTGCATAAACTTAATGACTTAATTTAAGTTTGAGAGCTAAAATTCAGGTAAGTTAACAAGTTTGCAAAGTTAATATGAAGTCTCAGTGACTGAGTCTGTAGCTGTGCAGTGTGTTACAAATGAACATTACCGCTAATTGGTAAGCAGAATAAACTAAACATGATGAATTACACAACTAAAATTATTTTAATATAATTTCTTTAAATTATTGAAATTTAGGCTACCTGATAAGCTACATCGTCAAATGCAAAATCATATGGATTCTTAGATCCCACAGGCACATTTGCTTGAATTTGACCTGGAAAGGAAGTGCTTCGTCTAAATTTAGATGGTACATTATAGGATGACTGTAATTGCTGTTGAATTGTTTGCTTTTTTGCAGCTACAGGCGCTAAAGCACTCATGTTTGGAACTGATCTTCTCTGCTGAATATTCCATGGAGGATAAAGTGATGCTGCAGGTGTTGTTTGAGTAGACCAAGATGGTTGGTGTGAATTATTCCAATTGGGCAAAATTTTTGGATTGCTGCATGTATTAACCATTAAATTTTGTTGCTGTCTTGGTATATTGCTAAGGTTACTGTGACCTGTTATGGCTCTTCTTCCATGCTGTGATGATAAAGAAGCTTGATTTGATGGAAAGGCAACATTAGAACTAAATATTCCTGTGTTAGAATTCATGGTAATAGGTGAAAATTGATGAAATGTAACACCAGCAGTGCTGTTGACTGAAGCTACTGCTTGAACATATGCTTCCTCCAGTGATGTAGTCGAAACTGTAGCAGCAGACCATATAATAGGCGTTGATTGTGATGTAATTATTGACTGTGCAGATTCATTTGTTACCATATGGACAGTTGAATTCATATTATTTTTATGTATCTCGTCACTGTTTTCGTTCGTCTGCTCCAATTCTATTGCTTTAGACATGGAACAAGATACTTCAGATGATTTTCCATTAGAAATTGATGCATTGATAAACTGGCTGGATGCCAGTTGTTTGGACGAAGGCTTTTCAAACAGTGCGGCATCTTGCATCTTTTTTTTTTCTTTTTTTGCGTCAGAGCTATTTCGGTTGTTGATGATTTTTTTTTTTTTACTGTTTCGTAAAATCGTTAAAAGTTCTTATTCTTAAATTAAATCTACTTGACTACAATTTAGATCTAGACTTCTGTAATTATTAATTTAATCCTAATAGAAATATAGAATATATAGATCTAGAGAATAAACAGTCGAATAAGGAATAGTTAACAATGTTAATTAACACAATGTTTAGTTCTTAATATAACACAAGAAGAACACGAAAGCGAATGACACCACAACACTGCTACGCCACGTCTGCTGTTACTGATGCTGCTCGATGGGAAACAGTGGTTCCGACTTCAGATACTCTCGGATCCACTGGCTCTTATTTCCAAATGTGAGTACAAACAGGGATCAGTCATTGATTGGATATATCATTGCATTATTATGACTAATTGTTAAAAATTAATTCAACGAGATATATTTCATTAAATCTTCAATAGAATTTTAACAAATATTTTTAAAACTTGTAAATAAAATAAAATAAAGTATTACCATATATTATATTTTGTTTGTATTGGTAACTGATAATACATCGTCAGGGCATGAACTAGATATCAACCAATGATAAATCTTGCACTTTCGCTTCTTCAATGGCCCCCCCCCCACACCCCCCCCCAATTGTTGGTTTGTTTTTTTTTTACTGTAAAACAAGAAAACAAGTGGATTTACTGAAATAGTTAGATTTAAAACTACAAAGAACTTGCAACATAAATTCGTCCTTAAGTTATTAAATCCATAAGCAACATCGAAAGTACTTAATTAGTTTAATTTTCATAAAGTAGACACCTAAAGACAGCGTGATATAAGACTGCGTATAATAGTCTTACATACAACATACATATAGGCCATAAGGGTGTGACCAGAGGAGGAGCTCAATTTCGGGTGTTCTACCTTCCCTACCACTAATAAAAAAAATATAACCCCGTCCCCGCTGAAATATAGGCCAGACCCATAATATTTAATACACACTGATCTGCATCTTCCTACAGAAGTCGAGCTCCATGAATTAAGTACATCTACGATTATTCGATAACAGCCTGAGCGGGGCAAAAAGCAAGCTTCAGATACCTAATTCTATTATACTATAATTTATATATAGTGTTAGGGCGTGAGGTGCGAACATAGTCAAGTTTATCCTCATCTTCACCCTCCACCCCACCTCCTACCAGAAAAAAAAAACTCAATCAACAGTACAATAATTATCAAATTTCTTTTTTTTTCGGCGTTCTTTTAGACCTATGGCAATACCATAGAATAGAATTCTTTCTGGACTTACAATAATGCGATGAAAGTAAATACACTTCCCCTATGTCTGGCCCTAACAATTGCGATGCCCTACGTGAAACGGATTGCGCGGGGCCCAGCATGGGTAGGGATAAGCATAATGTCGAAAAAATTTTTTTTTGTATTAGAAATACATTCGTCTTTGCAATACATGTTTATGAAAGCCGACGTCCCAATACCGTTTTTTTTTTTTTTTTTTAGGATTGGCACTCTGAAATTTTAATTTTGTCAATTTTTCGGGATATTTTTATGAGTTTTCAGGAGATTTAAATAATTATAGAGATTTCCAGGATTACTTTTTCGTATATTTTGCAATTACAGGAGTTTTCCAAGAGGCTCTTAGAATTAGCACGGGGCCTACATATTGCGACCGCACAGGCCTATCATTAGAATATTCTAAATTTTAAGTGTAGACCCTTTTTTTTTAACTTAAACAGGATTTTTTTTCTCTGGGTGAGGGTTAAAGGGGGTGAGGTAAAAATGTTCCTTTTTTAAAAATCTGTCTTGGTGTGTAAATAAACTAAAACTGGAAACAAAGATCCTCCCCTTTACAAATCTGTG
>JADKLZ010000003.1:28004089-28036618 GCA_021533235.1 Biomphalaria straminea
TCTTGGTGTGCAAATAAACTAAAACTGGAAACAAAGATCCTCCCCTTCGAAAAAAAAATCTTTACCAATTTTGAGTAGCCTACTTCGCAGCCCTAATGTCATAGCTGGGTTTTAACTCGGGAACACTATGATGTAGTCTGAAGCGCATAGCGCATGACCAGGCAGCCATCTGGGAGAACGGGAATGTGTTTATTTACAATTCGCTCTTTGTTTGTGTGTTTGGGCATGGGAGCCTCTGCGTAGCTACGTTACTGTGAGGAAGACATGTATGTGCTTAGTGCTAGTGATCTCCATGCCATGAATCTTCATATAGAGACGTTGGTGATGAGCCAATCTCCCATTCCTTCATTCTTATACACCGGGGCACACGTATTCATTGTTCAAGGGTTTTAACCCTGATTACCCTGAATGTATACTACACACTTTAAGATGCCACTCGATATGGAATATATGTAGTCAAAAGCTTTGATAAAATTAATATTATGTCCTCGCCTGACCAAATATGATTAGCGGGGATCTTAGTGTAGGCCCTAATATTAAGTGGATTCGAGCAACCTTTTTATTTTATTCAACTACATATATAAAAATATATAATAAGTAAATCAATCATTTGTAATAACCATATCAAACTAATTTGATGTATGAAGCGGAGAGCGCTTTAGGCAATGTTAATAGATTGTCGGAATTTATTAAAAATCAGAAGACATGAGTGACTCGAGGTCCATGTCCTGTCAATCTATTTCAGACTACGTAGCTTGCAAGGTGCAGGCCTCACCAGGCATCAAGTGGTGAGGCGGGCATCAAAGTAAGGATTAACTTTCTTATTAAAAACAGCACATTGTACATACATGAACAAACACAAACTACCGTATTTAAAATTCAAAGTGAAATGTTTTTTGTTTTGTTTTTTACTTTGTAATCTCATATATTTCTTTTTAAAATAAATGTAGGCTGTAGACCAGCTTGAATCTCTTAAGCAACGCACTTTTACACACCCACTCTTTTCTGAGAAACATGGTACAAGTTGCTTTTTTTTCCCAAGCATATTGTCATTTCTTTGCATATTTCGGACAGTTGAGGTAAGTTTAGCTATATGCGTAGGCCCTAAGTGGTAAATTGGTCGAATATTAATTGCAATCAACAATGAAAATGTGCGACTCACTAATTTAGCCATTTTCCCATAAAACAAGAGGTGGGAAACATGCAATGATTTCGATATAAAGATACTTAGCTAGCAAGAATGCACGTAAGATTAATTTTTAGTGGCTTTTTTATTAAATTTTGCGAATTAGCTATTTTTTTTTGACGTTGGGGGCATCACGAGGCGCTGCCGCACTAGGCATCATATACCCTAGCTACGCTACTGTTTCAGGCACACCGTTTAAAAGATTCATTTAAAAAATATTACAAGGAGTGTTTGTATTATCGCAAAAGGAGCCGACATACGATCCGGCCCACAAATTGCTTACCATATGATGTGTATCTATTCATTTTATTAATACCTCTTACAAAATGATGCTCCGATAGCTTAACGCGTGCATCACGGACGGAATGGGTATCAAAATCTACCTTTGCATTTCTATGCCATACGGCCCCCAAATTACATGCCATTACATGATGGGCATTGAATTAAACATTTCCTCAAAATAATTATGCTTAATTTGACTTGAATCACAGCAGCCTAATTACAAGATACACCCCTGTCAATACATTTGACATCTTTAAAAATGATGTATCTGTTAAAGCAAGTATCGCTTCATTTGCACGTTCTCTTCGGCTTCGGCTTCACTCTTACTAGCCATATTCTCGGGCATATGAGTTCAATGTACAAATCCAACTCTTCATTCTCAATTCTTGTGTCAGGCCACATCACAAGCTCATATGCTGCTTTCGTAATAACTTGTAAAGTCCTGTTCGAGTGTTTATATCATGGAGTTGGCTACACACACAATGTTATATGGCAATATATGCTCTCAGAGCATCTCGCTGATTTTTGTTTTAAATGTTTCGCGATTGTTTCTACTGCCTCCTCACTCCTCACTCAATTTCACAGTATTTCTTTAGCAAAAAGATTCAAGCAATATTTGCTTTCTTATTTATTTAATTTATTTTTTGCTCATCCTTTATGCTTCTTTTTCTATTCTGATGCATACTGAATCCAAATAACTTTTAGTCACTTTGTTACAGCGATGTAGTCGATGTAGATAATAATTGTGCAAGTTTGAAGATTACAAGATCATTCAATAACTTAAATAGACTAATATCTGGGATAACTTAAATAGACTAATATCTGGACTGGACATTAAGATTGCAAATAAAAACTACATCTAGGCCTATAGAACAAGTAAAGGCATATAGATATCTAGGCATTATCATTAATAACTAATTTTCTTGGGAAGACCACCTTGGGACGGGACCCTGACAAAGAAAACAGCCCAAAGATTCTTTTTTCTATACAAACTCAACAGCTAAACAAGAAAATCCTAGATAATTTTTACGGCGCGACTATACAAAATCTGCTAACATGTACGGAATAACCTGTTGGCAAGGCAACTCCTCATCTAAACTGTTGCGACGTCTAGAAAACATCATAAAAAGGGCAGCAAAACCACACACACAACATTACCACATTTAAGGAACTCTTTGAACAAAAGTGCCTAAGAAAAATCGAAAAAATCTTGGAAGACAACGGCCACCCGCTCCATCAGAACTACGTTAGGTCGTCGCGAAGTGGGCGACTGGTGTCTATCAAAACAAGAACGGAGCGGTACAAAAACTCGTTCGTACCTCACTCGGTCAGACTCTATCAGCGCCACTCATTGATCAGGGAAACATGAAAAGCACCAAGATGCCTGTGTTTAGTCGCTGAATGAACTCTTTATGTTGTGTCTGTTGTATGTATGTGTATGTTTCTGTTGTGTTGTCTTTATATGAGAAAAGAGTCCTTGTAATCACAACAAATTTCCGTAAGGATCAATAAAGAAGTCTTAGTCTTAGCGTTGTGGCCCGTTTATAGGACCTATATTGATCCGAATATATTAACATGTGTACCAAAGTGAACTTTTTTCTATATAAGAAATGTTTTGTAAAATGTTTTGAAAAATGTTTTACATGTTTTGCATGTTTCTTCAGAGTTGAAGATAATTTACTTTATCGCCGAAAATAAAATATTTGAAAAATAGGCCTAATATTAAAAAAGAAAAGCTCATATGTTCAATAGGCATGTTTGTAACTTTATTTTGTTACAGAACTATGAACTATAATTCAAAGCTCTAAACAAAAATTACGGAAGTTGGAGAAAAAATTAAGTGCATTTTTGGGGATTTAAGTATTTATTGTAAGCTTTAGTCTCAAATTTTTTTATACAATAGAAAAATATCAGTTTGAGTAAAGGTTGGAAATTGTTATTCTTATAATGAAAATTTTCGAATCGAATGAATTTTTTCATTTTCCAATGCAAAGTCTTTCTTAAAATAACCATGGAACTATAACTAAGATAAATTCATGTGCAATTACATAAACTCTGATGTTGCCATATTTGACTATTCTGTTTCAAAACGTCATGTTTTCGTCGACTCGATATAAGAATTTAATTTATAGCAAATATAAATTATAGTAGTGACATATTTCTTTTTTAAATTTTGTAATTTCTTAACTAAAATACAAAAAGAAAAAAAGTATTGGTTTGTCCGATGAGCGGAAGGCGAGTACATGTATCGCCCCTCCCACCTGGTACATCCCTTTTTCATTTTATATTTACTATTATTACTAATGATAAAATTTGAGATTCTTTATGCGACATAATATAGATCTAACTAAATTTGTTCACAAACTATGATTTCTCCATAAAAAATAGGACCACGCCCCCACACACACACACACACTCAGAGGGCTAGAGTGAGGAGGCAGTAGAAACAATCGCTCAACACCTACCGAATCGGCTAAGATATCAGAAGTGTTACCTTGGGGGAGCTACCACCTTCTACCAAGCGCGTCCCCAGGTGGCGGATAGGGGAAAGACCCTTAGATATAAGGGTTAGCTGTGAATACCAAATAAGCAGCCGTGGACCAATCTGGTTTGCAGTCATGGAGGATGAGGTGGAGTATTCCGGTGGTAAGAATATTTACTAAAAACATCTCAGAAATGCAGGGAAATTATTGCAAAAAGCGAGTATAGGGCACTCTAACTCTAAACCCGGGTAGATGAAGCTCGTTAGCTAGGGATAGCAGTTCATCTAGGAGAGAAAACTCCGAAAATAAACACCTGCTGCCTTGCAGATGATCTTGGATGATAAAAGGCTATGGGAGCACACCCAGAAAGAAAAGCAGGCTGAAGTCGGAGTCAATGGGCCCCCTGGCGCATAACACATTGACACGCAACCTCATCTATGTTGGAGTACAGTAACGATTCTAATAGATGTGGCGTCCTGCCTGTGGAATCCCGCCACGCAGGTAGGGGGCCGGGCTCTCCGCCTCGAAGGAGCCCACACAAGCGAGCTGGTGGTTCTTCTATCTCTGCCTGTGGAGCCAGGAGCAGGGACAAGAAAGTAAAAACTACAGGCCAACACTCCAAGATCAAAAGTCTAAAAATCCTACAATGGAACGCAGAGGACATCCAAAAGAAAAAAGAAGCTCTAAAAATATTTCTGCATGAGAAAGAAATTGATGTAGCCTGCATCCAAGAAACTCATTTGAACAGTAATCTACGTTTCTCCATTAGAGGCTACACCTGCATCAGACAAGATCGAGAAATCAGACCCAAAGGAGGAATCCTCACCCTCATTAAAAATGACATCCCTACTACAGACATAACTCTGCCCAACTTCACAGAATCAGAAATATTGGGAACTAAGCTGATTCTCCCAGATGGAAATATTAATGTATTTAACTGCTACTTTCCACCAGACAAGGAAATAGAAATTGACCACATACAAATACCTGATCAAGAAGAATGTCTAATCTTAGGGGATATGAATAGTCACTCTCAGAGCTGGGGATATCCAGACCTCAATGCCAGGGGAGAAGAAATCGAAGAATGGCAAGCGGAGAACAGACTTATCCTGCTTAATAAACCTGAGGATAAACCAACCTTTTTCTCAAGAGCCTGGCTAACATCAACCACGCCAGATCTAGCCTTTGCAACTAACAACATATCCAAAAAATGCACAAGAGAAGTTGCAGACCAGCTAGCCACCAGTGACCACAGGCCCATATTAATCAGTATCGATACCTCCTTCAAAATATCAGAAAACTCCACCATCCCCAGATGGAATTACAAAAAAGCTAACTGGAACTTATTCTCAAAGCTCACAGACCTATATACCACTTCAATAAACTGCAAATCAAATCAGGTTAACAAATCATACTCAGCTTTCTCCAAAGCAATCCTCCTAGCAGCTAAGGAATCAATTCCTAGAGGAGCAAGAAAAGATTATATCCCCAACTGGTCTGATCACCTACAAGAACTCCACAATGCCACTATCGAAGCCAGAAACACAGTAGAAAATAACCCTTGCATAGAAAATAACATAAATTTAAAAGCAGCCAACGCAGTTTTCAGGAAAAATTACCTTTCCGCTATGAGGAAAAGTTGGCATGAAAAAACAGAACAACTAAACGTAGATAGAGATGGTCACAAACTCTGGCCTATAGCCAAATGTCTCAACCAGGAAGAAAACAGAACAACACCCATAGTAATAGAAAAGGACAACAAACCCCTGAAAGGCCAAGAAGCAGCTAATGAATTCATAAAATTCTTCCAAAGTGTAGGACAAATACAAATCAATGAAAGCAGAAATAAAGATGTAAACTCAGAAATCCAAGAAAAAAATAAAGAAAACAATCCAGCTTACTCCTTGGGAATGACCACAAATCTTAAAATGAAGGAACTAGATGAAGCCCTAAAAGTCCTCAAACCAAAACAAGCGCCGGGCCCAGACAAAATATCAAATGACATGCTTCTTCACTTGGGTTATCAAGCCAAGAAAAAACTGCTACAAATATTCAATGCTAGCTGGAAATCAGGCAGAATCCCATACATATGGAAAAAAGCCATTATGATCCCTATTCTAAAGCATGGCAAACCAAGAAATAAAGTGGATAGCTACCGCCCCATCAGCCTCACTAGCTGTACTTGCAAACTTATGGAAAGAGTGGTAAATAACAGACTCACCTGGATCCTTGAGTCAAATAACCTACTCACTGAAGCCCAGGCTGGCTTTAGAAAAGGAAGATCAACAGAAGATCAAATCGCCTTCATCACACAAGAAATAGAAGACGGCTTTCAAGAAAAGAAACCAACAACGATTGTGTGGGTTGACTTAGAAAAAGCATTTGACAAAGTCTGGGAACAAGGTCTCTTACTCAAACTAATTCAGCATCACATATCCCACAGAATGTACAACTGGATAAAGGAATATCTAAATAACAGAAACGCCTTAGTTTGCATGCAAGGACAAAGAAGCCACACAGTGGGAATCAAAAATGGCGTCCCCCAAGGAGGAGTCCTATCCCCAACACTTTTCCTAATATTCATAAATGATCTAAATCAAAACCTACCAAGAAAAGTTAAAAGTAGCATGTATGCAGACGACCTTGCCTTAATTAGCACAGAAGAATATGTAGGAACATCAAAATTTCGATTACAAGACGCTCTGGATAAACTCAACAAATGGTCCAAAGACTGGGGCATGTCCATCAACACAAAAAAGACAACATATACCATATTCTCACTGTCAACAAAACAACAAACAATAAAATTAACATTAAATAAGGAAGTTTTAGAAAAAAAATGACAGCCCTACATATCTTGGAGTCACTTATGACCCAAGACTAACCTGGAAAAACCAAATAGACAAAACACAGAGCAAAGGCATCCAAAGACTATCTCTCTTGAAAAAATTATCTGGCACAGATTGGGGAGCTAACCACAACATCCTGAAAAAGACCTATACCAGTTATGTAAGACCTGTATTAGAATATGGTGCCACAGCATGGGGCTCAGCAGCTCAAACCAACCTAAGAAAAATAGACAAGGTTCAAAATATTGGGCTAAGGATAATGACAGGAGCAATGAAAACAACACCCATAAGAGCTATGGAGGAAACTGCTGCCCTGATCTCTCTAGATGAAAGAAGAGAAATAAAAATCCTCTCCCAATTTACCAAATTGGAAACCTTAGAAAGGCACCCACTCAAAACCAAAATCAACAAAACTGGCACTAAAAACCGTCTCAAAAGGACCAATTTCATACAGGAATCTGTTAACCTAAAAAAGAAACACCAACTCGAAAAAGTAA
This sequence comes from Biomphalaria straminea, assembly GCA_021533235.1. Classification (NCBI taxonomy): domain Eukaryota; kingdom Metazoa; phylum Mollusca; class Gastropoda; family Planorbidae; genus Biomphalaria; species Biomphalaria straminea. The sequence goes on from JADKLZ010000003.1 coordinate 28,011,387, forward strand.
CCCTAAAATCCTCGATACAACATAATGATTCTCCACCCTGGGACGAAAGCCCTCTTCCTACTATAAGGGACCATATTGAAAACATAAAAAGAAAATCTGACTACAGACCAACAGAGCTCAAGGAAATAGTGAACTGTTTTCTTCAAACAAATTACCCTAACGATCAGTGGATCCGAGTTTACACAGATGGATCATCCCATAAAGCCACCACAAATGGAGGAGCTGGAATTCTCATCGAATGGCCAGATGGAAAAATGCTAGAAAAATCCATTGCAACTGGAGAATTCTCTGACAGCCACAGAGCAGAAAGGGAAGCACTAACACTAGCTGCTACTATGCTAGCTAATCATCCAAGTTCCCCACACAGTCAGATTGTCTTGCTGACCGATGCGAAGACAACCCTTCACGGCTTGCAGAACTCTGGATTCTCTTGTGTTGAAAACCTCAGAGCAGCACTGAAAAAACTCAACAACAACAGCAAAAAGACTGTTGTTCAGTGGGTGCCAGCTCATATTCAACTAGAGGGAAACGAGAAGGCTGACTCACTCGCCAAGGACGGAAGAAGTGGCTCACAAATGAACTCTGCACTCTACCCGGAAGAAATGAAGAAATTAATTATAAATAAAATAAATGAGAAATGGACAAGCTCACATCCAAATCACAAGAAAGATGATGCTTACTATAAGCTATCCCGACAAGATCAACGTGTAATCCTCGACTTAGGACCGGACACAACAGAATGCGACAACACATGTACCGGAAGCTCAAAATTGGAACCAGTGATATCTGCCCATGTGGAGTGTCATCAGAGAATGCCGACCACGTCCTCCAAGACTGCGCTCTTTACCAAGAGGCCCGTCTAAGCAAGGCCAACGGGAAATACACGGAGGTCACGGTCTAAGACACTGGCCCCAAAACACCCCAATAGAAAGAAAACTATATGGAGAGCTCCCTGACTTGGAAACCACTGCGCAGTTCATCTCAGATATTGGTGTAGTGATCTGAACCCTCCAACATAACAATGAGAACGAAGAAGAAGAAGAAGAAGTGTTGCGACATAATATAATTTTTTTTTATAGCAATTCAACTCATTTTTGTTCACAAACTATGATTTAACAAAAGTAGGCCCGCCCCCCCCCCCCACTCAAAGGGGAAATACTACGACTCCTCAATCCTCATTTATCTTCAGACACGAAGACAAGCTTTATTATCTGATAGAACATCCGAAATAGAGTCTATGTAAAACAAATTGTCAATCCCCTTTGCCGTGCCGTCCTCAAGTAGGTTTTGGTGACGATGGAGATTAATAATCTCTCTAAACGTAGATCTAGATCTATACATCTATACCCTCAACTTAAAAAAAAAAAAAGTTATGCATATAATGCATACTGAAGTCTATAGTATAATAAAAAAAAAAAGTAAAAAATAAATAAAACAAACACATTTTGGTTTGTTTTATTTGTGAAAGTGGCATCCTAATTCCTGGCAAAAGAAAAATATTTACGCAACCGACTAGTAGGACACCAAACATTGTCGCTCATCTTTTTTGTCTCGAAATAGATTAGGTCTAATCTAGACAACATCCATTAAAATTTGGAAATATTTAATGGCGTAAATTGTGCGTTTAAAGATTAACTCAAGTAATTTAATTAAATCTAGTAATAAGATCTAATCTGGATTACTGTACTCCTGTAGATACTCGATACAACACAGACAGAATCAATGATCTATTTATTCTATTACTAGAGACAGTAGAGTAGAGATCTAGATCTAGTATAAGTATGTTTAATTATGTTAGTATTGTTACTATCTACTCTAGAGAATCTATAAATTAGATCTAAATAGTAGAGGCTAGAGTCTTAGTGTCTTAGTTAGTAACTCTTAGTCTTAGTAGTCTTAGTATAAATATTATAATAATAAATAGTATAGAATATACTAATTACTATCATTTACTATGTAGACATTTTATAATACAATACATAGATCTAGATCTAGAAATATAATAATCTAGTCACTAGTAGTAGTAGTAGATAAATTATCGATTCTGTCTATACGACTACTATAGTAAACTCATCTACATGATCTAGACTCCTAGAGTCTAAATTGACTCTAACTTCTAGATCTAAGTGTGAAAGTGACAATGACATTTGTGATCTACTGATCTAGTGTGCAAGTAATAGAATACTGTAAATTGTAACAAAATGTCAATTGTATAGATTTACTATAGATCTATAATAAATCTATATTCATGCATCCTTACCTATTAATTTTATCATGTCTAGCTGCCTGGTCGTGCGGTTTGCACGCTGGACTGTCGTATTGATTTACCGATGGTCCCGGGTTCAAACCCTACCCGCTCCCATCCCCCGTCGTCCTGCGGAAGGTATGGACTAGGAAATAACTATCTTCAACTCTGAAGGAATTTCCGAAACATGTAAAACATTTTATTAAACAAAACAAACAAACCAGTATTCGATTACTCTAGTTTCTACCCTAAATATTTTTAGTGTTATTGTCATGGCCATATGCTTTCTCACTTTGTCTTAGAATAGTCTTAGATCTAGAATCTAGATTTAAGAATAAGATTCTCATTCTAAATAAAATTTAGTTTCTATGAATCTACTGGGGTAACTGCCATTACTACTAGTAACAGTTGTATAGGGTCTATTTAGACTCTATTACTCTACAACTTTTACTATACACTGCAACCTTATAGAGTATAATTGATAGATCTATTTAAATAAATCTATATAATTTATATATATATATGTCTCTATTATAACTATAACTATAGACGAGATAGTATATAATACTTGTAAATAGTTTTTAAAACAGGCAGAGCAAGGAATCAAGGCCAAGGATATATTCATAATGAAATGAGCTGATTTAAAAAACAACAGAACCTGGGGGGGTCGTTAGTATTTGTCACATTTGTATCCTCTATCTAGATCTAGATTCTAGGTAGATTCTATACTCAGTATCCTTTTATAATCTATATTTAACAAAGGCAAAGGGAAGACAAAAGTCAAAAGCTGCCATCTCCTATGTACCTAGATCCTACATTGCTGTCAAAGCTTTGTGCCAGGATGTTCGATTCAGAATCAGAAGGAACATCTAATGCATGTTTTATTTTAAAACAAAACAAATTTAAATTCACTACAATCAAAAGTCAATAGTATAGATATCTAGATCTAGTAATGATCTGTATTTACCTTGATAAAAAATCAGAACCTGAATGTTCTTTTTTTGTTTTTAAATAGTGAATTTAAACAAAGTTGAAAGAACACTAAAAAAAAATGAATAACACTTTTAAAAACAAATCAATATTTTCTTTTTATATATATAGAGTAGTTTATTTAATCCGGACATTACATGAATTCGGACACTCACTGTTTTTGTGGTCATTACATCTTTATTTTGATATTTAATATGAAACTAGTGCACTGTATAATGTGCTTGTCCATTTTCTATTGATTCTAACCCAATTTCCTTCCATTTACAAATAAATTTAGTTCATGTTAATATAGATTTGAAATATATATATACAATATACAGTGCTTTTTTTTTTTGTGCTTTTTCAATGTGGGGAAAAATTATTACTTTTCTTGTACTTTAACATTTTTTTAGTAACAAGTTAGGCAATCCATCACTGAGTAACAGCACCTATTTTTTAACAAAAAAGCACTATGTATATATATATATATATATATAATATATATATATATACATACAAGTTGAGACCATTTTATACTTAAATGAAGTTTAATACTGAAAAGGCCATAGCTAGTCTCTGTCCACAATACGAAGTAATTACCTTGATGTTCTAACACCAACAGACTGATAAATAACATCAATAGACTATAATCCACTAAGCTACAAAAACATCTGTTTCTGCATCTTATTGTATCTTATACTTTCATATATAAGCTACCTTTTTCTTCTCTTTAAGACATAGTCAATCCTTTTTCATTTATTTAAGATAAAATAGTTTAAAAAACACACACACACATCTTTTAAGAATCTTATCAGTTGCTTCTATTCTTCTTCTTATATTTTAGAGAAATTGCAAGTACATGATAAATTGTTTTAGAAATAAATTGAACTCTCAAGAATTAGCTTGGTGATATTCAAGATAAATTGTCAGCAGTTACCCAGATTAATATGTGCATCTCCCAAGTTACCTTTGTTTTAGTATATTATCTAAATCCATATGCCCTTAAAATACTTTGTTTTTAATATAATTTCAGTTGCTCTTTCCAATGTGTTGGGCTACACATTAGCAATAAAAAATGTCCCAAAGTCGCTTACAGTTAGACGAAGATAGGTAACTACTTTTTCATTCAAATGTCAAATATTTAATTTTTAAAAATTAAAGTTTGTAACATAATTGTATTTGTTTAAATTTCATATATTAAAAATGACTCAATGAAATAAATTCAGGTTGATAAGACTTGTGGCATGAGGTCTGTGGTAACCATTGCCATTATGTTTTTAATATTTCATGTTTTCCATGGTTTCATAATTATTGTTAAAATTAAAAATATTAGGATAGGTCAATCTAGCTGCTAAAAATTCAATGGAATTTTTTTGCAATTATTATTTTCTGTTACTGTAAGAACCAGATATATATAAGATTGTTTGGTCTTAATTAATGACCAAAAAAAAAGATTCTTTGCTGTTACTGTAAGAACCAGACATATGAATGTTTGGTCTTAATAAATCTTTGTTTATCAGTATTAGAAGAAAAAAAAAGTTTAAATTAAAATTCAATTAAAAAAAAAGAATTGACATTTTTTTTACATAAAAGGAAAAAAAATGCATCCTACATCAGATAGTGTCATAAAATCAATGACTGCTCATACAATAACATTTTTCTTCAGGCGATCATGTTGGGTCTGTTTTGCAACTGAAGAAGATGACCGGACAGCTGCATGGGTGCGCCCTTGTCGTTGCAGGGGGACAACTAAATGGGTTCACCAGACTTGTCTACAAAGATGGGTAGATGAAAAGCAGAAAGGGAACAGCACTGTTAAAGTAGCATGTCCTCAGTGTAATACAGAGTACCTCATCTTATTTCCCAAATTAGGTAGGACTAGTAAAATTTGATTAGAATTATGATATTGTGTGATACTAATAAATCTGCAAACCAAGACACACTATTGCCCACCAGTATTACATCAAACTTTTTTTTACTTTAGACCAACATATATGCAATGTAAAATTTTTAAGATATAAACTTTTCTTTACTCCCCAAAATGTCAGTTTTTCTCTGAGATAAATTTTAGTAATTATCTCTGAAGGTATGAATATTTTACTATTCAATGTTTAAACATGCTTCATTTATTTAATATTGCAAAAGGTAAACGTTGAAAAGTTGTACGACTTCTCTTTGATTCTGTTACATGTTAAGTTTTTTTCCCCCTCAAATTGTTGATTTGCAATGAAAATATGAAAACCTTAGAAATAGATTTCAGGAAAATGAAAATTTAAGACAAAATTTAAATGAAAGCTACTTGGATTTGGAACTTTTAATGGAACAGTTTTAGTAACGAGCATTTTAAATATTTTTTCTAGGACCCATCGTGTATGTTATGGATATTATTGACAAAGTGATATTCAAAATGTGTCCTTTTGTTGCTGGTGGGATTTTTATAGGAACTGTTTATTGGACAATGGTCACTTATGGGGCTGTTACTGTCATGCAGGTATGTATTTTGATGTCTTAGTATTATGTTTCAGTTATAAAAGGAATACAATTTGAAGGAATAGTAAGGATTGGACTTGCCCTATGTCACACTAAAATACATCTTTCTTAAATGGAAAACAATTAGACTTTAAAAAAAAAACTTTATTAGAGAGAAAAGTATTTTTTAGTGTAAGAACTGCTTTGAATCCTGCACTGGTTTTGATGCTCAAGAACCTACTAGTCATGCAGGACATCTTTGTAACTTAACTTTGGCTCACCATAGTTTAATGATCATAACTGAGACATTTTTACAATTTATCATGACCTGCAGTGAACTTGTTGATTTACTTATTGAACATTCCAACAAAATCTAATTTTAGGTAATTTGTGTGTCTGTGTGCAAGTAATAGAATACCGGTACTGTAAATTGTAACAAAATGTCAGTTGTATATATTCATGCATCCTTACCTATTAATTTTATCATGTCTAGCTGCCCCACCAGTAATCGAATACTCTAGTTTCTACCCTAAATATTTTTAGTGTCATTGTCATGGCCTTATGCTTTCTCACTTTGTCTGTAACCCTATTATCTACTCATTTGAGCATATCAGTAATTCATATGTAGTTTTTTTTTCAAAACTGTTAAAGTAGAGTAACTTTTCATGTACATACACACACTAGTAACTTGACAAGACTCCCTGACGCATCTCTTTTTAAGAATTAGTTGGGAATGTGAAGTTGTTTTTTTTAAGTGACCACATTTTCTGTTATAAATTTAAAAAAATATTCTGTGCATTTTTTTTATATACTTCCTGGTAATTGTTGTCAAGTATTATTAGCTTTTTGAACTATAGAATTTTAAAACAATTCAAGCAACTTAATTATTTTCTAAATTATAATGTCAATTAAGTCTGATTCTGTCTGTCTGATAAAAAGTTTGTACACGATTTTCCCCACACCCAATCTTAGATCTAGCTGAAATTTTTCTAAATTATTTCATTTACCTTACAACACAAGAATCAGTTACAAAAAGATACAACCAATTAGTTAACTAACTATTGGTAATAAATTATTTTATTTGGTATCTCAAACAAGGTAAAGAAATAATACTTTACTGATGTGGTGGTAAAAGCTGAGTTTGTCACCTTTATAGGTCATCGTCTAGTGAACACAATTCTGAAATATAGGACTAGATAATCTTCCATGTTCATAAGCTCAACTAGTAGAGTGGTTATTGTGTTGGCTTGAGAACCATTAGTTTGAATTCAGGTCGTTCCCCCTTTTAAAAATATTTTTATAAATGCTTTTTTATTGTTAGTCTAGATCTAATACAAATTAAATAAATTTCATGACAGATCCAAACTGATACAATTATGCTTAATATAAGCTTTTTTTAAAATTTGTTTTCATAGTATTTTTTTTTATTATTTTGCATGTTTATATTACATTTGAAATTGAATTATTTCCATAGATTTTTAAAGTTCATTGTGATAGGGAAATTAACTATATGATGGAGTAGTGAGGGATTGGTCAAACAAAGAAGCATTGTGCTTAAAAATGATGTACAACTGAAAAGTTGGTTAAGCTTGTACATTGGTGTATGCAAATATATGTGACAAAAGGTGATTTATATACGAGGTTTTGATTGCTATTTCAATCTAAATGGTGTTGTTGGTCCCAAAGTAATTTATGCCATAGTTGTTACAGATAGTCACTCCTGCTTTCTATTTTATTTTACAACGCTACATTCTGTCTATTTGCAATGTGGATGCAGAAATATTTTAATATTATTTTATAAGTTTAATTTGTTTTTTTTCCTCTTGAACAAGGTCTTGGGTCACAAGGAAGGACTTAATGTAATGGAACAAGCTGACCCATTGTTTTTATTAATTGGTCTGCCTACAATACCTCTGATGTTAGTATTGGGCAAGATGGTACGATGGGAAGATTATGTGCTTAAAGTGTGGCGCAAGCATTCATCAAAATTACCTTTAATTAATTATTTATTTCCAGATGGTGAGTATTTCAGCTTTTTTTAAGGTGCTCTTACATCTGTACTCAATCTTCTAAAGCTTTAACAAATTACTAAATTTTCATTTTGCATTCACTCTGTTTGTCTGGTACAAGTTTTATTCACATTATTTCTCTCACACTCAACCTAGGATAAAGTTGAAATTTTGCAAAATTATTTCTTGTACCTGACAAAAGAAGTATCAATAACAAAAAAAATAAATAATTTGTTAATTAACTATTAGTAATTAATTATTTTGTTAGGTATCAAACATGGAAAAGAAATTGTACTTTACAGATGTGTGTTTTAAATTGAATTAGTCTGCTTTATACTTTGTGTAGAGAATTAGGAGGTTGCAGCATACTTAAAAGTTTGAAACAATAGATAGCTATGAAACCTTCTATTTTCTTAAGCACTTTGTGTTTGCATTGGCTTGTGGGGCTTGAGCCCTAGAGTTTGAATTCAAGTCATACTATTTTATTTGAACACATTCAAAAAGCTCTAACGGTAAGCTTTACCTTAGATGCCCCCTTCCTCCCCTCCACAAATCTCTCCCAACCAGTCCAGACATAGGCATAGGATTATAGCACATTGAGAAAGCTAAGCAAATACAATTGGTAAAAATTTTTCTAATCACAGATCTATTATTGTTTGTCTAGATCTATTACAAATTTATTTACATGACTGATCCAAACTAATTGTTATATTTTTTCTAAATATAAGTTTTTTTTTGTTTTTTTTTTAAAGTATTTTTTTTTCTGTTTTTCTTGTTTTGAGCTATTAAAGGTTCAGGTTTTAATATCGCATGGAATTTAATATAGATTCGAATTTTGAATACAAATCTCATTCATAAATGAACAAATCTGGATAAAAACAAATTGGGCTTAACCTAGATATTACATTTCTTTTTTATTTAGGAACAAAGTTCAAGCAAGAAATCTAAGCTCTATTTATTTTCTTATAATAATGTTTCTTTGTTATGTTGATGTTAACTACTGTCCATATTTTGCTCTATTCTATAATGAAAAAAAAGAACCTGTATTTTTTAACAATTGAATATTAAAAAACAGATAAATATTTAATATTTTCTTAAGGTACTAGTTTGTTTTTTTTTGTTTTCAATGACTTACATTAAAATGTATGTCAATGACAAGAGTATTGTTTGATCCTGGACTGAGGAAATATAAAAACTCTGTTGAACTAATTTACTTCCTTATTTGAAAAGGCTGATATATATGAAACTTTTTTTTTTTTACTTCACTAGAATATATATATGAAACTTTTTTTTTTTTACTTCACTAGAATATATATATGAAACTTTTTTTTTTACTTCACTAGAATATTTTTTCTTCATATAATCTAATTTTGGAGGGGTGAAATAGTAACATTTAAAATTTCAATTCAAATACACATTTATATTTTATCAGTAATTATACATTGACAAATTTTGGTGTGTACATTTAAGTAATAATGAGTTTTTTTGTTGTTTTTTTTTTGTCAATGGACCTCATTTATTAAACGTAAACAAATAACATTTAGCCACGTGGTGCTCTATCGCTTCTATATAATTTATGATCTAATTTTTAATACACGATGGCTGTCACATGACAATTTTTTTTCATTGTTTATCAATATGATCACGTGACTAAATATTGTTTGTTTACGTTTGGTGAATGAGGTCCATTCAAAAAACATCAGCATTTTGCTGATAACTAAGGTGATAAGTTAAATGTCTGCGTACTATCTCTAGATGAGGTATAGAAACTTTAGTAAGATCTCCTAGCAGGTATGTGATCTGAGCAAGCTACATGGTGTTTTGTAAAGGGCTACAAAAAAATTAATAGTAAATAGCAATTGAAACAATTTTTATAACAAATTAAATTTAAAAACATTCTTCCTTTTTTTTAAGGGCAACTTTTGTATGTGTTCTACTTTTATTGATTTTCTAGAACACTCCCGGCTATCCAGGGTACCAGCAGACACTGTGACATTGACTGACCCGATATCTGCCACTCGTGTGTTATGTGGAGCCCTGATTATGCCAACTATTGCCACTATTGTAGGCAAGCTCATGTTCGGTCTTGTCCAATCCAATTTTCAAAGAACTCTATTGGTAATTATTGAAAATTTTTTATGCTTTTAACAAAATAAACTAGCAGTTTAGGCCCTAGAGAGCATAATGGTAGTAAGCATTGTTCCAACATTTTGAGACATGATATAAAAATTGATTGATAATCTATTGCCGATCTAGCAGTCTAAAGCACTGTTCTTACATAATAAAATCTGCATTTTCAAAACTAATGTGAAAGCAGTTTTAATATGGCACAGAGACTGGGAGAGTAACAACTAACAATACAGACAAGCTCCAGGCATTCACCAATAAATGCTTGCCACAAATAATTGGGGTAAATGGCCAAGTAAAATCTCAAACTACAGCCTGTGGGAAAATAGAGCAAGAAAAAAAATCAAGGCATAAAATGTGAAGAAAAGCACAAAACATTGTAAAACAGGCTCTAGGCTGAAAGCCAGAAAAAAAAAGAGAAAAGCTGAGAGACCAAAGTTATCTTGAAGAAGATTGGTTGTCCAAAAAGCAAAGATAGCATATGACATAGAAGTCAAACTGAAACTCTGATGGCAAAGTACTGTTCTGGTTTTATGCTCCACTGGGAGTCCTAATGACATAAGTCAAGTCTTGCAATGCAGATTTCTTTATTCACTTATATGCTTTATCATATAGTTTTCAATTTTCAAAGTAATGTATAAAATGTTACTGTGGATACTATCATGGAAAAACTGATCATGGTATTGTTTTTAAGGTGTATTATCACTTTTAAAACATTCTTATACAAATAAAATTTAAGGTATCTGGGAAAGAGAAGGGGTCGAAGAAATTATTTATTATGTTTCAACACAATAAGACATAAAACTTTTTTTTTTTTCATCAGGGCGGATTCGCATTCATTGCCATCAAGGGTGTTATGAAAATCTACTACAAACAACAGCAGTATTTACGCCAAGCTAATAGGGTCATTTGTGACTATGGTGAGCCACAAAACTCCTCAGCTCCTGTTACGTCTGACTCGCCGGCTAATCAATGACCATTTCTACTCATTCAGTTACATTATTCTTGAAGGAAAAAGAAAAACTGAACTAAAGTTGATGACATAAAAAAATGAGATGCCTATATCTCTCACGTCTCCAGTGAATGAGTTTCTTTTCAGTACCATAACTCATTGTTTCTTGAATTAAAAATCTTATGTCATAATGTGATTTGAAAACAAAATAAACTTTGTTCTTTCTTCTCAACCATATTTATAATAGATATTAGCTACTTGAAAAGTACAGGTCATTTGAATCAATTCATTTCTGATCCTTTGCACAGAACTCATTTTCAAAAGTTTGAAGACCAAAAATTTAGGGTTCTCATTTGTTTTGTCCTAAAGAATGTCAACAGTTTGTTTGATCCCAATATGATGTACCTGGTATTTGTAAACATTTAGGAGAACTGCTTCATAAAAAAAAAACAATTATAAATTTTTTCTTTTCTTAGTTTATGGTAACATGAAATGTAAAATATTTATCAATTTTCACTTTTGCAAATACGTTTAAAGATAACATTTAAAAAAAAAAAAAAATATTTATTCTAATACTAACTGACATTATAAAGCTTAAAGTGTGCACAAATAATGGTAGCTTTTTAATTATTTTATTTTCTGTGATTTTAATTTTGTTCTCTAATGACCATGTCTACTGTAATTAAAGATATAAATAAGAAGACAACTCCTTAAGTTATGTATCATATTGAGATGCGATTTTCTCAGGGAGATGATTCTTATTTTCACACATTTTTGTTATTCTTTTTAGAAAAAAAAGCTATAGCTTTAAATCCTAATATCCTTTATCAGTTTTAAAACAGAAAACTAATCTATATCTAATTGGCCATGGTATAATATCTGATTTGTTACATTTTGTATATACTTGGAATGGGTTAGTTGTCTGTGAATTATACCATTGCAGTAAAGTAATAGTTGGTGAACATATTAATAAAGACTAATGTCTGAAATATTGGAGTCAATCTTTGTTATTACCTGCAAAGTTTTATCACTATAATTGTAGCACTTATACAAGTATGGTAATAAAAAAAAATCAATGTGACTGCTTTGTATCAGGTGAACTTCTATGTTGATATTAATATAAATAATAATAAGGCTTGTTTAAGTCCGAAGATAAATGAGGTGTGCAGTAGTTCATTTGGCTACGTATTTCGACACATCCAGGGCAGACATAAACAGCTAAGTTAATAAATTAAACCAGTACGGTATATAATTGTTTGTTGTATTTTTAATTTATAGACATTAAAAAAATTATATTAAATATATCCTGTAATTGTTTTAATCTAGTCTAATAAAAGTTAATTATGTCAGCCATTGTCATTCTTGAGTGGCACTTTGAGATCAATATACTTATGTTCAGTCTTTTCTGAATTTTATAAAAAGCGTACCAGTATTTCATTACTACCTCTAGATCCTCTGATCTGGAGTGTTTGTAATGTCATTTTATTAATAGTGATATCTAATTTTGTGTGTGTGTGCAGCATTCCAGTGTGTTGTGTACAACCTTAAGGTTATAAAGAGAACAAAAAGAAACAACGTTTCATACACTAAGAATCATGAAAAAAAAAAGTGTATTGCCTTATTTTTTTTAAAGGTTAATTTCAAACATACATAAAACTTCAGGTGTCTTGTGCAGGCACATAGAACTATTGTTGGGCATGTATTACATTTGATTTCAGCGTCAGGAAGTACACCTGTCTTTGGTACCATAATATATAAATGTGTACAATAACACTATACAGTATAGAACATACATCACAAAAGAAGAGAGGCATTTAGGTAAATTGCACTGGAAAAAAAAACTACATTTAAACTAACTCATCAGATGTGCTATAATTTTTTTTTTTTTCTACTTAGGTTAGAAACCAGGTGTATAAATAAAAATCAATTTTGTTGTTTTTACTGATGGTTGAAATAATGATCTGTAATAATTCAGAGATTTCATAACAGACCATTTTTATTATTCCCCCCCCCTGAAAAGACGTGATTAGTTTTGCGTGGAATGTCTGTCCATTCATCCCGTTTAGATCTCGTAAACTAGAAAAGATAGTGAAAATCCATAATATTTTAGATCAAAGTTCTGATGCAATGGCTACTTTTTTCTTTTCTGAAAGCAAAAAATCTAATTTTTAAAATCACTTATGAAAGCTGTTTTTGTTTTCATTAAAAAAAATACACCACTTTTACTATGTTTTTATCTGCATTCTAAGTTAAAAAATGCTTAGAAAATCATCATCATTTTGGCTCTTTCCCACTTCTTCAATGTGCTGTTTCCATATTGGAGTTTCATGTTAATTTCATCATATACACACAACAAATTAAGTTAAACATTACAGTTAAAGAGGTCTATTCGAAAATAAACAAATTGCCAAATGGGTATAATTCTTGAAAAGTATCTTATCAATAAATAACATGGTCAGTTAGAATAGAGATTTTCATATGCTGGGTAACTTTGATTAAAATTAGTACCAGTACAGAATGGAACTTAACCCTATTATAGTAATATATGGCACTTACATTTATTTTATTTTGGCAAAATAAAAATAATTTGCATGCTACATGTACAACAAAATTGTACCAATAAAAAATATATTACATAAAATTACACAAACAAAACAATTTTACATCAGTCACCATAAACATGATTGACCTAGGGCAAAACTATTTCTCCCACAAGTTCAGCTTAATAGCTTAAAATCACTTTCTAATTGAGGTGTAGCCTATCATATTTGGGTAAAAACAAGAAAAATATGTTATTAAAATAAATTAGGCTAGAGGTTTTAATGTGTATAAACATTACTCATTAAAATTTAAAAAGTAGAAGCTGTTATCCAACAAGAGTTTCTAATTCTTTTAAGCTCTGGTATGCATAATCTTTGACAAATATACTACAAAACTTGCTAATGATAATATGTGATCTGTTCTGGCAAAATAACTTTTAATAAATGGTAACAAAACTTTCTTATATTAACTGCTTGGACAAGGTAAAGAGTTTACTTATTATTTGTTCTATTTCCTTAGATTTAAAGTGTTTTCTCGCAAGCAAAGATGAAAAGCTTCAGGTCTATATTTATAATAGATAAGAAGATAATGTTTAACAATTGTAAATCAATTTTTATTCCCAATGCCATATTTCTGGCCTTGATCATCTAGTGTAAGCAACAAAAATTTACTTAGCCAGATGGGTGAAATGTTACAAATGCACAAAATAAAAATAAATAGTTTTTACAGAAAAAAAATTATGTACAAATATTTTTGAGATTTGTAAAGTTAATTTTTTAAAATCATTCATTGAAAATTGAAGTCAATAAATTAAGGTGTGTATGCTGGGGGTGGGGCTAGATCTGCAGCGGCAGTTACTGGTGGTAACAATACTTGTGTATCGTCAAAATATAAATAATCTGAACCACGAGAAGATTCAGAGTTCTCATTCTCTGTCTGTCTACGCAGACAGTTGAAAGCAGTGGCCAGAACAGACATCCCTCCAGCTGCTGTGACAAGATAAAAGCTGACATCAAAGGTCACCTGAATCTTACTGCCTTCGTGGAGCCGGGACATAGTTTGGAGTTTTTCAATTGCTGTAGTTATCCAGTAAATGAACAGGTTGATTGTGACACACAAAATAACTGTTGAAAGAACAGACAGCTATTAGTTCATCATGTTTACGTGTATTTATATTAATTTTTTTATGTGTATACAACCTGGTAGAACTATATTTAATAAAAAAAATAATAATCAAGTCAATTTAAATTAAACACCATACTTAAATGGAAACTCAAAAGAATTTTTCAAATTTTTTCTTTATATAATATGTGTTTTGATTTACAGAAAATGAATATATCATTATTTTAATTTCATTTCATTAGTAGTTAATGTTTTTCTATCGTAATTTTTGGCACATCCAAAACAGTCAGAATTTCACTGGATTTCTGTGTGACATCACACAAACCTATTAATTTAATCTATTGACTTACCGTATAACAGAAAACTATACAGTAAAGGTTACTATCTCATAAAAGAAATAGATCTTATATCTTAGGAGTATATCTACATGCTAGATTAACCATGGTAGCAGTATTTTCTCACCTGACCACTCAACAGTCTTGTCATGACTTGTCTTGCCTAGGCTAGCCTTACACTGACCAGTTTGTTAGAATCTGTCAGACACTATCTATTTACTATTTGGGACAGGGTAGGGTGTAGATGAAAATGTTACTTTTTTTTCCCCTCATGCTGGTTATCCTCATGTTTATTTCTCTATATATAACTGTACCATAGCTATGAACTAAGCCTAACAGACACTGTAAGAATGATGCAATACCATTGGTTGGATCCAGATTCGCTTTCAGTATTGTTAAGGGAAACAATGTATGCCTAACCTAAAAACAAAATCATAATCTCAAAGAACCCCGATTTTTTTTTAGATGTCAAGAATTTAGTCTAATTTATTAAATATAAATGTTTCGCATTCAAATGAAAAATGGTTAAATGTTTACTATTACAACTGCTAATGCAGAATTTAATTTCAATAGCTCAAATTTGAAAAACCATAGGAGTTTCCCTTAAAAATGTATCACACAAAAGTGTTAAAATTTTAAGTATGATCCAAGCTCATTATAATAAGCATAAAACTTCAAGATCAACTTGACATCTTCAACGAATCAGTAGTTTAAATTGTATTAAACAAAGACAATTTGTTGCCCCACAAGATGATGGGTATAAAAGGAAACAATGATAAAACAATGCTGCTCAGTGATTTTAAATGATTCATTGTATATATTTTTAAATTTTCAATTAAAGATAACCACAAGAAAAACATTGCAAGAACTGACATTTTATGAATGATTAGTTGTGATCAGAAAAGTTGGAACCATAAAAAAGGCATACAACTTTATGGTTAGATAGCCAATGACATGCATGATCTTAGTGTAGGCCTATAGTCAATTTTTAGCTCTTTCATGGTATTGTCTTGTCCCATTCATAATTATCTAATTAAAATTAATTAATTTAAAATTAATCAATAAAAAAAAGGATAATAAAAACCCAAGGTACCGGTAGTAATTATTATCATGTTAAACAGATTGTTCAAAGTCTCTCTATTTAACTAAGGGGAAGGCACTGAAAGAGATCATGATACCAATTCAATCAAATCACTTGTTTAGTACTATCTTCTTAACCCTACCAGCCCTGAAAGAAAATGACCTCTACACATTTTACATGCCTGGTTTATGTTTATAGCTAATTTTCATTTAAAACCACACAAATTCAATCTAAATACATGGGCGCTGAGATTGCAAAGCTAAACATGTGGTTAAATTATGTAAAGTTTCCCTTTCAAACCATGTGGTCTATGGGGTGTAATATGTCAAGGTCACCAGTTTCTGTGGCCAATGCTTAATGAGGGTATTGTGGCCAACATAAAGACCAACAGCCTTTACTTTTCCCCAACTAATGTCAGATAACCATTAGAGCTGGACTGACTCAGAGGTGTCCTAAGGATTCCGAAATTCAAAATCCTTTTCTTCACCAGGATTTGAACCCAGGACCATCCAGTTCATAAGCCAAGCCCTTTTACCACTCAGCCAGTACACCTCCTGTTTAATTATGATTGGTTGATAATTTTACAGATATTGACTCATTTTTTCCACGAAATAGGCATGCAGAAAAATAGCAGTCCACCGGAATAGTGGCCATTTCGGAAATTAGTACTACTAGTGCACAAAAAAACAGCAACAAGGATGTCTTGCATCAATTGCATTGTGTACAAGAACACATATTAATGAATGTCTTTAAAAATTTCTGATGGAAACAAAACTTTGTTCAGGATCTTTCCAGCTCATTAAATGGTATAGAAACAAAATCTTGCACTTTAGATAACCATTAAAATAAAACTCGCTATACATTTTACCTGTTAAAATATTAAAAATTGCATTTCTCCTTAAAAGCTTTAGAAGTTGATAGTTAGGTCCAATCAAATCCAACAGGAAACCAGTTAAACTACATAACACAGCAACGAAAACAAAAGCGATGGTGGTTTTAAATAAAAGGACTGTTGGGTATGTAACACAGTTGACCATAACTGAAACAAAGAGAACAAAAAAGGTATATATGTCTAGTACCATATCTTTTTCAATTGCGAAAAATGTAATTAATGATTTAACTTTTTTAAAAAAATTAATTATAAAGGCCATATTTTTGGCAGATGAAATAATGACTTACTATCATTGGAAAAGGGACCAAACTTGTAAACCACATCAGAAGTGTCAGTATTAGGATAATTCTTATAAAAATGTCCATTGTAGAAAAACTGACTTGTGCTGAGCTGCTTCATGCTGCCAACAGGTGCAGACAACAAATGACAACCCCCTCCCTAAAAAAAAAAATTTAAATTATGTATTATTTAATAAAACTATCATATATCCCCAAACAATGATTGGTATTAATTTAAATAGTTTCATACTATAATAACTACATTAATGAAACAAAAGACTTACAGTTAAAAATATCCAGTCTGGTTCAAGAGATGTACACAACAAAACAATCGCAATCATACTACAGGAAGCTGATAGAAAATTTCTTTCTTTCTGTTTGAAATGCACTCGTGTTCCATATCGATCATGATGTCTGTTATAATGCCTATGTCTGTTTCGGTTTCGACTGCTGGAAGATCTACTACGATGACTCCTCCTGGAGCTTCTGGATCTATTAGCAGAGGCTCTAGGAGTACCTGATGGTCTTTCTGTGTGTGAAGAGCCAGGGTCAGTCAATGGCTGTGATAATTGTTGACTAAATAACAAGTCACTGTTTAACAATGGTCCAGTCATTTGTTTTTAAAATAAATGATGACTCACTATAAAACTGTCTGAAAAAAAAATAATTTAACCAATAAATATTAGTATTGTTTACTATTGGACTATACATTTTTAACTTATCAATTAGCCCTCTAAAAATACATACACATGATAAAATAAATAAAAATAATTAAAGAATATCTTTTAATGTGTCAGTTTATGGCTCACAGACAAACAGATTTTTCCCCTGTAAACTTCATCTGATAATCTATATTATATACCAAAGCAAATAAAGCTATATTTGATTATAAATATTGTGTTGTTTTGCATATTCACAACTGTGATTAAAAAAAAAACAGATTTTAATTCTTTGTCTATTTGTCAACACAAACCTAGAAATGAATAAAGCAAGCACAGTTATAAACAATCTAGAAGCGTACTTTTCCTGGAGCGGATTTTTCCCAGTTAGTAAGCTCGATTGGGTTGTTGGAAGGTTCGAGCAAATCAAAGAAAATATATCTAAAAACATGTTTTAATATTTAATTTTCACTATAAAGTCATTTTCTTTTTACTCTAGCGTAAGAACACTATCCATTGCACCATTTCCCACCCTCCACAACTTCAAATAGTCTCTTTTAGCTGATATGAGCCGTCAGACTTAAAAATAACCTTAATCCCATTACCCAGTTCCTTCACTACCGGGTAGTAAAAAAGAATATATAATTCCACACCTCCTGAGTTTGACTTCACCAGGAACTAAGCCTTAACAAGGAAAAGGAAATATGTGTCGGATGTGAAGAAAAAATATTGCTGCAATATAGTAGTAATTTGGTCTAGTAAACATTCAAATAAAAAAGTTTTAGCAATAAAGAGTGAACTGCTCGAACCTCTCGACAAATTTGGGATGCTCGAACTTTGCACTTTACTCAACGTATGATGATTATGATTATCTATACTCTAGCTAGAGTTCAGCTAGAGTCTAGTTAACTTAACTCTTCTCTACTCCTATTGTAGTATTGTCTCTATAAGCTATAATAAATAATACTAATAGTAATACTAAGTATAGTCTATAAACTCTATAGTATAATAATAGTGTAGATCTAGTTATACTCATAGTTATGATAGTTATACTCAATAAGACAGTATTTAATAATAAGTATAATTTATAGGACTATTAGTTATAGTTTTAAGTAGTAGATCTAGTAGTCTTCTTAGTCTAAGTAGATCTAATCTATTATTTTACACCTTGGCTGGCTTGGCCACATTCGTTAAATGCCAGTGGGTTGACTCCCACAGGATATTCAGTATGGCGATCTAATAGAAGACAGAAGAGCCGCTGGTCGCCCACTCTTACGTTATACAGATGTATGCAAACGGGACATGAAAATGATGAAGCTCTTTAAGATCGACACCAGCAACTGGGAAGAGGTGGCACTGGATAGAGTTAGAGATCCACATGGACATGGAGAGAGAGCATAAAGGAGGGATTTTTGATTGCAGATGCCATACACAACATAAGCAGAAAGAAGGGTGAAAATGCAACGGCGCCTGGTGACTACATATGCCCAATCTGCGATCGCAGCTGTGTATCAAGGATCGGCCTCTTTAGTCACACAAGAGCTTGCAAGGGGAAAAGAAGAAAAAAAAGATCGTAAAAGAGACGTAAAAGTAAAATGCCACAGACACAGTCAGTCCAGTACTTTACTGACTATGAGTATAGAGTATAGACCAGTATAGTAGGTACTTTAACAAACCTTTCTCTACTGACCTATAAACTGCTAACTAGCAGCTATATAGTTTTGAAACAGAATGGCTAGACTACCAAACCCATGGTGCTAGTTGATTGATTGTTGTTTTTACATAATCTATATTATATTTCTCAAAAGAATTAGGTCAGACGTGCAACAACAACAACAAGTAAATAGGGAAGATCCCGTGGCGCACGCACCGCGGTGTGCATGGACCCAATCCGCACCGCACTATTTCATTCACAAAATAGCATAGACACATAAAGAAATCAATAGACCGGGAAAAGGAAGTAACTTCGTGAAAACACATGTATATATATATCTCTACTGTTGAATTACAAAAGATTTCAATAATTTCCGGAGATTTCCAGGACTTTTTCGTAGGTCTATATTTAATAACATTTCAGGAGATATCGTCGCAGGGGCTCCTGGTAAATCAAGAGGCAGCGGGAAATCTGTTATATGTTATAAAATGGTTTAATTTAATAATTTATACATCTAAAATCTGTTCCTAGATCTAGATCTAGATCGAAAACTCGAATTCAACTCTAAGAAGATTATAGAACTTCTCTTCGCAAGTATAGTTTTATGCTTTAGCACATGAACATATTAATTATAGTCCATTTAATCAAATTAACATTCAAATTTGTTTTTCTAAAGCATTGTTACATGAGTGCAGCTATATTCTTAATATCGCGTAAATTAAGGTCAATTAGCCATTTTTTAAATCTCCATCCATAGTATTTTTCATTCATGAATTCACGCATTTTTACTTATAACAAGGAAATGGGAAGATCCCATGACGCAACATGGTGTGAATCGAATGGGAAATAATAGCCTATCCAAATCCGCACTATTTTCATTCACAAAATAGCATAGCATATTTTTTTTTAATTTAAAAAGATTTTAATAATGTCCGGAAATTTCCAGGACTTTTTCGACCGGCGGCATAGCATTTAATAACATTTCAGGAGATTTCCAGGGTTCTCCTGGTAAATCAAGAGGACGCGGGAAATCTGTTATGCTTTATAAAATGGTTCAATTTCATTATTTATACACATAAAAATTAGCACGGGTCCAAAGAAAGTTCGGGACCCACTGTGGTCGGACGCGGGAAATCTGTTATGCTTTATAAAATGGTTCAATTTCATTATTTATACACATAAAAATTAGCACGGGTCCCAAGAAAGTGCGAAAGTATTTTAAGATTATTGTGTCGTATGACTATTGAAACTAGAACAACAATACACAGATAGAGTCTACTCTCAGGTTTGACTTTAGAAGTACTTTAATTAATATCACAAATTACGCATATTCGTTCATCAGACATGATTACGAAAGGTAACTAATCTCTCTATTCCTAGATCTAGATCTAAAACTCGAATTCAACTCTAAGATAATAGAACTTCTCCTCGCAAAGATAGTTTTATGCTTTAGCACATGAACATACTAATTATAGTCCGTTTAATAAAATTAACATTCAAATTTGTTTTTCTAAAGCATTGTTACATGAGTGCATCTATATTCTTAATATCGCGTAAATTAAGGTCAATTAGCCATTTTGTTAGCTCCATTCATAGTATTTTTCATTCATGAATTCACGCTATCGCTTTACTTATAACAAGCAAATGGGAAGATCCCATGGCGCATCATGGTGTGAATGGGAAATATATTTTCATTCACAAAATAGCATATAGCATATTTTTTTTTTACTTTAAAAAGATTTTAATAATGTCCGGAAATTTCCAGGACTTTTTCGACCGGCGGCATAGCATTTAATAACATTTCAGGAGATTTCCAGGTGGCTCCTGGTAAATCAAGAGAACGTGGGAAATCTGTTATGTTTTATAAAATGGTTCAATTTCATAATTTATACACCTAAAAATCAGCACGGGTCCAATGAAAGTGCGGGACCCACTGGGGTCGCATATGTTGCAGTGCCTAAGGCCTGCCCTGGAAAATAGCGGCGTATGCTATGCCGCCGGTCGACTAGTTTGCTTTATTTTTTAAAAACCCTTGTGCTAATCTTAAAGGAGGATTCCTAAGCTATTGAATGATACCACATTGTCAATAAATAAAAATTGTGTTTATTTAGAAAATTTAAAGTAAAGTCATAGGTAAGAATGATTTTGCATTTAATATCATTTTTAAGCAAGCTTGCTAATTTTTTATTGAAGTTAGTCCTAGATTGAGGCTTAAAGTTTTTTATTTCATCATTTTTTATTGAAATTTTGCTCCCCAAAATTAAAAAAACCTTCCCCAACGTGTTATAAATGATGCCAAATTAGGCTATTTTTCGAAATGGATAAGTAGAATAATTATAACTACCATAACAATCTATGACTATAGTATTAAAATCAATATTTCTATTAAAGAGTAGCGTTAGAAATCTTTTTTTTTCTATACTTAGGTACACAAAATATAAAAGGAAATCAAATTATTAAGGTAACATTGGGCCCATCCTGACGATGTTTAATGAAGTCACTCAATGATGCAGCGACGCGTGGTGCCAGACATTAGTAATTCTTATTGATAATATGAAGTATAAATGATTTATGCATTGTTTAACAGCTTATGATCTTTGATCAACCTAGTGGAGAGAATGCTATCAAGGTGTTATTTAACATTATATTTAAAAATATTATGAAGCTGGGAAAGTTTCTACCAAACGGCATTCTAGAAAAAGGATCGAAGTCAATTTTCAAACAATTGAATTAGCTGTGAATCAATGTTAGCTGCATGTGAGGTGAAATAATCAAATTAAAAACCATATAAAAAATATAATGGGGTAGATGTTTTCCAAATTTCAAGCTTCTATCTATTACGGTTATAAAGTTATGATGAGATAAAGACGAAAATTCATTTTTTCGATCACAGTTTTTTTCAATTTTGGATATTTTCTAGTATAGTATAATTTACTCATGGATGCAAGCAATGGAACCCCATTTTGCCTGCAAGGGGGGCCGGCAACCCCAAAAAACCTGCAAGCATGATGCCTCTTATATCTTCACGACATAAATAACACATTAGTAGCACATTTCCATGACAAAATTTTAGGAGATTTTCTTTTAAAGGATGAACTATATGATATTTCATAGATTCTGTGTGTCCGTGTCCCGTTCGTTTGTGTCATAGATACTAAGAGTCATGGTGGGCATTTGAGGCAATGTTTTATTCTTGTATTAACTGAACTTAAATCCTCCTCATAAACAGAGCCTGTAGTGTACAGGCCTATATATATGTTTAATTCACATTTGCTTACTAATATAATGGCTTTTTATGTGTGTGTGGCGGGGGGATAAGACCTATTTGAGTTATTTTTTTCTAGCAGAATTTCTTTTTTAACGAGATCTGTGTAGTTAGTTACCCTTGATTTAACGACCGAAAAAAATAACTTTAATTTTATAGACTTTTCACAGCTGTGTGATATATTTTCATTAAATCTACAGTAGATCTAGACACTTGATCTAAGTCACTAAATTAGAAACAATAGTGGTCCTAAGACTCTTGAGACACTCCTCTCTGGATTGCCCCTTATCCCAAATAGCTTGATAAAGGGCCTTTTCAAGTCTAAGTACAGCACTATCTGAGGATAAGTCACTAACTTTTCATGGTTGTGTGCAAATTTTCTTCACTGAATCTCTTAGATCTAGAATCTATAGTAGACTCTATAGATTCTAATTCTAAATCAATAAAATTCACGGACTTTTCACGGCTTCACTGGGTTAGTAATTATCTTACTAGATTCTAGTGATTTAGCGTAAATCTATAGTGTAGATCTAAGTCACTAAATTCGCGGACTTTATTGCGACTGTGTGCGCGAATTATCTTCACTAACTCTAACGTAAATCTAGAGTCTAGATCTAAGTCACTAAATTCGCGGACTTTATAGCGGCTGTGTGCGAATTATCTTCACTGACTCTGCCGTAAATCAAAATCTAGACTCTATTATTATAGATCTTAGTCTCTTAAATTTGCGGACTTTTCACGGCTGTGCGCGAATTATCGTCACTAGATTCTAGTGATTTAGCATAAAATATGATTTATCAAATTTATGATAATTGTAGAAGATAGTAGAATCTATAGTATTTCTAGAGTAATCTAGACGTTAGATGTATCGAGATCATTAAATGTTTTCATGTTAAGGGCAAATTATATTCACTAGATCTAACTCTTGATACCGGTATGCTACTATTGTCTACTAGCATAGATTAGATGATTTACGGACTTTCCACGCGAAGTCACTCTGTTACAAGAAGATTTTAGGTGAGGGAGGGCCCGGAGGGTGTAGCCTACACATTCGGTCTGGTTTCATTTTTTTGTTAAAGAAGATAAGTTGTTATGCCGGCAGATCAAACTTATTAGAATTAGATCTACTTACTAACTTAAGCGTCGCATACCGGCGCCTTACGGATTTGTTTCTAACTTTTGTTTACGTTTTTAATATAAAGTGAAAGTACGGAAATAAGTGCATGCGAGGTAACTTAAGAAATGTAACTTCCAGTCTTTCTTTGAATTCGACTTATTCATTTTAAGTTGGAAAGACCAAAACGTTATCGCAAGTGAAAAAAAAAAGTCCGATACCGAGCCGGCAATCTGTCAGACTGGCGTTTGCCGGCAAGCTTTTTTTTTACTTTGATTTTGCCGGCATGCCGGCTTCTTGCATCCATGAATTTACTAGATCTATAATAGTATACTGTATAGACATAGTATAGAGTCTAGTATAGTACTAAGGAGTAAATAGTATTAGTACTATAACTTTATAACTAAGTATAATACTAATACTAATACTACTAATAGGTCTAATAGTTTAATTAAACTTTAATAGTAATTAGTATAATGGATACTAATCAATAATTAAATAAATCATAGATTGATGGAAAAAAAAGAATTTAGATGATAGATGTCTAGATCTAGACTGGATCTACTGATTTGTACTACACTTACAGTGGACTAGAGATCTAGAATATAAATCTATAATAAGTTATAAAATCCACATCTAGAATTCTAGATCTAGACTATTCTAGACTTACACTGGAGTCTAGTATTATTAATAGAAAATGGAGTATTTGTTTACTTCCTGTTGTAACATGCCAGATAATTTTGTTGAAGGTCTCTTTCATAACAGAGATGCTACATACCAGTTGTAAAAAGAAAACAAAAATCGGTCTTGGTAACTACAGATTTACATTATCTAGATCTAGATCTAGACTATTGAGTTATAGTTATTTTGTTGTTGTTTTTTCAATTAACTAAAATACAAAAAGAAAAAGTATTGGTTTGTCCGATGGGCGCAAAGCGATTGCATGTATCGCCCCTCCCACCCGGTACAACCCTTTTTCTTTTTATATTTACTAATGATAAAATTTGAGATCAGTGTGTACGATATAAAATACAAATGGGTTTAAAAGCACATCAATTTGTATCTTAGATCTAGATCTATATTATATTGAAATTCAACTAATTTTGTTCACAAACTATGACTTTCCCATAAAAATAGGACCGCCCCCCCCCGCAAAGGGGGTGGGGGTTGGAAGGGTAGTCGAGGTATTCCCCCCCCCCTCTCCCACTCCGCCCAATCGACTAACAGGGGACAAGACGATATATAAAGAATCTCTGTGGCATTTTACGTCTCGTGAGACGATCTTTTCCCTTTGCAACTTCTTGTGTGGCTAAAGAGGCCATATATCCTTGATACACAGCTGCGGTTGCAGGTTGGGCATATAAAATCACCAGGCTGAGCTGCATTTTCATCCTTCTCTCTGCTTCTGTTGTGTATGGTATCTGCAATCCGAGACCCTTCTCTTATGCTCTCTTTCCATGTGGATCTATCCAATGCTACTTTTTCCCAGCTGCTAGTGTCGATTTTAAATAGCTTCATGT